>OX940983.1:40001689-40059381 GCA_954871275.1 Leptopterna dolabrata
TAATTTTCCTTGACAATTCGCTAAAACCATGGTGTCGTTTGAATTCTAGCTCCGTTGTAGCTGTCATAATTCATGTCAACGGTTGGCAAAGTTTTAAAGGTAAACACCGGCCTCAACTCGGGCGCTCATTAGCCACCGTCGGCGTTGGAATCGCTCCAAGTCTGGACGGCCTCCATTTAAGCCTTCGTCACTTATAATTACGAGGCTGATAAAAGCAGATTGAGACGAGTGAGGTGGTTGTGGGGGAGGTCTAGAAAGTTTTTTCTTTTCCTTCAACAAAGTAGGTAGGCATAAATAATGCAGGTTGTTCCCAAATCATCTACGAATTAGTAAAAGTATGCGATTCTTGAGTTTCACCAGTAAGTATGTACGTACCTACCTTGAAACGGAAACCACCGATTTGGGTGGGGGGGGGGGGGTTATTTTAATTTATTCTTTTTTTCATTCTCGATTCCAAAGGGTAAAATAATAAAAATAATGAAAATAATAAACCACAAATTGGGAATTCCTAACTGTTTGATGCAGAAAAACATACTTACTTAATTTGACCATCTCAGTGGTATCAGATTTCTGGAATGGTTTGATCTCACCGTTCATCAGAAATCTTCAAATTGGGTAGCTTTATGATTGCTTCCCTTAAATTTTCCTTAAATGATAAATTCCGTTTATTATGAAAAGTTTTCATTAAACGTTGACAACTCATTCGAAATCGAAACAACATTATTGTACGGGCTCATTATTGATCTCATCCAATGCAGAAGGTAATATCAACTAAATTTTATGGGTAACGTTTTAGCGAATTTGTGAACCGGGAACCCCTCCAAAATCCGTTTCATGCATCTAAATTATAGATTTAAAATTTTTCGTGTGTTTGTGTGTAATTCCCTTAATTCCACGGTAGAAAATTCGATCTAGCGCAGAAAAATCCGTCTCCGCAAGAGTAAATGATGAGTTCATTACCTAACACGATCGCACTGCGCGCAGCGGTCCAAATATACTCGTACAAATTGGTCTGTCCAAACAACAAAACAAAAAGGATTTTAACAACATGGACATTTGGGGTGTTGTCACTCATGTGTTTTGGGGGGCTGAGTCCATTGCAACTAGTCCCAGACCGATTAGACCCACCCAGCATACAACGTTTACAAAATTGTTGTCCGAAATCCAAAAAAAGCATATTTTTTACGTAAGCATGTGAGGTGTCGTGTACCATGTTTGTTTGGCCGCTGAATTGATTGCGCGTAGTTTCAGCACGTTCAGATTGCACCGAGTGATCAAAATCACAGTGTTTTGGTTCAAAAACACCCAGAAATAGCTTTTCGGCATAATTTTTCTGCACGACGTGCCACTCTGGTCTCAATAAGTACCCAGTCAGGCCGCATTATGTATTCTGGCAGCTGTCCATTCATTTGATTCTAAATTTCCCCAACTATTCCTTTGAAAATTCACTCCTTAAGCCATGCTGCATGATTGGATTTTATTAATTTTTTTCGATTTGAGAGTATCTTTCGATGTTGCGATCGAAAATTGGTTAAAGAAGACGTATGTACATCTAGAAAAGTGCACCAGTGTTGGCGAAACTTGAAATTCGCTGATCCCCATACCGAGCTACGGTGAGTGGGGGGGGGGGGGGGGAGAGAGAACCATTGTGGGTAAGTAATCAGCAAACGAAATAGAATGAGCACCCATTCCGCCGGCCACGTCAAGTTCATGTCCGAAACTTCTTCCCCCAAACAGCCAGATTGTTATGAGGAGTTCAATAGTGTTGTGCTCAGCGAATTCTGCGGAAGCGAGGGTTCTTGGTTCGATTCCCCGCCTGTTTGTCGTTTGCCACCCGGATCCTCGTAGTCATTCCAGGTTTTTGGAGTTTATTCTTAAAGAGAAACTCTGTTTTCTACCGGGTACCGTCGAACAACCTTTGCGTCTAATGTTTTTGAACGGCCCAATCCGTTGTCAGGATGAGAATACCTCGACCTTCCTACAAGCTAATGTATCTGAATCAATGTGAAAAGCTAAATCACATACTCTGGTTCCACACTGAAATACGCTAGCCGTGGGAAAGCTCGAGGGAAATCCTGCACAATTAATCACGCATTATTGTGTTCCTCCCGCCTGGCTTTTTACGCTGTATTGCCGTCCCTGATACCTTTTTTCCCCTTTAACTTTTATCTTCGGTAAATGCCGTTAGGGTACTAAGTGAATTTATATTGACGTGTTTACCTTCGTCAATTAAAGATCCGAAGTCCGTTAGGGGTTTTCACAACACTGCCTGAGAAGTTCATTAGTTAGGTTTGTAGCTCTTTAATTCCGCTCAATTAACTGCTTGGTTTACCTGCTTGTGAATGTTTCTAAATCACTCTTGGTGTATTCAAATACCTTGATTTTTTTATTCTATTTTTTTTTAAATTTATTATATCACACGGAATTTTTTCCCTTTTCTAAATAATATAAACCAGCCAACTTACTGAAATCGAACAGTAAGGAAATAATATAAAACCACCAAAAGATTAGCTTATACGAAAAAAATCACTGGAAATTACATTTGATGCCTAATAAAATATAAGTCCATAATATGAGATGAGCCAGTCAAGAAATTAAAAAAATAGAAAACAGCACGGTTTCACACAAAACGAAATTTGTTGACTTGATTTGAGAGCGAATAGCTCCCTGAATGTCAATCCAATGTGCGGCGGAATTTGCGTACCTCTGTATCCTGACAACGAGCAATAATATGGTTGCCGTAATTCGCCCTATGGTTCTCTGGGATTCTGGCCCTAGACCCTGGGCCTGGGGTTTCTTGGGGCTTTTAGTGGGTCTTGAGGGTACCCTAAAGTTCACCAGTGCCCATAGATAAGGTGAATCAGAATTAACTTATGATAATTAACTAATAATATCACAGAACAATCAACTCGACTTCACAGCCATCCTTGGTTATAAACAGTTGCTCCCTAGCGATGATATCTGGGCCGGATTTATACAGTTTGATTCACGATCATGTTGACGGAGCTTTTCGGTGCAAAGGAACGACTGGTCGAACAATGCTCCGGGTGGTTTCAAAAAATTCTTTAGGTCAAGGATCAATTGAAAAACATTAAAAAAACCATACCCTTGTTTTAATCTGAAAATTTCAACCCCTATTTTGAACCCCTTTGAGACAACAACTAACAGTAACGCCGAGCATCGAGGACCAAGTAGTCCCCGAACGGGACCTATAAACTGAATTTCATCAATATTTTGGTTCATGGTGACTGAGAATAATGCTGAGTACGGAGTACGGCGGACGGACAGACATTTTTGGTTTATTATTTGCAGCAATGAACCTTTGGAATCGAGTATGAAACAATTTTTAACCCTCCCCCCCCCTCCCACCCATAATTTGATGGTTTACGATTCAAGGTACCTATGCAGAATCCGAAAATGCAATAAACAAATTTCTGTCCGTCCTCCGTACGCCGTACTTCGGCCAAAATTGGCGAAATTCGGTTTATAGGTCCCATTTGGGGTCTAGTTGATCCTCGAAGCTCGGCGTTAATGTCAGTCATCCCTAAGGGGTGAAAAATAGGGTTGAAATCTCCAGGTCGCCGTTATCTCGATTATTTTTAAATAGTTGTCGAACTTGGGAGTTTTTTAAGACCACCCTGAGCATTGTACGTCCAGCCGTTCTTTCACAGTAAGGCCCAGAAGTTGGCACAGGGTGAATGAAATTGTATACATTCAGAGAAAATTCTTTTCTCGCGCAGAGAAAATTCATTTCTTCGCGAGTGATTTAGTTCGTATACATTCAGCCCAGATATCACCACTAGGGACGCGCTAACAATCGGGAATTGGCCCGAGATCATCATTGCTAGGGAGCACCCGATTATATTCACAGAGTATGAAGTCGAGTTGCTTGTTCTGTGATATTATTTCATTAGAAAAATGAGGGCTCTTTTGGATTTTGTTGATAGGTAGTGAAACTTGAAGTGTTATCTTGAACGTTGAAGTATTAATTGATGGGTAAATTATTACACGATGGTAAATTATTACAAAATGATAAATTATTACACAACGGTTCATTATACTATTTAAGTAGAAGGGGATGGAGTTTGTTGATAGGTACTTTTGCAAGTTGAACAACCTTTGATGTATTATTGATGGGCAAATTATTACACAACGGTAAATTATTACTCAAATGTAAATTACTGCACAACGGTTCATTGTACTATCTACGTAGAAGGGCCACCTTTACAGGTAAATTATTACACAACGGTAGGGAACTTCAATTCCGGAGCCGGCTCCAGTACTCGATTTAGGGCTCTCCTGGGGGAGCACGAGGGTCTACGCAGAAGGGACATCTATACAGGTAAATATTAAACCTTTGTGTAATAATTTTGCAGCTTTTTTAATTGCATTTTTGATAATCTACGCAGAAGGGGCATCTATACAGGTAGATAGTAAACCTTTGTGTAATAATTTGCAGCTTTTCTATTGCTTTTTCGGATTCTACATACCTTGAATCGTAAACCATCAAATTTTGAGGGGGGTTAAAAATGTTTTCTTCTCATGCTCGATTCGAAAGGTTCATTATTGAAAATAATAAACTAAAATATGTACAAAAAAGTCAACGGCTAGAAAGATTAACAAGTACCTACCTACTTCAATTGCCCGCATAAAAGATCTGAAAAGTGACGGAAAATTCAGTATCACCCACTTCAAAATTATATCTCTCCACTACCGGAATAAAACTAGGTAGGAGGTAATTTCCTAGACGTATTAAAAATTTTTTGGATCATGTTTTTTTGCCCAGTTAATTGCAATTTGGAAATTTTTCCAATCTCAATGGCAAGATCCTAGAAACTGTTAATTGAACTAGGTTTACCACCTTGATATTTCAGCTTGAATTTTGTTAGTTCGGACTAGTTAATAAAACCGTTGTTTTGCTTGTTACAGGTAAGGCGGCGCGACGATTGCCGAAAAGTTGTTCCTGACTCAATATTGGTCTGTATTTAATATTTGATAATACTATTGAAGTGGAGAGGAGTGTCCAGGAATCGCTGAATCGCATCCAGACGACTTACCTATCCCACGTTCTCGGAAAATACATACCTGCGACCCTAGCGGATTCTTCAACAAGTTATGGAGAACTTGCAATTCTAGTAGGAACCTAATATTTACCTGCCAACGAAGACCACTAGATGCCCTAGACCCTAGACTGTTGAACTACACGTATGATGGTTTATTCTTTTCAGTAATGAACGTATGAAATTTAGTATGAAAAAAATAAAAAAAAATTAATTAATTAATACGAATAAAAATCCCCCCCCCCCCTTTATTTTATGGTTTCCGTTTCAAGGTACTTAGAATCCCAAATAGAATAAAAAATATTTTAAAGCTACAAATTATTACACAACGGTTTATTTTTACCAGTATTGATGCCCTTCTACGTAGGTCACTGTTTTCTGTCGTCAATACATACCCTAGAGCTCCCCCCCAGGAAAGTCCTATATCGCGTACTGGAAGCGGCCCAGGAATTACAGTTTCATAAAAATGCGCGGGATTTAATAATTCAATAATTAATTATTTGTTATTCATGAAGCATAACGTTTGTTGTAGTTGCGAAATTACCTTCCTGTCAGCTAAATCCAATATACCAAGTCGACTTCGTTCAGCCATCCGTGATTATAATCAGGTGTTCCCTAGCAATGGTATCTCTGAGCCGGATTTATACCGTTTGATTCACGATCATGTTGACGAAGCTTATCGGTGCAAACGAACACTGGTCTTACAATGCTTCGGGTGGTATGAAATTCTTTACTTTGAGATCAATTTAAAAACGTTAAAAAAACCATAACCTTCTATCGAATGTTTCCAGCTACGGCGTTCTGAAAATTTCAACCTCCCCTTTTTCGCCCCTTAGAGATGACTGACAGGAACGCCGAGCTTCGAGGATCAGCTAGATTTTTGTTTTTTTTGTTTTTCCATTGTTGCTTCCAAAGGCCTATATTGAAAATAATAAACCAAAATTTCTTCCCGTCCTTGGAAGACCTCCTTCGCACTTTCCTTGGTTACCATGAACCAGAATTAATGAAATTTGGTTTGCAGGTCCCATTTGGCACCTAACTGGTCGCAGCTAATTGGTTGGGACCTAAACTCGGCCTTGCTGTCAGTCATCTCTAAGGGATCAAATGTAAGGGTTGCAATTTCCTAAACGCCATAGCTCGAAACATTCAATAGAAGGGTACGGGTTTTTTACGTTTTCAAATTGATCTTGAACTAAAGAATTTTCTAAGACCACTCGGAGCATTGTACGACCAGCCGTTCGTTTCTACTGATAAACTCCGTCAACATGATAGTGACTGTAACAGTATGAATCCAATATCATCGCACACGAACATCTGATTATAATCAGTGATTATTTCATTTATTTAGGATTCAGGTTATCTGTAACTTGAACAAACTTTATGCTTCATGGATAACAACAAATAATTAATGATCGAATTCTGCATAGATTTTTTTTATGAAATGTGATTGCCCGGCTGGCTCCAGTACTTAATTTAGGGCTCTCTGGTGGGAGGCACGAGGGTAGGTGCTGACTACAGAAAACAGTGATCTGCGCCGAAGGGGCATCCATACTGGGAAATAGTAAAGAGTTGTGTAATGATTTGCAGCATTTTGGTTCAACTGCTGAGGAGTTTCCTTTCGATGAGTAAGTGCGTAGTAGACAGTCCCCTTCGACCACATTCAAACCATAATTTAGTGAATGAACTGTATTGTGTCTCATGCCTTTGATGTGTTCATGTTCCATCGTCAGATTCTTGCCAGGAGGTTGAAATGGAAGTCACGTGACACCGCTGCACTGAATCTACAACATACACGCGTTACGCGTTTGAAAAAAATCTCGTGATTGGCTCACATATTGTAGGTAGGTGAGGGGTGAGAGCAGACGGAGCGTAAAGGCCGCGTGGCTGTTGAAGTGGGTTTTGGATTCCATTGATTTGAACTCCTTCAATAGACAAGACAATGCCATCTTCAAGAATGACCAATCCGTTAGGCCTGCCCTCATACCGAAATCAGGGCAGACTCAATGTTTTCCCACTGGGACGTGCAATCTCCAAGTTTACTCTTCCGTGTTGAGAATTGTCTTACTTCAACGAATTACAATTCACCGATAGTGGGCCTTGTTAATCCAGGCATTTACGTGCCTGGGACCGGATTCTAGTTGTGAATTTTGTAAGAACTTCGACCTATTTCTATAATAATTAAGATTCTCGTTTGTGTGAATTGTTCATTGAATGTTCTTGATACGCAGTGTTTCAAATAGTTCGTGAGAATCCTAATTGTTATATATATAATACATAGGTACATTATGTCGACTTTATTATTATTATCTTCTAGTCAGCGCAGAATTTCCGCTCAATTCCGATACAGAGGTAATGGTGAAAAAAAAACCACAGTCATGCAGCATGGCTATAAGAGCGAATTTTCGAAGTTTTCGGCAACTTCCTCCTCCGCCTAAAATTTTCTGAAAATTAATTTTCGGTCAATGTTTTCCCAACTTGATACCATACAAAATTAAAACAGGAGTAGTTTTACGCAAAGTAAAATTTGGGGTGGAAGGAGGGGGAGGGGGAAATCAAAAATGTTTTGAATACCAGAAGAGTAGGTATTGGGTACGTAGGTAACAAATTTTTTGTTCCATTTTTTGCCGAGTAACACCTCGGTTTGTAGATTTTCCAACGCTGAACACGATGGTGAAGTCAGAATTGCGATATCCCATTCCGTTATCAGATTAGAGCAGACGAACCAGGAAGAACATCTCAAGAAATAACCACGTTCCTTCATCTTCAAAGTGCTCCAGTTTGAGAACGGAATGAGATATCGCAATTCTGATTTCACCATCGTGTTCAGCGTACAAAAACGTTTAAAATGAGGTGTCACTTGTCAGACTTTTTCATTTTGGGAATTTATGGGTAATTTTCCCCCCCTAAAACTCCCCAAAACTCCCCCTTAGGGTGACCCGATTCTGCCCATCTTCGAACTTAGCCTGTCGATTGCCAAGACAGATTTTTCGTGCAAATTTGAACTTTTTATCTCAATTCTTTCGAGAGTTATCGTCTGGAATGACACATACATATATAAATATATAAATATATATATAAATATATAAATATATAAATATATATATATATACATATAATTTTTGGTGTCTTTCGGCAGGGAATTCAGGATGGTCTGAAACGGATTTTGGTATAAAAATCTTTCGGAAATTCGAGTTTTAAAAATTTTGGACCGAGAACAATAGCTTCTTTTTCTTCGAAAATTCGCTAAAACAGTTCCACGTTGGATTTATAAGACGGAGGGAATTATAACCGCTTGATGTCCTCAAGTGGATGGCCATTAGGAGACTTGCAATTAGGAGATACATTAGTCTTGATAATAATATCATCTGGGATTCTGCTCATACTCTACCGTACTCTTCTACCTGTTCCAGCGGTTGAGAGGACTCGTGTAAATAATTCTTGGAGATCGTTTTAAGAGAGACAATCTCTTAGAAGTGAAATACTTTTTAATGTAACTTATTCTCTGAACGATACTGACAAGGAAGGAGAGAGAAGAATTAACTAAAACTGGAGGCAGTGGGACATGAAATTGCTTCTTGACTGTTACTTCGAAATAATGGTCATTGCATTTCCTGGAATATACGTATGCATAATAGGTCTCGTAATAATTGAGTCATCACGAGTGCATTATTTGCACATTCTGTAATTCAGAATTTCCGAGCCAAGAATTTCCCGAGGGACATTCGAATTTTTCAAATTTCTTTTAGAATTTTTCAATGCGATTTTGGAATTTTCAATTTATTGCTGGTTGGATTGATCAAGATCAGAGGTTCCCAAGCCTATTTTCAAAATGACTGTTTCAAGAACGCCCACTTTCAAAATCCATTGAGTTTAAACATTAGTGGGGTTACAGGCGTAGAATAATGTTGTGTTGATGAACACTTCTTATAGTTGAAATTTAAAACAATCATCGATTCTAAAGAAATTTACAATTTTGACACCTCTTATTCCTGGGGGTTGTTAATCTCTACCTGAGGAACTTACCTTATCTATGTCCACGGTACCCCAAATGAGTGCTGTCCGGTATAGGTACACGCTGGATTGATACAGATGTATAATAGTAATCCTTTGATTAATCCACAGTACCTAATCCTCGATCTTCTTGTTTTCCTATAATATTATGCATATTTATGTATAGTTGCATGGCGACCAATCACCAATCCATGACAGCCCAATAGAGCTGCCCGATATACAAGCTGGATTAATGTGATTTTGATGAAGTGGCACCCCACTCGATCTCTTCAGTTGAAACAGTAACCCGATCTCGGGCCCGGAATGAGCCGCTCTGAGTCATAGCTTCCGAGGAATCGACGACAGGCGACAGACTGTAAAAGGTTGAGTGGGAACAAAACATAGAGGTGAGCATATTAGTGGGGTGAACGCTTCAATACCTTCCACATCTATGGGATGAGGTAAAATGCTTTTACTGGAGGAGGTACCTGAGTTGTTTACCGACTAAATGCTGGGCATCGTGTTACCGAGCTCGGATGTCACCTGTCAGCCCCCCTTCATCAGTTTCACCTGAGATCGCTGAGGTGAGCAGCGAGAGGGGTTGAATTGAGTGAGACTGTCTGTTCAGTGATGAGTAGGGACTGGAATTTGCATATTTTGCATATGTGTGTTTTTATCGTGTATATCGTTCTACTTTTCCGTTTTGAGGGTATCTGAAGCGTTTAGCGTGTGTTACATTGAAACTGAAATGGCATATTTGCATATTTTGTTCGATTTCGGAGATTTTTTGCATGTTTTGACCGTTTTGTGCATATTTCTGCTTTTTTAATCGGAACTGGGGAATTTCCCTATTTTCGACATTCCAATCGCCAATTCCTCCGAGATATGTGTTTCTGAAAAGGGGTCACGGGGAATCGGTCAGCGCAGAAGGTGCAAGAGGAAAGTGCTAAGTGGCGGGGGAAGAGGCGAGGCATTCAGGAAGAAGCTGGATTCTGCCCTACAGTGAAATCCCGGATGCCCTTTTTTACTGGAGGTATCAAAAATTTTGAGAGGGGTGCACTCTGACCTCTCATCTGGCCTTACCCCAGGTGAACTCTCAGCATTGAAATTTTTACCCATCGTGCCCTGTGATGTCGAGAGGTCGTTTTCTGCCTTAAAGTGCTCCTCAGCGACAACCGTAGGAGATTTGCGGTTGGCAATTTGGAAAAATCAATTGTGATCCACTGCTATAATCATTGTGATAGCGAGTGACTTTTAGCATGGAACATGCTTTAGCCTTGGACTAACTAGCTGAAAAACGTTACACGGGATGGGTGACGCGGAAGTGGAACGAAATTTTAACAATGATTTTCACTTACAACCGAGTAGTTGCTAGGGAAATGAAACTTCTTTCATTTTCATCGGACAAAAATCGTTTTCCATTCGTTGGAAAGCTCTTGATTTATCACGAATGTATTTCGTATTTGTTCTTGGTATTTATATCCTAGTTTCATAATATAACTATATAAATGAATGTTATAAATGGATAGTAAACAATGACGCTTGTTTGGTTGTCACTTGGTTGTAGTAAACTACGCGGCTAAAGCATGTTCCATGTTTCTTGAATTTTAGCCGTAGGCTCTAAGCAGTAAGCACCCGGGGGCCAGGGGGCTTGCCCCCTGTAGCGCGATTCTGCAACTCGCTACCTTATTGTCGGTATGGAGTTGGGGTCGCTATCCCTCTCGTGTAACGACACCCGGATAGCGAAATTGGTATTCAGGAACTTATGATACCGAACTTGAATAACAAATTGTCGTTGCAGAATGAGATACCGACTTTGTTAGCTTGTCTCACGAAATCTGAGTCTAGGGCGAGCAATCGACTGGAACTCATTCCGTTTCCATGGTGATAAGCAGTGATGAAATGAATTGAATTATCACTCGATGGCCGAAATAAATGCTCATACCTTGGAAGTCAAAAATTGCAGTTTGGGATCACTTGACACTTGGGATAGGTTTTGATTTCATTTTGTTGTATCGTCTTGAGGTATTAATAAAGTTTTTACCGTTTTTAGCTTAAATGTAATATGTATTATGCCATATTCATTTGTATAAATTCATGTATGATTTTGTTGAAATGTATGTTTTATAATTGGTACCTTCTCGGAAATTCTGATAAATATACAAGTGAATGAGTAACTACCTACGTTTACGTTATTTTCAAAATCCAATATTTTCTAATTAATTAACAATCTATTAAGGTCACTTGCATTTATTAAAGAAAACGTAGGGGATCGGTATCTACAGCAAAATTAGATAGGCATGTACCTGGATTCCAGGGGATAATCCATTCATTCTGGAGCATTGGAGCAATGGTCGAATTTCGGTTCATGGCCAAGTGTCGACTTATCCTAATGGTTTTTCTGAACATCTCGTAGCACTCTTCTTTCAAACCGAGGACCTCTGTTCCCTTTCTTGCAGAATTTTAATTACCAAGCAAGGAATTCGAGCGTCATAATGCCTGACATTATTATCCACAATTCATAAGCGCACGAAAAAATACGGTAGGTAGACAGGTAACAACTACATAATATATGGTGAAATGCGATTCTAAAAAGTAGATAACTACCCGAAGTGAAATAGACTATATCACTCATAGAAGTCTTCTATATCACTAACTTTCTAACTACCTACCTATCAAGTAATTTTAACGTTCAAGTTATTTATTACGATGTTTTTATGACATCACTACCATAAATTATTAAGTCACTAATTTACCTACCTATTTACCTAGATAAGTACCTACATTGGGCTTATTACGTCAAATAAAATTGAAAAAACACGCCAAAAGAAAAGTAGGTATACTTACCGTTACGTTAAACACTTACCATAAAACTTTCTACCGCCGAAAAGCAATGTCAAGCCAAGTTTTTTGGGTGTAACAAGCTTTCGGTACGGATAACGGTCTAGAGCCGTCGAAATGCAAACGACCCCGCAACGACAATTTATCGACGATTAAGCGATAGCTGACGCTATTGAGCCCTTACAGAATACCAATCGTCGGTATTTAGTGGCATCGATATTTTTTGTTATGCTAACGATATTTCATCGTCGTTACGATGCCATACCGAGTTGCAGAATCGCACTGCTGGCGAGGCACGGAGCGCCGAGTTTTTGTATAAATGTAAATATTGTATAGTCGATAAAAAAGGTGTGTACATTTACATTCCATTTTCTTCCTTGATCCTTTTCTATAATTGTTTAAGGACCTGATAATAATGGAACATATTTATAGACTACCTGTACGTCTCACAGCAAAATTTAGTTCATTTTAGAAATATTTTAAATTTTTTTTAAAGCGCAATTTTGCTTGGGGTGCATATTTTTCCCATTTCGAGTGCATATTTTGGCCAAATTATGTGCATATAAGTAACTCCAGTTCCTACTGATGAGGATTCCTAGCTTCACAAAATGAAGTTTTTTTCTCACTCAGTTATAAATAGATTTGATAATCCAAACGCATTCAGTGAAGATCGAGATATTGATCCATTGAGATTGCAGGGAATAGTGAACTGGCAGAGGGAACCAAATTTTATCCTATTATATACTTACATACTATTTAAAATTTATTTATTTTTATTTAAACCTATATTTATATATTATTATATACTTACCTATATTTTTTCAGTGGTGGTGGTGGTTTTCGGTGGTGGTGGTGGTGATGGTGGTGGTGGTGGTGGTGGAGTCTTTTTGGGACATTTTAACTCCATCCCTAGATTTGCACTGAATCCCGCGCATTTTCATCAAACTGTAGTTCCCGGGCCGGCTCCAGTATACTCGATTTAGGGCTTTCCTGGGGGGAGCTCGAGGGTAGGCATTGACCACAGAAAACTGGTCTACGCAGAAGGGGCATCTATATAGGTAAATTATTGCACAGCGGTTTATAATTTTATGATGTGCCTCATGAATAACAACAAATAATTATTAATTATTGAATTATTACTGAATCCCTCGCATTTTTATGAAACTGTAATTCCTGATCCGGTTCCAGTACGCGAGTTATGGTTTTCCTGCGATGGGCACGAGGGTACGCAGAAGGGGCATATACAGGTAAATAATAAACTATTGTATAATAATTTGCAGCGTTTTTTCATCATAGAAGTTCCTCAGATTGGGAATAATTTTCGTAAAATCAACAAAAATCGGAGAAGACGAAGGTTTACTCAATTTGATAGATTAGTTAACTTACTTCCAATTATTTCATTTTAAAATAATGACCGCAAGTCAATGAATATTGTTCAAGTATTGGTTTTTATCCAATTTTTACTCATTTTTATCTTCAATTTTAGAAGAGGAAAAGCATGACATGTCCTAAGTAATGACCACCTTTAAATGGAAAAGCCGCGAGGGCTGTACTCGTTACCAAGGGGCTACAAGGATGACAATTCGGACTCTCCAGTCCGATAAGCTGGGATCGATGTAACCCACGGTCGTCCTTTTCTGGTCACACATGTCGCCACAAGGAAGGAGGGATCTCCACATACGTCGGGCGATATAATACAGAATGGAACTTCTTTCCGTTTTAAATCGGACGGAAAGAACCCTGCAGTAACCGTCATTATATTCTCCATCACGTCCCTTTTGAACCCATAATTCTGCTGATATTGGCCAGTGTCATATTTATGTGCAGCTAAGGAATATGAGGTTAATCCACGTACTTACCGTCCCTTCTTCAATAAAAGTTTCTAGATGGGAAATATTGATGTATTGAATGATTCAAATCTGGGTACGTACGTGTAGGTTTAATGAACCTGTATTTTAATTGCCCAGGATTTAATTTACTAAGAATAAATTTTTTCTAGCCCCTCATAAGCTCACAATACCCGATGACGTCATGTTGAGTTATTCCTCGTTACCGTTACTTTGATCCATAGGTCATACAGCCTATTACTGTAGACTCCCGATAGTTCGAAGTCAATAGCGTAAAATTTCCTTGGTAATTCGAAGTCTTTGCCTAGCTTTCTTCTCTGGTAATTCGAAAAATAGTTCATTTAGTTTTAATTGAGGTCGGCCTGCACTAACGCGACAGTTCTTCACAAATTCAACTCGTTTTGTTATTGATATGAATTTTTCTGTCCATGTTCTGGATTTACAGTTGTGATATACCTGTACTTCGTTTAAATTTGAGTCCATACATTGAATACAGTTTTTGTTGAAATTTGTGACAGAGTGTGACAGTGGGGGTGGACCCTCGAGAGTCCCCCTCCTAGACCAGCGAGATTATCACCGGTTAAGAAGGGATATCGCTTAAGCTTCCCCAAGCGACCCCGTCTCCACCGGAAGAAAAAATGTATGGTGAACAGCCACACTTCAAATTTCAGTAGGTAATTCGAACTTTCCTACTTTGGGGTCTTGGGTTTCGAAATATCGAGACTGCTTATATCTATATGGTGTATCCAAGAAGTACCTATAATGCAGTACCTCTTGCTACACTGCCCTATTCCCCAACAACACATCAAACTTGTGCGAAATCGAGCAAATTTTCTTTGTAAGTGCTATGTTTAAATAGCCGACTCTCCGAGGCTAAGCACGAGTTGTATTACCCGTGAACATTCCGACAAGAATAGAACTGAAAATGTAATATTATGATCCTTATTAGGTAACATGCTTTCTAATTTACGCATGTGCAAAGAAAATGCGAAATCTAGAGGTGAAATTTATGGGGAACCAGTTGGCACTAAACCTACAAAAACTTTCCAGAATTTCACCAAAATCTGTTGAATAGAACCGATTATGTGTTTCCGGGGTTTGCTGTTAACGCATGCTCAGGCGCTCTTGCCATTCCGATCGCATTGAAACCTGGTGGACTAGCATGGAGTATACCCATCTATCTGCCGCTGTTCGGAAGATCGACTGTTTTGTAGCCGTCTGCCGCTGATTCGCCGTTGAGCTCTCGAAAGGGACCTTACAGATGCGTGGCCCCAGGGGACAGTCCACCGGTTGGTGCCCGTATTGTAAACGGATATCCTCCTAGTGCACATGGCGAGGTGTAATCCTAGCCTGGAGGAACTGCAAATATTGCGGAGGTAACGTGAAATACAGGCCGTAGTCGAAGTAAATCCCTTTGGTATTGAAATCGGTCTCTTTTCTTCTGGGAGCACCCCTTCGGATCACATTAGCTGTGTAAAACGATCCTCATAACGAGCAGCCAGCCCTATCATTCACCTGTAATAACTGTCCAGACCCTTGCCATCGTCATCATACCGTAGAGCAAGCTGAAAATGTCTCATTTTCTTCCAAAATCGCTAAACGTTCGTGTTTTGCAAGATTCAGTCCATCTGGCCCATTCCAATTCATGCCTGTCAAACTAGTTCAGAAGGGCCTGGACTCGCTGAACAAATGAGTGGATGTACATATCTTTAGTGCCTGTTTCGTTCCCCCTCTCCACAAAGTGATCTCAGTGCCTTGGTATCCAACTCCTAGAAGAACATGGCGACTTGCAATTCTCGAATTTAGCTGTGTCTTCAGTTTGTACTTACCTACCTCATGATCGGTACCTACATAAGCGCCTAAGCGTTACTAAGGGCCAATTTTGTCAACGTTCCTTCTGGTTATTTATATATATCACTTTGCTTTATACAGTCAGAATTTTCGAAAAACCGCTAAAAGGTTTCAACCGTTCTTGTCAGTCTCTAACGGGGAAGAAAAAAAAATACCTAGATCGCGAAGGTGGAGCTAAGAGTAGAGCTTCTATGCGTTGAGTTATTTTTATATGGTACTCACGTGAGTCCGTATAAGTTGTGGATATCAGTAATAGAAGAAACGCTGTGGTGGTGGATATATCTATTTGTGAGGAAGGTGGATGCGCCGTGGACATGATCCGACCATTATCTCATCAGTAGACTTCGGCAGGGTTGGCCCAGCTCCAACAAGCCCCACACACACACACACACTACCACTCCACCATATTCCATCTTCCTCTCATCGCTAATTGCCTTTATAAATATGTAGGTACATATCACCGTTTCAACAAGTGTATGGTGTGACGCGTCCGTGCTACAAGTTTGCCTAACTCCTTTAAATGATTGTATCATATTAAAGATTTATTTTTGGTTTATATTTTTGACTTATTATTTTCAATAATGAACCTTTGGAATTGAGCATGAACAAAAGAATTTAACCCCCTCCCCCTCAAAAGTGGATGGTTTACTTTTCGAGGTATGTAGAATCCGAAAATGCAATAAAAAAATTTCTGTCTGTCCGCCCTTAGCCGTACCTAGCTTCTTTTTTTTTAAGTTACCATGAACCAAAATTAATGAAATTCGGTTTGTATGTCCTGCTTGGGGTCTAGTTGGTCCTCGATGCTCGGCGTTACTGTCAGTCACCTCCAAGTGGTGAAAAATAGGGGTCGAAATTCTCAGAACGGCGTAGCTCGAAAACTTTCAATAGAAGGGTATGGTATTTTGGTTTATTATTCTGTGAATAATACACCTATGTATTCGCTCAGCAAAAAATTTTTATAACACCCCCTCAAAATTTTTTCTTTTCCGTTTCAAGGTGCGTAGATTCCAAAAACGCTGCAAAGTCCTTGTCACATGGGTTTATTATTCTACTGGACATACCTACAGAAATGTTGGCTATTCATTTATTGTTTATTTCTTGTGAAATAATTGAAATTGCTATTTCTGATGGTTTCCACCATTTTTGGCCCCTAAAACACGAATTAGGTAAGCTCCTTTTTTTTCAATTCATCTTTGATCATTGGTAGTGCCATTTAATCGTCTTAATCCACGTGTTGATACTACTTCCAGTGTTATTATACAAATTGATGGTGATTTCAGACGATTTCCCAGGTTTTTGACTCATAAAAAATCAATTTTGGGAGCTGAACATCGGGTAGAACCTCGATTTTCCACTCTTTGGTCAAAATCGACTTCATATTCGGTCTTCTCGTCCCCAAAAACTTGGAAAACGATACCTCAAAAGCTCATGTTACTAACGCTGCAAATCCCTGCACAACGGTTTATTATTTTGTGCAGAATACCCTTCAGTTACAGATCACAGCTCTCTGCATAGATAATCCGTCTATATTACATAATATGTACTATTCTACACATATTATGTAGATCGCAGAACCTCCGTAGGTTAGTACCTAACCCCGTACTCGTTACTAGGTACCTACGTAAATCACGAGTTAAATGTTGCTAAAATAATTCTGTCGATGACAAACAGTACCTAAAATGGCAAAAAGAATAGCAAATAATGAAGTTCTGAAGGAGAATTTTTGATGTGGAGTGAAATAGATGCCCCTTCTGCGTAGATCACTGTTTTCTGTGGTCAATACCTACCCTCAGGTCAAGTATAATGAACCGTTGTGTAATAACTTGCTCATCAATAATACTTCAACGGTTGTTCAAGTTGCAAAAGTACCGATCAACAAAATCCAGCCCTTCTAGGTAGATGAACCGTTGTGTGATAATTTACCATTGTGTAAAAATTTACCTTTGTGTAATAATTTGCCGGTGCGTAATAATTTACCACTGTGATTGATTTACCCGTCAATAATACTTCAACGTTTGTTCATGTTTCACAAGTACCTACCAAAAAAATCCAATAGTCCATCACTTATCAAATGAAATAATATCGCAGATACAACCAACTCGACTTCATACAGCCATCCTTGATTATAATCAGGTGCTCCCTAGTGATGATATCCAGGCCGGATTTATACCGTTTGATTCACGATCGTGTTGACGTATTACGTCGTCGCTTTTTAGTGCACACGAACGGCTGGACGTACAATGCTCCGGGTTGTCTCAAAAAATTGTGTAGCTCAAGACAAATTTAATAACGTTAAAAAACACCACACCCTTCTATCGAAAGTTTTCGAGATACGGCGTTCTGAAAATTTCAACCCCTATTTTGAACCCCTTAGAGATGACTGACCGTAACGCCGAGCTTCGAGGAACAACTGGACCCCGAAGGGAACCTATAACCCGAATTTCATCAGTTTTGTTTCATCGTAACTTAGAAAAGTGGCCAGTACGGCGTACGGCGGACAGACAGAAATATTTTTATAGCATTTTCGGATTCTACGTACCTTGAAACGTAACCATCAAATTTTAAGAGGGGAGTCATGCTCGATTCCAATGGTTCATTATTGAAAATAATAAACCAAAAATTTAAAAAAACTACCCGGTAAAAGTGTAATGTAATTTTTGTGATGTAGATTAGTTCAATCTCCTTAATCTCAAGTACAAACCTAGTTTTTTATTGGTGAAGTATACAGGTATGGGAATATGCCGAATTTCTCTCTTCATGGGCTCAGAAAGGGTTTGAGTTTCGGGGGCAGATAGGACTTGGGGTTGGGTTCTAGAAAGGGCATGTACGAAATATGACTCCAGTCCGACAATTAGGGCGCGGTGGAGGGAAAAAATACCGTAACTGGCCACTAAGCGATGAGCATAAGAAGACGTCAACTCGACACATATTACAATAAAAATAATCGAAAGTATTACAATAAAACCGAATAACATAGTACGGAGCTTTAGCAGTGGTAGAATCTTGAATGAAGGTGGTACAAAACCAAATCACAACACACAACCATTGATTGAGTTGGTAGGCAGGAACGAAATTTTCCGTTTCATTTGACCTGCCATAGTATTTTCCTGTTCATCTTCGTACCATTTCAAAATAATCATGAAAATGCACAGTTTGGAACTGCTTGTGCCACCAAAGCCGGATCTCCTGACTTGGATTCTCCAGTTTCACCTCCACATCCTACCATTTGCTATGGCTTAAACCTAGGAGAAAGTGCGTATCTCATCAGTTTGCAACAAGATAATAAATTAATAGCTATTTAGTTTTTTAAAAATGCACCTACCCCTGCGTTGCTATAAGTAGTTTTGCTACCTAAAATGTTTCATAATTACCTGTATGTTTAATGATGATTACACTCGACTTTGTAGTTATTTAAAGAAATATTACTTACAATAAATCAAAATAACAAAGTCGCACGTACCTTTAGTAGTGTGCACAATCCGAGAATGAAGGTAGAATCCAGTTCGTAGCACTAACCGCATACACAACCACTGATCAACGCGGGCCAGTCAGTGCACACACGTTATTCATCGGATTGCCCATATCACTTCGCGGTCAATCGGCGGATCATTCCGAGGCGATTCGAGAAAAAACACAAAAACACAATAATCTAGTCCAGGAATTATTGTTTAAAGATGAATTTTGACGAAAAACTACCACAAACCTACCATCCGTCGCGGGTGATCGAGGGACTGACTAATAGAGAGGGGCGGCAAGGTAGGGAAGGTGGTGGGGAGGGGAAAGTGGGCACTTAGGTACTTGTAACTTTAATTATTTTTCCTATTTCATGTTTTGGGGGCCAAAATTGGTGGAAATCATCAGAAATAGCTATTTCAATCATTCCACATGAAAGAAACCATAAATTTAACAGCCAACAAATATCTCTAGAACTCCAATAGAATAATAAACCCATGTGACAAGGACTTTGCAGCGTTTTTGAATCTACGCACCTTGAAACGGAAAAGAAAAAAGTTTGAGGGGGTGTTATAAAAATTTTTTGCTGAGCGAATACATAGGTGTATTATTCACAGAATAATAAACCAAAATGCAATGTCCGTCCGCCGTCCGCCGTATCACATGTACAGGCTTCATTTTCGGTCTAAAAAATTCGTTCTTTCGCACACATGCTCCATTTGGGCCCTAGATGTGTCCCGAAACTTTTCAGCCCGATCGGAATACACCCAGGGGTGTTATGAGTGAAAATGTGTGTAAAAATAGGTACTTTTTGCGTTTTAGCAACATATTGGTAACATGAGCTTTTGAGGTATCGGTTTCCATGTTTTTCTGGACGAGAAGACCGAATATGAAGTCGATTTTGACCAAAGAGTGGAAAATAGAGGTTGTACCAGATGTTCAGCCCCCAAAATTGATTTTTTATGAGTCAAAAACCTGCGAAATCGTCTGAAATCACCATCAATTTGTAGAATAACACTAGCAAAAGTTTCAACACGTGGATCAATACGACTAAATGGCACTACCAATGATCAACGATAATTTGAAAAAAAAAAAAAAAAAAAAGGAGCGTACCTACCTACCTACTTTAAGTTTTCGGGGCCAAAATTGGTGGAAACCATCAGTAATAGCTATTTCAATTGTTGCACAACATGAAAGAAACAATAAATGAACAGCCAACATTTCTTGTAGGTAAGTCCAATAGAATAATAAACCCATGTGACAAGGACTTTGCAGCGTTTTTTTAAACGTTTTAGCGAATTTTCGAAGAAAAGGAAGCTATTGTTCTCGGTCCAAAATTTTTAAAAGTCGAATTTCCGAAAGATTTTTATACCAAAATCAGTTTCAGACCATCCTGAATTCACTGCCGAAAGACACCAAAAATTATATATATATATGTCATTCCAGACGATAACTCTCGAAAGAATTGAGATAAAAAGTTCAAATTTGCACGAAAAATCTGTCTTGGCAATCGACAGGCTAAGTTCGTAGATGGGCAGAATCGGGTCACTCTAAGGGGGAGTTTTGGGGAGTTTTAGGGGAGGAAATTTACCCATAAATTCCCAAAATGAAACAGTCTGACAAGTGACACTTCATTTTAAAGGTTTTTGTACGCTGAACACGATGGTGAAATCAGAATTGCGATGTCTCATTCCGTTCTCAAACTGGAGCACTTTGAAGATTAAGGAACGTGGTTATTTCTTCGAAAATTCGCTCTTATAGCCATGCTGCATGACTGTGGTTTTTTTTTAAGTAAAAAAAATCGAAGATAGACTTTCTACAAGTAAGATTTTTAATTTTGAGACTTAAAATATTAATTATGTAAAGAAGAGAGAAGAGTTTTTCTTTCAAAGAAATGTTGATTTTTTTAAATTATATTTTTTGTTGATTTCTTTTTTAATAAAACATGATTTTGTATTATGTATAGGTACCTGCCTACTGCGTTTGGAGTATTGTTTTCAGCCCAGTCCCCGATCACAGACAAGCATTTGGTACTACATTTAGGGCTTGTGCGTATTTTTCGTAATTTCGGTGAAAAGGTTGAATTTGACTTGGAAAAGGTTGAATTTGTTTTGGAAAAGGTTGAATTTGACTTGGAAAAGGTTGAATTTGACTTGGAAAAGGTTGGATTTGAGTTGGAAAAGGTTGGATTTGAGTTGGAAAAGGTTGGATTTGACTTGGAAAAGGTTGAATTTGACTTGGAAATGCTATATATTTATATATGTATGTGTCATTCCAGACGATAACTCTCGAAAGAATTGAGATAAAAAGTTCAAATTTGCACGAAAAATCTGTCTTGGCAACCGACAGGCTAAGTTCGAAGATGGGCAGAATCGGGTCACCCTAAGGGGGAGTTTTGGGGAGTTTTAGGGGGGAGAAATTACCCATAAATTCCCAAAATGAAAAAGTCTGACAAGTGACACCTCATTTTAAAGGTTTTTGTACGCTGAACACGATGGTGAAATCAGAATTGCGATATATCATTCCATTCTCAAACTGGAGCACTTTGAAGATGAAGGAACGTGGTTATTTCTTGAGATGTTCTTCCTGGTTCGTCTGCTCTAATCTGATAGCGGAATGGGATATCGCAATTCTGACTTCACCATCGTGTTCAGCGTTGGAAAATCTACAAACCGAGGTGTTACTCGGCAAAAAATGGAACAAAAAATTTGTTACGTACCCCATACCTACTCTTCTGGTATTCAAAACATTTTTGATTTCCCCCTCCCCCTCCTTCCGCCCCAAACTTTACTTTGCGTAAAACTACTCCTGTTTCAATTTTGTATGGTATCAAGTTGGGAAAACATTGACCGAAAATTAATTTTCAGAAAATTTAAGGCGGAGGAGGAAGATGCCGAAAACTTCGAAAATTCGCTCTTATAGCCATGCTGCATGACTGTGGTTTTTACGTTCGTTTGCACCGAAAACCTTCGTCAACATGGTCGTGAATCAAACGTTATACATCCAGCCAAGATATCATCGCTAGGGAGCACCTGGTTATAATCACAGATGGCTGTATGAAGTCGAGTTGGTTGTTCTGTGACATTATTTCATTTGAAAAATAATGGATCTTGTGGATTTTGTTGGTAGGTAATTTTGCAACTTGAACAACGGTTGAAGTATTATTAATGGGCAAACTATTGCATAACAGTAAATTATTGCACAATAGTTCATTATACTATCCATGTAGAAGGGGCACCATATACATGTAAATTATTACTCAATGGTTTATTATTTTCCTTATGCTTCATGACCCGCGCATTTGTATGAAACTTTAATTCCGGGGCCGGCTCCAGTACTCGAGGGGGAGCTCCTGGGGGGAGCTCGAGGGTACTGACCACAGAAAATAGGTATCTACGCAGAAGGGGCATCTATCCAGGTAAATAATATGCCTTTGTGTAATTATTTGCAGCGTTTTTGAAAGTTAACCACCGTTCACTTTCGGGTCTATTTATAAGGACAACTCTCTCGAATGTGCCTTCAGTTACTGTTTGTTACTGACGATGGTTTGATCACCAAAACGGGTATAACAGTGTATTAGCGAATTTTCAAAGAAAATGAAGCTATTGCAATGGCTTCGAAATTTAAATAATATAAATTTTTGGAAATTTTCTTCATAGAAATCCGTTTCAGACCATTCTAAAACGATTCCTGAAATTTAACACTTTTTTATATGTATATATATATATATGTGTCACTCCAGACGATAACTCTCGATAGAATTGAGATAAACAGCTCAAATTTGCACAAAAAATCTATCTTGGCAATCGAAAGGCTAAATTTGAAGATGGGCGAAATTGGCCTACTCTAAGGAGGGTTTTGGCGCATTTAAAGTGCGCAAAAATTACCCAAAAATCCCCAAAATGTTATCTTCTAACAAGTGACCCCTCATTTTAAAGGTTTTTGCACGCTGAACACGATGGTGAAATCGGATTTTAGATATCTAAATCCGTTCTTAAATTAGAGCATTTAAAGTGCGCAAAAATTACCCAAAACCATAGCCATTAATTCGAATATTTCTTTGAAAATTCGCTCATTAAGTCATGCTGCATGACTGGTTTTTTTATTTTTCCCGTGTATTCGTGGAAATAGGCAACCTTTCAATAACTCAGATTTATTTGAAATGAGTTTCCACGGTTTCTCCGCGAGTGATTTAGTTCGTATCAGGTACTAAGTAGGTAGTACCGAGTACGTACCAGGCAGGTAGTACTCATAGACGTGCTAAGTAGGTAGTAAGTAGGCACTGAGTAAAGTAGGTAGGTACCTACTGGGAACTTTTTCAGATGGGTATCTACCAACTGGAAAAAATGTTTACTTCTTCTTTGCAAAAAGCTGTGATATACCCTCCCCCCCCCCCCCACCAACCATCACTGTTGTAAAAATTTACCCGCCGATGTGGCATCCTCGGTGCTTCTTTCCTTACTCTTCGATGTGCATATAGAACCCTGCTTCTTCCCCATTTGTTGGATATTAGTATAGAAACCTGAGCAGGCAAAAACATTGGCCTCAGAGTTCACCGAACAGATCAGGGTAAGGGACCCACTTTGTCTTCAACTTGGGATGTAATTTTCAAAAAACCTGGAGGACTTCAAAGAAAAAACCACAGTCATGCAGCATGGCTATAAGAGCGAATTTTCGAAGTTTTCGGCATCTTCCTCCTCCGCCTTAAATTTTCTGAAAATTAATTTTCGGTCAATGTTTTCCCAACTTGATACCATACAAAATTGAAACAGGAGTAGTTTTACGCAAAGTAAAGTTTGGGGCGGAAGGAGGGGGAGGGGGAAATCAAAAATGTTTTGAATACCAGAAGAGTAGGTATTGGGTACGTAACAAATTTTTTGTTCCATTTTTTGCCGAGTAACACCTCGGTTTGTAGATTGCTGAACACGATGGTGAAGTCAGAATTGCGATATCCCATTCCGTTATCAGATTAGAGCAGACGAACCAGGAAGAACATCTCAAGAAATAACCACGTTCCTTCATCTTCAAAGTGCTCCAGTTTGAGAATGGAATGATATATCGCAATTCTGATTTCACCATCGTGTTCAGCGTACAAAAACCTTTAAAATGAGGTGTCACTTGTCAGACTTTTTCATTTTGGGAATTTATGGGTAATTTCCCCCCCCTAAAACTCCCCAAAACTCCCCCTTAGGGTGACCCGATTCTGCCCATCTTCGAATTTAACCTGTCGATTGCCAAGACAGATTTTTCGTGCAAATTTGAACTTTTCATCTCAATTCTTTCGAGAGTTATCGTCTGGAATGACACATACATATATAAATATATATATAAATATATAAATGAGTCTGCCGACGACGCTGAGTGCGAAACGTTCAGACGTAGTGTAAGTTTCTTTCTTTGTGTCCTCTTTTTGTGTCCGAAGTTATAAACAAATAAATATAGAAATATATATATATATATATATATATAATTTTTGGTGTCTTTCGGCAGGGAATTCAGGATGGTCTGAAACGGATTTTGGTATAAAAATCTTTCGGAAATTCGAGTTTTAAAAATTTTGAACCGAGAACAATAGCTTCCTTTTCTTCGAAAATTCGCTAAAAGTATACATGTCTGGATGAGCTGATGTGCTGAGCCGGGTGCGAATGGAATGCTTCGCAAGTTTTTGCAGTCAGATTTAGATCTTAGATATGATGGGCTTCATACTCACAGTGTAAATGCTGGCTAACACTGATTATCAACTAACAGGTGATTAGCAATAGCAACTACTGGAGTTCAACTGTTGGAATGTTCTCACAAGTTTTGTTCACCTACTGCTGTCAAACGGTGGAATCTAACAGCACGACTTCTTCAATTCCTAATCCTAGAGGAATCCGACCCCAGCCGTTCATTACCTTCGCTATAATAATTCTACAGAAATAACCATACAGCCTGTAGTCTTATGCCAAAAAGGGGGGGGGGGGATTACCAATAAAACTGATGACTTAGTAGCGGAATTCGTGACCGCATATACAAAGGGAAAAATGAGTGGAATAACTGAAATTGCTATTCGTTGATGTTAGGACAACCAGGATCACCGAGGTAAAAGGATCAAACGGTAATGGAAGTCCGTAACATGGACCACAAACTGCATTCTTCCGGTAGTTACCGAGTAATTAGATCGACGCGTTTGGAACTGACAGCTCTACAAAACTGGGTTTGGCTTTGAATAGTGGAAATAGTGTAATAATGAGCGCAGAAAGGGCAGTATCGAATACCAGAGCGTCACTGACTGATACATCAACCGATTCGCATTCGTTTGTGTTCCTTTTCTCAGGGAGCACTGTTCATCAGCGACTGTTTTAGGTTGTGAACGGTTACGGAATTTCATTGTAGAAACATTCTCTTGATAAACACGAGTTGAAATTTGCAGATTTTTTACCTACCATTCCGTGCGCACACGTGAGTCCACATCTTTGTCATCTATGAATATTGTAATTGTGACTCATATCCTCCATAAGTATTATGTTGGAATGATGAAAAAATGAAATTTCAAAGTACGTATATTTTCCATTAATCAAGGAAATTCTTCGGCATTTTCCTCAAAACTAAGGGAGCTTGATCTCCAAATTCTTCGTGGATTTAAATAAACAAATTTTCGAAGAATTCGTCGGGAGTAACATTAATTAGTGCTTTTTCATCGAATCAGGAACATTGTGTTTAGGATGGCTGGGGACATTTTCATTTTCTCAAAAAGAAAATTATTATGGTGGAAGGGGGGGGGGGGGGTCCAGTCGTTCAGCATGACCATATGAGCGAATTTTCGTACACATAAGTAGTCGGCCTGAATGAATGGAAGTGCATAGGAGACAAGGGTCCCCCGACCGATATAATAAACAATGCGAGGGGTGTGAGTAGGAGGAGTGAAGGGGGTCTTCAGTGTCCACAGCTCAACTATCTCTACTGAGGCCAACTCATTGTGCGCCTCATAGATCTAGCAAATATTCGCAATAAACTCAAATTTAACCCACATTTTCTGGGGGAAAATATTTTTGGCTATCGAAATAGTGTTGTACTGAATCATTCTATAGGTACCACTTTTGGTGAATTTATTATATACATTTATGCATTGCTTTTTCTCTTCCCCGAAATTTCCCTAGAAGTTTAATGGCAATATTTATACGAAAGAAGGTCCTAATTTACATACCTGCATCTTAATTTCCGTTTAAATTAGATCAAAATTAATCAAGAAACATGCAGGTGTTCTAGGGCGGTGATATAAAATTTCTAGCTTAGGGTGCACTCGAAATTCGGTTGGGCCCCCGTGAATTGCAGATTTCTGAGATTCCTGAAATTCTCGTGTTATGGAATTTCTGGAAGTTCTGCCGTGTTTAGCTTCATCAGCTGCCTCGCGCTATTTGTAGAGACACCTGGTGACAACCCTGTGACCGCGTGCTGACTCGCGTCTGCGTACCACGGACACCTTTGGTCATTCAGCGTTGAACGACGCAGGAGGAGGCGAAACAACACAATCGACATCCATCTCTGGAGACTTCATTGCACCTGGAGTTTGCCAGGCGTAACGCTGCTTATATAAATGGAGCGTACACAGTTCTGTGGCCAGGTGTTCACTTGGATATGACACGTGCCTCAGTCAACAAGACCGTTGACGGATCAGAAAACGCGTTTCTGGTTCCAAACCCAACAAACTATCGGATGACAAATCTTTGGGCTAATATCCTCCTTCGTCCTGACACCCGACCTTCTCAAAACAAAGGGAAAAGATCACTTACCTCGCCCTCTGCTTCCTGAAGAGTCCGCCTGATGTAGGGACGACCGGTACTCGACACAGGGATGGAACAACTTTTATTGAGTATTTTTTATTTATTTTATTTATATATTTATTTTAAAGAGAATATTTATTCACAGTACCGATACAAAATTATACACAAAATGCATTCGACATGAGTAACGTCACCCGTTATTAGGCAAGGCCTGTGTTGACGGGCTGGAGTCGCTTATACGAGTTTTTACACACATCTAGAAGGAGATAAAAACGGCAATAACAATAACTCTTCTCATTGTGAATATTGGAGTCCTACACTCGTTCCGTTCACTACATTATACTAAAACTTAATGATAACATAAATATAAGTATTGTTTCCTACCTATCAAAACTAAACATAATACTATTCAGAATAGTTTCAGCATTCCCCGGCCGTAAATTTATTAGCCAAGTAAATATAAGCCTCTAAGCTAGTATATTATACCATATAAGTAGTATATTATACCATTTGGTATTTGTACCAATATACGAGGGTAGAACACTTAGCATAGATCTTAGAGGAGCGCAAGGTGACGACCAATCGAAGTGAGTAGTGAAGGAGGTTTTAGGATTAAGGATATGGGCAGGCAAATTAGAGGGATTTCATCCTCTCCCTGAACAAAAAATGCGCTAGATTAGAAGGTTGAAAGTATGGTAATATTAATTGTTACACTAGCGGTAATTTCCCCTTTGATTTAGTATAAGGTGAAAGGTGCTGTTGGAACACAACTCTCTAAGAACTTACGCTACTTACACATTATCTCAAGTAATGGGAATTCAGTGATCTACGCAGAAGGGGTACTATACAGTAAAATTTTTGGACCCGTTTGGCCTTGAACGACAAATTTGTACCCATCAGTAGATAGCTAAAAAGCACCCATCAACAAAATCCAAAATAATCGCTCCCTCCTTCAAATGAAACAGTATCGCTGAACAATAAATTCGGTTTCATACAGCCATGCGTGATTATAATCAGATGTTCAATGTAAATGATAGGCTGGAGTTACGTATACCATATGATTCACACTCATGTTGACGAACATTTTCTTTTTAAACCTCAAGGCCCTACTGTGAACAAACGGCTGGACGTTCAATAGTCTCACAAAATCCTGAAGTTACAAATAAATTCAAAAAACGTCAATAAAAATCATGCTCCTCTGATGAAGGTTTTCGAGCTACGGCGTTTTGGAAATTTCAACCCCTATTTTTCACCCCTTACTGTACCTCGTGACTGACAGTAACGTGGAGCTTCGCGGACCAGCTAGACCCCAATTTGACCTGCAAACCAAATTTCATTAATTTTTGTTGTTGTTAACTAAGGAAAGTGTTGCGTACGGCGATCGGAGAGAAATTGTTTATTCCATTTGTGGTTTGCTTATTGTAACGATTTATAGCTTATAACGATTTATAGCTTATAACGATTTATAGCTTATAACGATTTATAGCTTATAACGATTTATAGCTTATAACGATTTATAGCTTATAACGATTTATAGCTCCTAAATGCTTGTAGAAGTTGTCCAAGTTTATAGATTCGTAGAATGAATGAAAATGGTGGCGGTAAAGATTGGCTTTTATAATAGAGCTTCTAGAAATTTTTTTTTCCAGGATTCAACCTTCAAAGAAAAACTGTTAACAGTGTTTTTCGATTTTTTCGTGTATTAGTGGAAATATATATTTTTTCAATAACTCCGTTTTTCTTTGAAATGGGTTTCCACGATTTCTTCGCGAGTGTTTAGTTCGTATTCAACCTTCCACACATTTTTGGATGTTGCAATGCGCTAAATTTGGGAAATGTCAAGATATTGCTGATATCTTGAGGGGGAATCGAGTTGTGTAGTCGTGGTGGGGGGATGTGCCATTCATATTTCATGATTTCTTGCTCATCCAGCAAATAAGTATAAGTAGCGTACGTAACGACTGACCAATTTAGAGCTCCTCAAAACTAGTTGTAAAGACGTGACTGATGATGCGATAATCAACCCTTGATCCACACAAGTCTCAGGCTAACAAGTATGACGGATTATCCGGTCCTCCTGCTCTCATCTTGTGATCTTCGCTATTGTATTATGACTCATTCGACAGACGTGAAAGTTTCTCAATTCTCCGAATGAATCATAGATGTATTGGCCAATCAGTGCGTCGTAAAACACTGTAGATTCAATAGATGATCACCTCGTAAAATCCGTAGGGATCCGCCGTTTCGACTTACTCGCGGTCTGTTCCATTCGCTTAGTGGTTTTCGAATGACAGTGCAGGATGCTGGCTCATGTGAAGACGCTCCATCCTGGAGCGCTTGAAGCGCTGATTCAACTCCTGGGACTTGGAAAAGGTACCTACCTACAACATCTATAAGGTTTCTTCTTTTCTTTCTTTTTTAAAACCCTTGATTTAACCACATTGGGTTGGTATGTCCCGCGGGAGAACTGGTTGCTCGAACGCTAAAGACACTGCTCTTGATATTTAATTTTCTGTCCCAGTTACATGATTCTATTAAGGTGAAGGCTAATCGATGGTCGGGTAAGCACATGCAAGCGGTACCTTCCTTATCTATAAGGTTTCATTACTTATCCTCCCAGATCACAAAATAGCAATAGGTTTTCTCAGGTATCTGGCATATATAACCTATGCGGGTTGAAAATATATATATCTAGAATTCAGATATGAGTACCAGACCATATCTATACCCACACAAATCTATACGATGGAACCATAATATATAAGTACCATACCATGAAAGTTAGCGCCATAAGTACCAGTGAGCTGTTGTTAGTTCGAATAGGAATTAGGTATTTTCAAACAAGCATATTTTCTACTGTCTTTTACGAGAGTTCGAAAAAAAATTGTACATTTATGTAAGAAGGTACCTTACCTACTTTATTTTTACTAACCACAAATTCAAGCCCTGATCTTCTGGCAGAGGGTTTATAAATAAAACGCTGCAAATAATCACACAAAGATTTCTCATTTTGGTTTATTATTTTCAATAATAAATCTTTGGAATCGACCATGAAAAACAAATTTTTAACCCCCCTCAAAATTTGATGATTTACTTAAGGGACGTAGAATACGAATATCGAATAAAAAAAATTTCCGTCCGTCCGCCGTACGCCGTCCGCGGCTTTTGGTTTATTATTCTGTGAATAATACACCTATGTATTCGCTCAGCAAAAAATTTTTATAACACCCCCTCAAAATTTTTTCTTTTCCGTTTCAAGGTGCGTAGATTCCAAAAATGCAATGTCCGTCCGCCGTCCGCCGTACGCCGTATCACGTGTACAGGCTTCTTTTTCGATCTAAAAAAATCGTTCTTTCGCACACATGCTCCATTTGGGCCCTAGTTGTGTCCCGAAATTTTTCAGCCCGATCGGAATATACCCAGGGATGTTATGAGTGAAAATGTATATAAAAATAGGTACTTGTTGCGTTTTAACAACATGTTAGTAACATGAGCTTTTGAGGTATCTTTTTCCATGTTTTTGAGGACGAGAAGACCGAATATGAAGTCGATTTTGACCAAAGACGCGGAAATTGAGGTTTTACCAAAGGTTCAGCTCCCAAAATTGGTTTTTTATGAGTCAAAAACCTGGAAAACTGTCTGAAATCACCATCAATGTGTACAATAACATTGGAAAAAGTGTAAACAGGTGAATCAAGACCATTAAATGCCACTACCAATGATCAAAGATGATCTTAAAAAAAAAGAAAAAAAAGCGTACCTATTTCATGTTTTGGGGGCCAAAATTGGTGGAAATCATCAGAAATAGCTATTTCAATCATCCCACATGAAAGAAACAATACATTTAACAGCCAACAAAAATCTCTAGAACTCCAATAGAATAATAAACCCATGTGACAAGGACTTTGCAGCGTTTTGGTTTATTATTCTGTGAATAATACACCTATGTATTCGCTCAGCAAAAAATTTTTATAACACCCCCTCAACATTTTTTCTTTTCCGTTTCAAGGTGCGTAGATTCCAAAAATGCAATGTCCGTCCGCCGTCCGCCGTACGCCGTCCGCCGTACGCCGTATCACGTGTACAGGCTTCATTTTCGATCTAAAAAAATCGTTCTTTCGCACACATGCTCCATTTGGGCCCTAGTTGTGTCCCGAAACTTTTCAGCCCGATCGGAATATACCCAGGGATGTTATGAGTGAAAATGTGTGTAAAAATAGGTACTTTTTGCGTTTTAGCAACATGTTAGTAAAATGAGCTTTTGAGGTATCTTTTTCCATGTTTTTGGGGACGAGAAGACCGAATATGATGTCGATTTTGACCAAAGACGCGGAAATTGAGGTTTTACCAAAGGTTCAGCTCCCAAAATTGGTTTTTTATGAGTCAAAAACCTTGAAAACTGTCTGAAATCACCATCAATGTGTATAATAACATTGGAAAAAGTGTAAACAGGTGAATCAAGACCATTAAATGCCACTACCAATGATCAAAGATGATCTTAAAAAAAAGAAAAAAAAACGTACCTATTTCATGTTTTGGGGGCCAAAATTGGTGGAAATCATCAGAAATAGCTATTTCAATCATTCCACATGAAAGAAACAATAAATTTAACAGCCAACAAGAATCTCTAGAACTCCAATAGAATAATAAACCCATGTGACAAGGACTTTGCAGCGTTTTTAGTTTCTCGACGACGCTAGGGAATGGCGCCACACTGGCACCAGTGGTCCCGTCTGTCAGAAAAATGTATGTTGGGTATAGTTTTTCATGTTTTCCAGCACGCTGAATCTTAACGCGATTGATAAATGTTTAGCTGTATAACGTTACGGAAAATAGCTATTATTGAGCGTGGTAGGCACTTAAGCAGATCAGCGGACCCACTAGTTGACATTTGTGGCAATTATGAAAGTAATAATACGAAACTTTCAAGGAATGAAAGACGAAAGATTTAACAAATTGTTGGTGAGGAGGGGGATGGTGTAAGGAACACTTTGTCCTGGGGTGACGTGGGAAGCTGTGCTGGGTAAGGTTCCTAAAATGATGAAGTTTTTCAAAGTTGTGTCGACCGAGGGCAGGACTTTTAGAATGGTTGAGCGAGAGGGGGAGATGGGGGAGGAATGGCCCCTAAGGCGACAAATAGAGTTCTGTCGTGGGTGACACCTGGGCGTGTTCACACTTGTATTTCTAGCATCTTCTTGTATATATATATTCTGTATAATATAACTGTATACTGAGAGAACGCTAAGCCAAGATGCCGAAGAATAGACAGAGAGAGTGAATGACAGAGAGGAAGCAGATATTTTTCAATTTCAATAAGGCATCATACGGAATTTCCCTTGGATTTAAATTATTCAACTTGCAACTTGGCGGATAGTGAACTTTCGTTGTAAAACTGGAATCAACCAATTCTGCTTATTATTTTCAATAATAGACCTTCGGAATCGAGCAAGAGAAAAAAGTGTTACCCCCCTCAAAATTTGATGGTTTCCGTTTCAAGGTATGTAGAATCCGAAAAAGCAATACAAAAATTTCTGTGTCCGCCGCACGCCGTACGCTGAACTTAGCACTTTTCTTAGTTACCATGAACGAAAATTATTGAAATTCGGTTTGTAGGTCCCATTTGGGGTCTACGGTTGGTCCGAGAAGCTCGGCGAAACTGTCAGTCACCTCTAAGGGGTGAAAAATAGGGGTTGGAATTTTCAGAAGGCCGTAGCTCGCTAAAATTTAATAGAAGGGTATGTTTTTTTAACCTTTTTAAATTGGACCTGAACATGATCGTGAATCAAATGGTATATATCCGCCCCAGATATCATTGCCAGGGAGCACCTGATTATAATCACGGATGGCTGTGTGAAGTCGAGTTGGTTGTTCTGTGATATTATTCCATTTGAATAATGATGGCTCTTTTTGATTTTGTTGATAGGTAGGTACTTTTGCAACTTTAACAAACGTTGAAGTATTATTGGGTAGACTATTACACAACGGTAAATTATTACACAACGCTAAATTATTACACATTGGTTCATTATACCATCTACGCAGAAGGGGCTTTTATAAGCGCGAATTATTATTTACCTTATTTACCTTATTATTCACCTTACTGTTCTTGAATTACAGCAAATGGTTTATTAATGATTGAATTATTGAATCCCGCACATTTTTATGAAATTCCCGGGCCGGCTCCAGTACCTAGTAGATTTAGGGCTTTCCTGGAGGGAGCTCGAGTGTAGGTTAGTACCAAACAAAACAGTGATCTACGCAGAAGGGGCATCTATACAGGTAAATTATTACACAACGGTTTCTTACACAACTGTTTATTACACAACGGTTTATTATTTACCTTATGCTTCATGAATAACAACAAATGATTATTGAATCCTGTGCATTTTTGTGAAACTGTAATTCCCGGGCCGGCTCCAATACACGATTTAGGGCTTTCCTAATATTAGGAGAGCTGGAGGGTAAGTATTGTCCATCGAAAACTGATCTACGCAGAAGGGGCATCTTTACAGGTAAATTATTACACAACGGTTTATTGAACAACCGTTTATTACATAACGTTTATAATTTTACCTTATGCTTCATGAATATCAACAAATAGATAATTAATTATTATTGAATTATTGAATCTCTCGTATTTTTATGAAACTGTAATTCCCGGGCCGGTTCCGGTACGCGATTTAGGGCTTTCCTGGGGGGGGGGGGGGGTGGGGGAGCACGAGGGTAGGTATTGACCACAGAAAATAGTGATCATCTATGCAGGTAACTAATAAACCGTTGTGTAGTAATTTACAGCGTTTGACTGTTTGCTGGTCTTCAGGCGGTTATAATATTTTGTACAAGGTTGTTCAAGTTTCCGCATCTTTGGGTCAACCAATGTTGGACGTTGTAGAGTTGCAAATACCCCAGGATTCTGACGGCGTTTTCGGACACCGGTGGGTGACAACATCAGTGCTTGGAATAAGGAAAACCCGTGTGTAAATTTGGTGTAATGGCAGAATGAAGTAATTGCATTGTTGTTTCCGTTCTAACCTGTAACCAGTATTTGGCATCAGGAAAACTTTTTTTTACATTCTACAATGTAACCTTCCCCTGCCAGCACTCGCGCTGCTCTACTTAACTGTGAAAAACTCTCACGGTTGAATGGTCTGGGTCCACGAAGAAGTGTACCATAAGTCATCGGACTATTAGAAACGAGCGTGGCAGCAGACAAGATTAGCTCCGCACGAGAGGCCCAACAGTGACCAAATAGAGACGTGCCATTTAGCTAGGCCCATGCGCAACCAGGGTAAAATTTCAGTTCTTTATTCCACTGCTGAAAAAGATTGATGATTTCATAACAAGTGTAATGAAATGTTATGTTACTGCAAAGAAGTACACTTACTACATTTCTACTAACTAAACTACATGAGACTTTTGGTCAGCGGACCCAGTAGTCTTAGCTCTTCTGCCTTTCGTATGGGACCATTCGAATCGACTTCTACCTCCGCAACATGGGGAGTTCAATGATAAGAGGGTTTTAGTGGAGTTGAGTTGGTAAAGAACAGTAGAAGAGTTTACAGAAAACTGAGTAGGAACACGTAATTATGGGCTAAATTCTAGTTCGGTATACGTGAGGATAAAACGAGGTGTGTTTTCACGTTACGTTTCGTTGAGAGACGCACGATGATTAATAACCCACTGCGTGTCACCCGCAAACAGACAACTTACACAGAACCTTCGCGCTTTCGTCGGCTTATGAGACCCTTTCTGTCGTTCATCCGCATTACATGCATCAGAGTCTTTGTAAACGTTTGAAGGAAGAGGGTCGTCCCAAAACGGTAGGTCCTATCACTCAAACGGAATTAGCCTTGTTGGGCTCCATGAGCGGATTATTCGGTACTTTGAGAACTTCGAGTGATTAGTGGTACGTGGACATGCCAGCTGAGGGATTGTTACCCAAGATTGAAGGGAAGTCTGTTCTCATGACGTTCCGAGTAAATCGGGTGCAGTGAGTGTTACTCGAGATCTTAATTTTCTTACGTGAATGAGAACAAGTTCTAACGAGAAATAACACGGAGACTGTCCTTTGGGCCCACTTGCCTGGTTTTGTCTTCAGATGGGCCACGGCTAGGGTTATCAGTTGTATAATTTTTAGTTCATCTCTGCTTCAGTGTATTCCAAGGTAGCGGAAGCCTTGAGATCGCTTTTGAGAGGAAAACCACTTTTTGTCCTACGTTTCCAGACCTCCCTGAGTATATTTGATGTCTACAGCTAGTTAATGCGGAAAAATAGTCACAGTGAGCTGAAATGTTGAGGGTAGGTGCGAGTTTTGGCCTCACAACTTCATGGTGCTAGAGATGGGCGTGAATTTTGGGCACTAGTTGTGAAACACATGATAGTTAGTTTTGCTCAAAAAGCGGATATTCCCTTGGATGACTGGGTGACCGGTTTCTCCATCTTGTACAATCCTCAACCTACGGACCCGCGGTTATTGTATGCAGCTCCATTTATTGAAGACCCCATTTTGGATGCCGACTTTAGCGTGGGAGAGCTGAAGATGGTACTGGATGGTGGGGAAAAGCCCCGGGTCTGGATGGTGTTCCGTACGAGTACTACAAGCATGCACCGGAATCCTTCCTGGAGTTGCTACTTGAGGCTTTCAACAGGATTTACAGCGGTGGACCCCTTCCTCAAGGGTTTTCGGAGTCGGTTATTTTCACGATCCACAGCTGCCTGCAAACCATCGTGGAATTGCACTCCTGGACACGAACCTGAAGCTTTATGCAGGAGTTCTGAATGAGAGATTGACTAGATGGCTGACAGAAAGGAACTTTATATGTGAGGGCCAAGCGGGATTCAGACGAGGTTACTCTACTCACGACAACCTGTTTTTGTTGACCAATGTCGTGCAGCTGGATTTCAGGCATGGAAAAAAAAGTATGCCTTCTTGTGGACTTCCGTGCTGTATTTTAGTAGGGGGGCGCTGCTGTATAAGCTGCACAACGCTGGTGTCTCGACAAAAATGGTTGAGGCTATAGCAGCCATGTATGGGAAGACACGGACTTGTGTGTGGATGGGCCAGCGGTTGTCTGGCTTCTTTGAGACCTCCAAGGGCGTGAAGCAGGGATACACGCTTAGCCCGTCTTTGCTTTCCGTATATGTGAACGACCTGGATGGCGAACTAAGAGGCCCGTCCGTGTCGGAAATTTTAGAGTCAAAATCTTGCTCTTTGCGGACGACTTGGTCCTTCTGGCAGATTCTCCACAAGCCCTCCAAAAAAATGATGATTGTGGATCTGAGCCAGTATGTCAAACTCTGGAACCTGTGAGTCAACTTGGAAAAATCCAAGGTTTTGGTGTTTCGTCCAAGAGGAGGCACACTGGCTAAAAGTGAAACCTGGATGCTTGATGGGAATAAGGTCACTACAACAAATGAATACACCTACCTGGGAGTGACGCCGACTTACAACCTCTCTCTGAAATCACACTTTAAGCGAAAGTCTAAAGTAGCTAAATGTTCTATCAGTTCGGTTTGGCATAGCCTCGACGCATCCAGGGACATCTCTCTCCCGGTGAAATTCAGAATCTTCGAGACGGTGCTCAGAACCTCCTTATGCTATTCTGCACAGGTGTGGGGCTGTTCAGTTTTCGGCGAACTAGGAAAAATTCAGAGGTTGAAACTTTTCTGTCTTCCCAAGAACACACCAAATTATGTCCTATTCCTCGAGACTGGAGTCGAGCATATTTTTCCGCCCACATTGGCACTGAATGCCCGGTACATTGCCGCAGCATTGGCTGCGCCTGACAGCAGGTGGACGAGAGTGACAGCTGAGCTCTGTTTGGGAGAGAATGTTGGATGGGCGGCTGAATGGTGGAAATTGGGTTCATGTCCCCTATGAACCAGGCACTGCGGCCTCCTGGAGTAACATGGCCACTAGAATTGTTGGGAAGGTCAAGCTTGACATACGGCAAAGCATGATGGAGAAATCGAATCAAGTGCAGTTCCACTTGCTCTACAAGCGGTTGGGCAGAGACGCCAGATAATATATCAATTCGGAGCTCAGTTTTACCGACATGAAAATAACCATGAGGCTGCGAGGGGAACTCCTGCCGCTGAACAGTAAACCATGGGACCGGAACGCTGTGCAGCTGTGCTCAATGTGCATCTTGGGGAGCCCGAGACCACGGAGCACTTTTTGGGCAGGTGTGCCATGATTCGCCGCAGTATGAGGAGCCGCTTCTTGGAAAAGCCACAACTTACCACGCAATAGGTCATAGAGCTGCTAAATGGGGACCACTACACTGACCTGACCCGCTTTTACAGAGCAGCTTGGTCGTACAGGAGGATGTTGGTGGCTGAATTTAACTTTGGGTAGGTAGGCAGCGATGGGTGTGATGTGAAGTGAGGAACATGGTAATGAAAAAAAAAAGAAAGAAAAAATGAACTGAACTGGAAGGACTTACCTATGTAACAACCTGAACTGAATAATGTGATAATTTGATAAACTGTATAATCTGATTAAGTTTTTTTGTTTTTGTGTACTTGTAGCGGCCTACCTCCGCCAAACGGCTAATATGCCATGGCGTGTTATGTGTACTTAATATTTTGTTGTTTTGAATTTTGATCTACCTCCCACTTGATCTATCTATCCATATATCTGAATATATTTTATGTCCATAGCTAGTTAATGCGGAAAAATAGTCACAGTGAGCTAGAAAGTTGAGGGTAGGTGCGGTTTTGGCCTCACAACTTCATCGAAATCTGTAACTTCCGTCTGCGCTTGGATCCCTTCCAAATCCTTCCAGAAAAGCGTAGATAACTGGGACATGAATCACCCTTTCTCTTAGAAACATCCCTCCATCAGTCCTTCAGAAATATGTAGAATTATTTACGGAGTCTTTAAAACAATGCGAAAAATCTACCCGCGATCTGTGGTGCTTAGCTGCGTTGAAATCAATTTCATTGGCATAAGCGATCATGGGCTCATGGGACTCGTATGCTCAAATTTCCAGATATTTGCCGGATTAGCACAGCTTGGCGGATACTTATGTACTTATCTGCTGCAAAACATTTTCTCCGAATTCGGTCGGTCATGTGGAAATTTCACCCTGGTTGATTCTGTTCCATTTCGAAACGTTGCATTATTCTATCTTATTACATAATTCGTGAGTTTGTGTGACAGCATCAGGGCCAAACGGCTGGACGGATTTTCATGAGGGTGGTCTCATTGTAATCAGTGAGTTTCGGGCTAGGTTATAGGCTATCACTTGATCTCCAGACTTCCCCTTTGATCGTACTCCTGCCTGTCCCTAACGACAGCGTCAGAGGTAGTGCTTTGGGTTCCTACGGTCTAGCCCATTTCGCGGTTCACTTTAGACCTCAAACCAGAATGAGGTGGACGCTGTTCAACCGCAATACTAAAACGATTTTTGTGGGGCATGCCTTTTCGGATTTATTCGAGGATCTTGATTTCATCGTCAGAATGGTCGAGAGTTCGTCCTCATGTTCCTTACCGTCTCATGTGATTTGTACCTAACATGATCGAGAAAATGTGTGTAAGTACCCACAGTCTTCAGAATGGAGTGGCTGGGGTGATGCTATGTTAGAAGCAGAGTTGAAGATTTCACGAAGGGTTCCTGGGTAGCTATGAGATTCATCGTCAGATTAATCGCTCTGAGTATTAGTAGACCAGAGGTTTTCATAATTTTTCCAATGAATATAGACACAGACAATGGTATAGGCACAGACATCGAAAACAGGTACGTTTTTCGTACCTTTGAGACATCTGTGCAACTGCCATTATCAAGTGCGAATTTTTTGTGGCTTCTCTTTGATGCCCACCGCTGTAGAGCCCGTTGTATTTAGTACAGCGGGCTTTTCAGGCTAGTTAATAAATGACTACATACAATTATTATTTATTTTTTGGTTGCGCTCCTTTGCAGGCAGCGTCTTTAACCAGTCACTTTTTTATAAATTACACATGATACCTTAATAATATGTGTTTGTACTTCAGTTCATGTCTAAGTAAAAGGCACAACAATGTCTCGTAGTTTCTGGACGACTCCGTATTTTTCCATTTAAATTTGTAATTATGGATTATAATGATACTGTATGTACGGTGGGCTGTGTCTTAAGAACCAGTCGAAGCTGTCGAGTTTGGTAGTGCGGTATTCTTGTGGCGCTTATCACGTGTTTATGATGAAAAGAGCCCAAAACTTCACATATAGCTGACGGATACTGAAGACCTTGGCAAGAAGTACCTCCTGCGTCGGGTTCCTACGAGGCAGGGACAGCATAATTTTCAAATTTGATTTTTGCTTGAACGAAGGGTTTATTGATAAATATATTATGTGAATTGGAGGTACCGCCCCAGGCTAAAATTTCATACTTAATAATAGGCTGACACATGATGTAGTGAACTACGAGTAGGTTCAGTTTGTCTTTCGGCAGAATTTTCCGCGGTTATATTGTAAAAAAAACCACAGTCATGCAGCATGGCTATAAGAGCGAATTTTCGAAGTTTTCGGCATCTTCCTCCTCCGCCTAAAATTTTCTGAAAATTAATTTTCGGCCAATGTTTTCCCAACTTGATACCAAACAAAATTAAAACAGGAGTAGTTTTACGCAAAGTAAAATTTGGGGGGGAAGGAGGGGGAGGGGGAAATCAAAAATGTTTTGAATACCAGAAGAGTAGGTATTGGGTACGTAACAAATTTTTTGTTCCATTTTTTGCCGAGTAACACCTCGGTTTGTAGATTTTCCAACGCTGAACACGATGGTGAAGTCAGAATTGCGATATCCCATTTCGTTATCAGATTAGAGCAGACGAACCAGGAAGAACATCTCAAGAAATAACCACGTTCCTTCATCTTCAAAGTGCTCCAGTTTGAGAATGGAGTGAGATATCGCAATTCTGATTTCACCATCGTGTTCAGCGTACAAAAACCTTTAAAATGAGGTGTCACTTGTCAGACTTTTTCATTTTGGGAATTTATGGGTAATTTCCCCCCCCTAAAACTCCCCAAAACTCCCCCTTAGGGTGACCCGATTCTGCCCATCTTCGAAATTAGCCTGTCGATTGCCAAGACAGATTTTTCGTGCAAATTTGAACTTTTTATCTCAATTCTTTCGAGAGTTATCGTCTGGAATGACACATACATATATTAATTGCAACGCAATTCTTAGCCCGACCCCCAACTAGTTGTTTTGTCACACTTTTTTGTCCCGCGATACCGTTGTTAGGGATTTCGGAATAGCAAAAAAAAGAGTGTTTGTCAATGGTATCCAATTCGAGTCCGAAATAGCAAAAAAAGAGTGTTTGTATCCCCTAGCAATGAAATTTCTATGCTATTCACGCTATGAAGCTGTAATTTGGTATTTCGGACTCGAATTGCGTTGCAAATTCCTCGTTCTATACAAAGTATAGAAGATAAGAGATTGGGGGTCCAGGGGGCTTGCCCCCTGGCGAGGCGCGGAGCGCCGAGTAAATATATAAATATATAAATATATAAATATATATATATATATATATATATATATACATATAATTTTTGGTGTCTTTCGGCAGGGAATTCAGGATGGTCTGAAACGGTTTTTGGTATAAAAATCTTTCGGAAATTCGATTTTTAAAAATTTTGGACCGAGAACAATAGCTTCCTTTCTTCGAAAATTCGCTAAAATTTAGTGAAACTTTTAATTTTATTATAGCAGTAGTCTGTATGAGGGCCCATGTCATATCCTGATCTATCATGACTCCATGGATACTTATATGATGATCAGCTACATAGGCACCTCAATTGTATTCCCAAGCTGCTCTCCTTTTGTCATCCACCACTAAATTTCCATCGACAGCAGTTGACTTCTTACTACCATGCAGTACTTTTTTTTTTTTTTTAAAGTTGAGAATTAGTTAAATATCAAAAAACGGGTCATTTAACTTGTAGAGAGGGCGTTATAGACCTTCGCGGTTTTGAAATATTCAGGAAAGATTGAGAGTGAGATACTTAAAGACATGTAGCAGCGGGTGTATTAAATGAGCCCTGAGTTGTGCGCGATCTACGCCAGGGGCAGAGTTACCTCGCTTTGCTTTCAATGTATTAATTAAATCCGCTTGTGCAGGTTTTGAGGTATTTGCTTTGTTTGCAGTCGATGTCAACTTCAACCCGATTTATGAGAAATTTAATTGGTAAGTTGCAGGCCATTGACACACGGGTGGCTCTGGTGTCTGTGTCCCTCTGGGTCTCAATATACAGGGCGTCCCCGTTCCTCCTGGAGAAACTCAGGGAATCGATTCTACTCTTCATCTGGAAGAAAAAATGCTCAGTAGAAATTTTTCGAAAAGTCCTTCGCTTTAAAGATATCCGACAATTTGTGTTTTTCCAACTTTTCGTTACCTACCGTACTACATAGAAACGCTAATAAATTCGAAAATATTAAGACTACAACAAATCCAATTACACCGTTGGAAAGAGCGCTAAATTTCCTGTAAGATTCTTCTATTTTCCCTGGTCAGAGTTGCTTAAAATTTCGGCCAATATCAGTTGGAACATTTGAAAATTTAAAAATGTAAAATTGCGAAAAAGATTTTACGTTCTACTGAAGTTACAAAAAATACCTACAACTTGTCAAATTTCACAAAAACTTCGTCATCTAATAGGCTTTACATTGATATACTTATTTAAGAATAACGTTGTAGTAGAGTTAACAAATGACAATTGAACGTTTGAAAACATGAGCAGAGGTGAATTGGTGGGAGGGGGGGATCAATTAGACCTCGTAATATAAAACTAACGCTTCCTTGACTGGTTGAATAAAAATAATGCTGGAATATAAAGGGGACATACCGAAGTTCAAGCAGCAACGAATGATTACTTCCAACATTCAACGAGAATGGACACTATGGACAGGGAGTTGTCACTAGAACGTGATTTTGCTTGCACAAGTATTTCTTAAAATAAATTATGAACCTCGGTTAACCATCTTATCAAACTGCAGCAGAACGCTTCTTTTCCACCAGTTCAATTTAATGTGTCTCGTGGAAAGGTAGTATGTGCCGCTTTATTTTTCAAATCAGGATTACCGAGATATGCTGCTCGTGTAAGGATACTGTAATTGCAGCAGTACAATACTTGTAAAGCCTAGGTATTAGATGAAGTTTTTGTGAAATTTGACAAGTTGTAGGTATTTTTTGTAACCTCAGTAGAACGTACAATCTTTATCGCAATTTTAAATTTTTAAAATTTCAAATGTTCCAGCTGATATTGGCCAACATTTTAAGCAACTCTGACCATTGAAAACAGAAGAATCTTACAGGAAATTTAACATTCTTTCAAACGGTGTAATTAGATTTGTTGTAGTCTTAATATTTATTAGCGTTTCTATGTGGTAAGGTAACAAAAAGTTGTAAAACCCACAAATTGTCGGATATTATTAAAACGAAAAACTTTTCGAAAAATTTCTGCCGAGCATCTTTTGTTCCAAATTAAGGGTAGAATCGATTCCCTGAGTTTCTCCAGAAGGAACTGGGACACCCTTCATATCATGTACATATAAGATAATATAATTATGTATATACCCATACCATAGTACAATATTCATTTCTGTGGGACTCAACGGCTCCCTATACGAGACAAGAATGAAGACCTGTTAGTTTAGGTGAGACCCACATGCCCGCGTTGGCCGCGATAAGAGCGCGTGGAGGGGGGTCAGGTCTTTACTTGATTTAACCCCCAACAAGCTGAAAATAGGTCTCTTTTTTTCTTTTCCGAAAATAACAGAGATCCCCGCTCGATCCCGATGTAACAACGGGGATGTTTACGATTCGGTGACGGGCAGCGCTATCTATTCGGACAGGTGTCAATTATAGGGCGTCCGTTAGTGTTTATTCACGACTTTCAACACGGCTTCATTCTATTCGAGCCACGAAAACGGGGAAGCCCCACAGTCTACAGGGGCCACATCAATTACACTGACGACATTTTTCGAAGTAGATAGTAGGTTAATTTAGACTGACGAGTTCATTACAATGAACGCATAGCCCAAGCAATGCTGCGGAGTAAGCACTTAATATACCCATGATGCTCATCATTTAACACTGATTCATAATTATGTAAACTTTCTAATAGGTTAATGAGATTTTCTGATTAGATTTTCTCGAGCACTGCCTGTTGTGGCTGTGGTTAGAGGTTTACTTACCTGTAACCTGTACTTTGTATTTAAAATAACTTACTTGAACTGTTTAAAATGAGTGGCTCGAACTTATAGGTTTAAAATTCAGCTGGCATTTTGCCGCATGATTCACAGTTATATTAACTAGGTATCCTTTTGAGGTCAAACTCTTATTAAAACCAAATGAGAAAGAAGAAGAATGGTCAAATAAAGAACGATACATCAAACAGCTTCAGGTAAATTGTACCTATATGGGTTATTTATATGTTGATCGTAAATTCCCGAAATGTAGTTTCCTGTTTAGCTTTTCGTGTCCAAGTAGAGGAGGTGAACGTGTCTGTGCATAGAAGGAAGAGAGGAAGCTATTGGGTCGGATATATTTATGCGTATACTAGTACCTTTAGCTACAGACAGACGATGCAATTGGTGTTAAAATGTCACGTAAAATAAAATTCCGCACCACTGGCTGAATAACATGGACTGAAAAATCTGAATTTCTCGTGCATGATAATGAGGAATTCCAACTTTTCAGACCACGTTATTTTTGTGTGTTATTCGGAATGAAAATAACGCGGTTAACACCAAGAAAGACATATTTTTCTTCATCTGTGCTCCGCGTTCTGCGTTCTGGCGTGGAGAAGACTATAATAGGACTAAAATCTCAGCCGTCTGAATAAAAGGTGACATTTAAATGCTCCGGTGACATGAAACCATTTTTCGGCGTCACATGAAAATAAGTGAACCGGAAGAATGTGCGCTGTGATTGGAATAAAATTTAAAAAAAAAGGTACAGAACTAAAACGCGTCGTGCGGAGGATGGTCGGCGGACGCGAAAATGCTAACGAGTAACAAAATCTGAACAGAAGATAGCCACAACTCGAGCTGTTTTCGGGCTTCGTTTGCGTTTCGTCGGTGTGCCTCTCTGTACGGTTTGGCCAATGAGAGATGTTAGTCTTCTACACGTCACCTTCCCACCATAGGACAAATTTCAGTATTTCCATAATTTGTTTGAAATAATGCACGATTTTTTCCCTACGACTTCATTTTTTTTTTCAAACCAGTACCATAAGAAAAAAATTATTTAAATATAAAAATGAAAGATACAAATTCCCCATTCAAGCCCTCAAATGTATGATGTATTTAGGTAGGTATGTTCTCATGTGTCAACTAGACATAGGTCTTTTAGATTTACTCACGCATAACGCCTCCCTCCTACAAGCATATTTATGCGTCGTTATTTGTCAAGTGTATCTACTCAATTAGGTTCTCGAGCACCTCTCTTATAAACTCCGTCTGGGAAAATGGAGCTGCCGCATCTGAGACAATCCATCATACAAGCTCTGTCTAATTTTAGTGGTGATCCACTAAATGTATAAATATAGGTACCTACTTTCAAACGCACTTCGACTACAACCATTATTCTTTATATATGGAGAATATTCTTCATCTAGAGAATTCTTTATATATGGAACCCCTGTTGTAAGTTATACCGTTGGGAGAAGCGAACGTCAGAATTCATTTCTGAGTAGGTAGAAATATAGGCAACTGACTATATATTATTTTATCAATAAATTAATAATAATGATTCAGTACAGTAATTTCATAATGTAATCATCTTTCCGAGCTGCAGTGGTTCTCAAACAGGGTTGTGTGTGTGTGTGTGTGTGGGGGGGGGGGGGGGGGGTTGTTAGAATCCCAATAGGGGCGATTCCAGTTACCGAAAAACGCTGCAAATCATTACACAACTGTTTATTATTTACTCGTACAGAAGCCCCTTCTGCGTAGATCACCGTTTTCTGTGGTCAGTACTAACCAACCTGCTTCCCACAGAGAGCCCTAAATCGGGTGCCTACTGCACCCCGCCGGGCAATCACATTTCATAAATACCTATGCGGTGGATTTAAGAATTATATCATTATATGATTATTTGTTGTTATTCATGAAGCATAACGGTTATCAAATTAAATTTAAAAACGCTGCAAATCCCTGCACAACGGTTTATTATTTTGTATAGAATACCCTTCTGTTACAGATCACAGCTCTATGTATAGATAACCCGTCTATATAATATAATATGTACTATTCTATGCATACGAGTATTATGTAGATCGCAGCCCCTCCGTAGGTTAGTGCCTAACCCCGTACTCGTTACTAGGTACCTACCTAAATCACGAGTTAAATGTTGCTAAAATAATTCTGCCGATGACAAACAGTACCTAACAAAAAGAAACACACATAATGAAGTTCTGAAAAGAAATTGTTGATGAGGAGTGAAAAAAGTTGCAAACGTACCTACCAACAAACTCCAGCCCCTTCTACGTAGATGGTATAATGAACCGTTGTGTAATAATTTACCGTTGAGTAATGATTTACCGTAGTAATACCTAATTTACCCATCAATAATACTTCAACGTTTGTTCAAGTTTCACTACCTACCAAAAAACTCCAAAAGAGCCATCATTTTTCAAATTAAATAATATCACAGAACAACCAACTCGACTTCATACTCCGCCAATATAATCAGGTGATCCCTACCAATGATTGGCCGTATTCACAAATTCCTATTGTGGGCGCGTCTCTGGTTACGAGATTTGGTTTGAATTGTATACAATTTCATTCACACTGGAGTCGAAAATGCCTGTTGGTGCAAACTTCGGGGCCTTACTGTGAACGAACGGCTGGACGTACGATGCTCCGGATGGTCTTGAAAAACTCGCAAGTTCAAGAAATATTTAAAACCGTAAAAATATTTACGTAAAAAAATGGTATAGGCGTTTTGAAAATTTCAACCCCTATTTTGAACCCCTTAGAGGTGACTCACAGTAACGTCGAGCTTCGAGGACCAACTAGACGCCGAACGGAACCTATAACCCGAATTTCATCAATTTTTTTTCATGGTAACTAAGAAAAGTGGCCCGTACGGCGTACGGCGGACAGACAGAAATATTTTTATTGCAGTTTTGGATTCTACATACCTTGAAACGTAAACCATCAAATTTTGAGGGGGGGTAAGAATTTTTTTTTTCATGCTCGATTCCAATGGTTCATTATTGAAAATAATAAACCAAAAAATTAGGTCCCAATAAACAAAATCCCACATTGCCATCGTTCTTCAAATGAAATAAATAACTCGAAACGAGCAACTCAATTTCATTCAGCCATGCGTGATTATAATCTCTAAGTGATTATAATATATTATATATTATTAACACAACAGTGATAAAATATTACACAACAGTAAATTGTTACACATCGGTACATTATTAAACAACGGTGAATTATTACACGACGGTAAATTATTAGGTATATAATGGTTTATTATACTATCTACGTAGAAGGGGCACCTGTACAGGTAAATTATTACACAACGGTTTATTATTTGTCTTATGCTTCATGAATTATTAATCAACGACTGAATCAGCAATGAATAATTGAAACGTAAACCTTCACATTTTGAGAGGGGGGGGGGGGGGGGTTAAATTTTAATTTTTTTTTTCATGCTCGATTCCAAAGGTTCATTATTGAAAATAATAAACCAAAAACATGTAAAACGGTACCTCACAAGCACAAGCTCACTAAAACCTTTGACAAAAAAAAAGTACACCTATTTTTAACCCATAGCACCCCTGGGTGTGTTCCGATCTGGCTGCTGAGCTTCGGAGCAGTGCCCAAATGGAGCATGTGTGCGATAGAACGACCAAAATTTAAGACTTAAACTTTGTTAGTACCTATATTCTTCTCTGGTTGGTCAGAATCGATGTCATTCGGTCTTCTTACAAGCTCATGTTACTAAAACACACAGAAAAAAAACTATTTTTGCACCCTTTTTTCACCCAACACCCTTGGGTATATTCCGTTCGGGATGAAAAGTTTCGGGACACAACTGGGGCCCAAAATGAACCTGTATGCCCAAAAACGAATTTGTTAGAACGAAAATAAAGGTGGATCTGGATGATACGGCGTATGGCGGACGGGCATTTCATTTTTGGAATCTCCGCACCTTGAAACGGGAAAGATAATTATTATTATTCTGCTGGACATACCAACAGAAAATATGGCTGCTCATATATTGTTTCTTTCATGTCCCCCCAAAAACTCGAATTATTATGCTCCTATTTTTGAAAGATTATCTTAGGTCATTGATAGTGCCGTTTAATCGTCTTGATCAACCTGTTAATACTTCTTCTAGTGTTGGCATACAAATTTTTAGCAATTTCAGGCAATTTCCCAGATTTTTGACTCATAAAAAATGAATTTTTGAGAGCTGAACCTTCGTTACAACCTCAATTCTTCATTCTTTGGTCAAAATCAACATCGTATTTGGTCTCCTCCCCTTAAAAACATGGAAAACGATACCTCACAAGCTGAAATAGTTTACCGTTGTGTAATAATTTACCGTTGTGTAATAATTTGCCGTTGTTTAATAATTTGCCATTGTGTAATAATTTACCCATCAATAGGTAATAATTCAACGTTTGTTCAAGTTTCACAAGTACCTACCAACAAAATCCAATAGTCCATCACTTATCAAATGAAATAAAATCGCAGAACAACCAACTCGACTCCATACACCCATCCTTGATTATAATCAGGTGCTCCTTAGCAATGATATCTGGGCCGGATTTATGCCGTTTCATTCACGATCGTGTTGACGAAGCTTTTATGCAAACGAACGGCTAATCTAAATGCTCCGGGTGGGCTAAAAATTTGTTGGTTTATTATTTTCAATAATGAACCATTGGAATCGAGCATGAAAAAAAAAAAAATTCTAACCCCCCTCAAAATTTGATGGTTTACGTTTTAAGGTATGTAGAATCCGAAAATGCAATAAAAATATTTCTGTCTGTCCGCCGTACGCCGTACGGGCCACTTTGCTTAGTTACCATGAAACAGAATTGATGAAATTCGGGTTATAGGTTCCGTTCGGGGTCTAGTTGGTCCTCGAAGCTCGACGTTACTGTCAGTCATCTCTAAGGGGTTCAAAATAGGGATACCTTCGTTCTTCGTGAATCTTTTTACGGTTTTAAATAGTTCTTGAACTTACGAGTTTTTTAAGACCACACGGAGCATTTTACGTCCCTCCGTTCGTTCACAGTAAGGCCCAGAAGTTTGCACCGACAGGCATTTTCGACAGCAGGGTGACTGAAATTGTATAAACTCTCGTCACCAGGGACGCGCTCGATTCAATCAATCAATCAATTTATTCAATCAATCTATCAACCAACGATCAACCAATCAATTTTTTCAATTGCAATTGAAATTCAAAAAACGCTGCAAATCCCTGCACAACGGTTTATTATTTTGTACAGAATACCCTTCCGTTACAGATCACAGCTCTCTGTATAGATAACCCGTCTATGTAATATAATATGTACTATTCTATAAATTTTATGTAGATCGCAGACCCTCCGTAGGTTAGCACCTAACCCCGTACTCGTTACTAGGTACCTACCTAAATCACGAGTTGAATGTTGCTAAAATAATTCTGCCGATGACAAACAGTACCTAACATAAAGAAACACACATAATGAAGTTCTGAAAAGAAATTATTGATGAGGAGTGAAAAAAGTTGCAAAAGTACCTATCAACAAACTCCAGCCCCTTCTACGTAGATGGTATAATGAACCGTTGTGTAATAATTTACCGTTGAGTAATGATTTACCATCGTGTAGTAATAATTTACCCAACGTTTGTTCAAGTTTCACTACCTATCAACGAACTCCAAAACAGCCATCATTTTTCAAATGAAATAATATCACAGAACAACCAACTCGACTTCATACTCCGCCAATATAATCAGGTGGCAACGAGATTTGGTTTGAATGTATACAATTTCATTCACACTGGAGTCGAAAATGCCTATCGGTGCAAACTTCGGGGCCTAACTGTGAACGAACGGCTGGACGTACGATGCTCCGGATGGTCTTAAAAAACAAGTAAGTTCAAGAACTATTTAAAACCGTAAAAAGATTAACCTAAAAAAAAGGTATAGGCGTTCTGAAAATTTCAACCCCTATTTTGAACCGCTTAGAGATGACTGACAGTAACGTCGAGCTCCGAGGACCAACTAGACCCTGAACGGAACCTATAACCCGAATTTCATCAATTTTCTTTCATGGTAACTAAGAAAAGTGGCCCGTACGGCGTACGGCGTACGGCGGACAGACAGAAATATTTTTATTGCAGTTTTGGATTCTACATACCTTGAAACGTAAACCATCAAATTTTGATGGTGGGGAAGAATTTTTTTTTTCATGCTCGATTTCAATGGATCATTATTGACAATAATAAACCAAAATTGGAATTCACTTTAGAATTGTAAAAATTGGTATACCAGCAATCGGAATTGGACTTTAATATTTGAATTGGAATTCATTTCCAATTGTCTAATTGGCATGGTGCGCATTGGCATGGTCCGAAATGGTTCTGCAATTCTATTGGCCAACGCTGTCTGCGATTCACATAATACGTATTATAGACGTATTATTATATTATAGACGGGTTATCTATACATAGAGCTGTGATCTGTAACAGATGGGTATTCTATACAAAATAATAAACCGTTGTGCAGGGATTTGCAGCGTTTTTAGTTTGAGATCAATTTAAAAACATAAAAACACCTTTCAATAGAAGTGAATGGTTTTATGAAGTTTTTAAATTGATCTGGAACGAAAAACATTTTTGAGACCACCGGGGCCCCAGCCGTTCATTTGCTTCGTGGACATGATCATGAATGAAACGGAATAAATCCAGCCCGGATATCATTGCTAGGGAGCAAGTGATTATAATCACGGATGGCTGCGTGAAATCGAGTTGTTTGTTCCGTGATATTATTTCATTTTGAGAATGATTGTTCTTTTGGAGTTTGTTGATAGGTATTTCTGTAACGTGAACAACGTTACGCTTCATGAATAACAACAAATAATTATTAATGATCGAATTATTGAATCCTGCACATTTTTATGAAACTGTAATTACCGGGCCTAATCCATTAGTCGATTTACGGCTTTCCTGGGTGGAGCTCGAGGGTAGGTATTGACCACAGAAAACAGTGATCTACGAGGAATAGTGATCTATACAAGTAAATAATAAAACGATGAGTAATAATTTCAGCGTTTTTCATTCCATTTTTGGATTCTATATACCTTGAAACGGAAACCACTAAATTGGGGGGGGGGGGGGAGGAGGAAGAGGAGGAGGATTTTTTCCATGCTTTACTGCAAAGGTTCATTATTGAAAATAATAAACCAAAATAAGCAATTCCAGAACCATGGGTACCTATTCCTCATTCAGAATACCCAGTAACGGATACGAAATAAATTTTAACCCATTGCAACTGCTTATTTTCTTTGAAAATTCGCTAAGTAAATGGAACATTTCAACTACAATATGGTACGTTCCTATGACGGAATTATGGCTTGAACTTAATATTGCGCGACATACCTCTGAGTATTATGCAGGTTTAGGATACCAATATATCGGCTCAAAATTAATGCGCAATAGGTAATTTGATCGTGAAAAGACCTGTCATTAGATACAGCGCTCTCGGTAAATTTTAGTGAATTTATTTCCACTCATAGTTTTGATTTCACAACCTTCTGGAAATTGATTGTCTGAGCAGGAAACATAGGAGCGTATAATACTCAGGGACGGATAAAATATAAAGCCCGTTTTCTTGATCATGGGAATCATCCAGACAAGCGCGAAAGTAAGGAAAAGAGAAAGAAGGTGCCGTGTACTGAAAACTCCCATCAATCAAACCCCGAACCGAGTAGTCAGCAATTTATCAGGAGAGAGCGATTCTCAAACGTCTCCAGGTTGAATTACTTCCGCCAGCTCATCAATTCCTTCTCAGTGCAACTATCCTTCATAACTCTTCCAGGCCGTGAGTCAGGTATTCGTATAACTTTTCACTTTTCCAGGGCGCTCGTTTCCCATTCAGACAGCTGGTGTGATGAAGTTGAAACCAAAGGTAGATATCAATAACGCGAATCAATGATCTTTTTAAAAAATTTGATATTCATCCACCAAGACTGATTGATATTTGTTTATGGCTCCCTGTTTCGTGTACACAAGATAAAAAAATGTCTACCCCACCGTAATGTCCTGCGAGTCACCCGAGCAACATGCGAGGATAGCCAAATTCGAGTTCCCCGCCCTACCACTGATTTGTTTACAAGGCAATTTCCATGGCTGCCTCTCACGATATACGCCTCACTTCCGACTACCCTACAATCAGATCAGTCGACTAAATCCTTCAAAAAAAGAATTGGCGCATACCTGCTGCAAATGCACAAATCTGACCTGCACACTGACTTCTTGAATAGGTTTGATCTGTAATTGTGACTGTGTTATGTATTTAGGTAATTACTATCTTGGAATATGGATGGCATAGGTGCTACATACCCATACATATATACTTTTTTTATTACTCAAGTTGAATATTGTCTGTAAATATATTGTTTCCAGCTAAAAGTACACGCTCAATCCAAACTAATAAGCTAGTTCAGTGACAACCAGCCCCTGGACGGGTCGTCAGGACCTTAGGGGCCCATTCATAAACTTGGTTTTCTCATGTTTCTGTATTTATATTCTTCATTATGTACTAAAAAAATGTTTTAATAAAGAATTTAATTGAATTGAATTGAATATCAACCTCGCGGTAAATTTCTCGGTGAAATTTGATGGTTTTACAGGCCATCTTATGAGGCCATAGAGGACCCAAATAATGTTATACATATAATAATTACTAGTATGTCAAAAGAACAGGAGCCTCACATGGGTACGATTTGGGTGTAGCAACTTGTCAATCTGTCCTGTAAAAAAGGTCAGCTTATTTGGTTCATTCGTTCGTAATATATGTACGTAGTACGCAATAACTAACTGTTTATGTATAAATGAATATTATGTAAATCAAATATTTAAATGAGGAGCTCTCAAAGAATTGAGGATACACTGACTGAGAGGCCAACACAAACTCGTTTTTCAAATGTCCATAGCAATCACAGGAAAAGGAAAAGAGATGACCTTGCTATGGGTGGTATAGCTCCTGAGCCATGGGAGACTCAAAGATTCATGTATAACTTGGAAGTGTATAATAGACCTATAATCACTCATTTTGGAATTGTCCATAACAATCATAAGAGGAGGAAAGTGAAGGTTATGGTTCGCCTTGGGGTTGACTCCAGGGAGACTCATTACGATTAGTCATTATTACTGTTAATTATCGTGACATCATTTTCATTAGTCTGGTCGTTCGGGCGAGAATCGAATGGTAGTGGTGATTTCAAGAAATTCGTAGGCCTTGAAGTGAGTGGCCTTGCTTTCCGCTTGTTGCGGGGAATGCCTATTTGACGCCCATCATGTATGGCTGGAATTTCCATGGCCTGTGTCACACTGGTTAGAGCTGGCCTGTGGTCAGGTGTTCTATGATCACAAGAACTTGAATCTAGATACAGATCAAGATGTTCGAATCAAGGTGGATTTAGTGAGGTTCGTTTCCGAAAATAAAACGCTGCAAATCCCTGCACAACGGTTTGTTATTTTGTACAGAATACCCTTCTGTTACAGACCACAGCTCTCCGTATAGATAACCCTTTATATAATATATGTACTATTCTCTACATATGATATAGATCGCACACCCTCCGTAGGTTAATGCCTAACCCCGTACTCGTTACTAGGCACCTACGAAATCACGAGTTGAATGTTGCTAAAATAATTCTGCCGATGACAAACAGTACCTAACAAAAAGAAACACACATAACGAAGTTCTGAAAAGAAATTGTTGATGAGGAGTGAAAAAAGTTGCGAAAGTACCTACCACCAAACTCCAGCCCTTTCTACGTAGATGATATAATGAACCGTTGTGTAATAATTTACCGTTGAGTAATGATTTACCATCGTGTAGTAATAATTCAATAATACTCATCAATAATAATCATCAATAATACTTCAACGTTTGTTCAAGTTTCACTACCTATCAACAAACTCCAAAACAGCCATCATTTTTCAAATGAAATAATATCTCAGAACAACCAACTCAACTTCATACTCCGCCTATAAAATCAGGTGATACCTAGCAGTGATTTCATCTCCGGCCAATTTCCTATTGTCGGCGCGTCCCTGGTGACGAGATTTGGTCTGATGTATACAATTTCATTCACCCTGGTGTCGAAAATGCCTGTCGGTGCAAACTTCGGGGCTTTACTGTGAACGAACGGCTGGACGTACGGTGCTCCAGGTGGTCTTTAAAAACTCCCAAGTTCGAGAACTATTTAAAACCATAAAAAAATTCACGTAAAAAAAAGGTGTAGGCGTTCTGAAAATTTCAACCCCTATTTTGAACCCCTTAGAGATGACTGACAGTAACGTCGAGCTTCGAGGACCAACTAGACCCCGAACGGAACCTATAACCCGAATTTCATCAATTTTGATTCATGGTAACTAAGAAAAGTGGCCCATACGGCGTACGGCGGACAGACAGAAATATTTTTATTGCAGTTTTGGATTCTGCATACCTTGAAACGTAAACCATCACATTTTGAGGGGGGGTAAGAATTTTTTTTTCATGCTTGATTCCAATGGTTCATTATTGAAAATAATAAACCAATATGTCACCGAGTCCAGCATGTTCGAGGTTTACTAGCTGAATAACGTATGTGTGGTGTCAGAAAGTGGTTGAAAGTGAGGTTAATGTGCAAGTATATTATATATATTTCCATACTCAGTGTAGTATAATTATATTCTCATGGTCTTTGAGGCCAACATGAGCAGAGCCAGTCAGTCGCCTGTCAGGCCAAAATAGGCGGCCTGCCGCCAACTTGTATACATCATACTATTACTAATATTATGGAGAACATGGAAGTATTGTGTTGCTACACCGGAACTTCGATTACAAGAAAGGACATTTGAGACGAATCAAGGAAAATTAATATTTTCCCCCGATGTAGAGAGCCATAGGCACCAATCGATTCATGTCAGTGCTACCAACATATACCTATGTTTTTGTTGCTTTCTCATTTTAGTTATGAAATTTGTTTAATAATTTTTAATTAATTAGGTACCTAATTTGAGCTGACGGAAATGTCTGTAATCACTAAAAGTTGTTGGCCATTCTCAAAGTATTTTTACCATTTGGTTTTCCCGAACCTCGAGATTTGGATAGGAAAACAACAAAACACTTTTTGAATAAAACATGGTCAGGAATATAAAATAGATGTTATAGGTGGCAAATATGAGCTTCGTTTGTCTGTTTTTTCATAATTATTATTTTACTTTCGTATAGTACTTTCCGAGTGGTAACACTCTTTACGGTATCAATCGTGATGTTGCCGTACTCGTTTCCCCACAAAATCACTACTCCTAACCTAATCGCGTGTTGGACAGAGTATCAGAGAATACCGCCAAATAAATGTCCCTGCACTACTTCTTTGCCAGTTATCGTTCACATTTTTTATTCAAACAATTTCAAAGAAAACAATTGTAACACGCGTGATGAACAATTTTTCTGACAGCATGTTTTTAGATGGAAAATCTGATGCTCCCAGCTGAGGTCTTTCCTGTTCCAAGGGTGCATGTGGACTGATAGCTGGTATCACAATGACAAGTTATCCAACTCTTTCCCGCCATTTTCAGAGGATAGTGTTGAGGATAGTGTAACTTGGGGGATGATATTTTTAAGCATTACCCTCAAAGTCCTAAAAATCCACTGTTTACACTATCGTTATACTCGTATGGCAGTGAAATCCCCCCACTTCAATCAATTGAATGTTTTATAATTTTAAAACGGGATGGAATTTGCAACAACTCCTATGGGACAATTAATAACACTGGTGGCGTTTTCCAAATTTTATAATGTGATGTTTTCAGGAGGATGAGAGAGAGATCCATTTTTTTTTTGTTTCCACCGATATCGTCTTGAAAAACTACAAATTGGTGCCGAAACTTTTTTGTTTGAAACTGTAAAACCACGAAAAAATTAATATGAAGTTCCGGTACATCAAGTGGTCAAATAACATGAGAATGATCCTGTTATCTCCTTACCAAAAATGTTATAGTGTTATGTGTTTTGAATATTCAATTTTAATATTGTTGCCGAAACATTGGAGAGGCTACTTATCTTAGGAACCTTTGTGACCAATGGCGAGGGAACGGCAGACATTTTCCTAGTCTAATTTGGTTTGTGGCTGAGTAACAGGTAAGCGTTAAAGTAGGGGATAACCCAACCTGAGAGGAGGTCGGCTGAATTGAAAGTAGCCACATCCCATTATGTAAAACAGTGTTTCGTAAACAAAACTAAACAAGTTCGAACGTAAACATACAGGTTTCCGGGGCGAACGTTCCCTGGGTTGCCCTACAGCCGTCGTATAACATTCCCGCTGAGATAACTCATCAATATCTCCGTTATTATAATTGTTTCATTGAATTCATCCTTAACGTACCAGAGCTATTTTAAAAAACGCTGCAAATCCCTGCACAACGGTTTATTATTTTGTACAGAATACCCTTCTGTTACAGATCACAGCTCTCTGTATATAGATAACCCGTCTATATAATATAATAGGTATGTACTATTCTATACATATTATGTAGATCGCAGACCCTCCGTAGGTTAGTACCTAACCCCGTACTCGTTACTAGGAACCTACCTAAATCACGAGTTGAATGTTGCTAAAATAATTCTGCCGATGTCAAACAGTACCTTACAAAAAGAAACACACATAATGAAGTTCTGAAAAGAAATTGTTGATGAGGAGTGAAAAAAGTTGCGAAAATACCTACCACCAAACTCCAGCCCCTTCTACGTAGATGGTATAATGAACCGTTGTGTAATAATTTACCGTTGAGTAATGATTTACCATCGTGTATTAATAATTTACCCAACGTTTGTTCAAGTTTCACTACCTATCAACAAACTCCAAAACAGCCATCATTTTTCAAATGAAATAATATCACAGAACAACCAACTCGACTTCATACTCCGCCAATATAATCAGGTGGCCCCTAGCAATGATTGTATCTACGGCTAATTTCCTATTGTCGGGGCGTCCCTGGTAACGAGATTTGATTTGAATGTATACAATTTCATTCACACTGGAGTCGAAAATGCCTATCGGTGCAAACTTCGGGGCCTTACTGTGAACGAACGGCTGGACGTACGGTGCTCCAGGTGGTCCAAGTTCGAGAACTATTTAAAACCATAAAAAAATTCACGTAAAAAAAAGGTGTAGGCGTTCTGAACATTTCAACCCCTATTTTGAACCCCTTAGAGATGACTGACAGTAACGTCGAGCTTCGAGGACCAACTAGACCCTGAACGGAACCTATAACCCGAATTTCATCAATTTTGTTTCATGGTAACTAAGAAAAGTGGCCCGTACGGCGTACGGCGGACAGACAGAAATATTTATTGCAGTTTTGGATTCTACATACCTTGAAACGTAAACCATCAAATTTTGAGGGGGGGTAAGCATTTTTTTTTTCATGCTCGATTCCATTGGTTCATTATTGAAAATAATTAACCAAAAAGAAGAAAACAATGAGAGATATTGGCGAAATTGATTATGATGAATACTCAACTATCGTGGGGGAAGAAGCTGTCTGCTAAGGTATGGCACATCGCTTCTTCGTAAGCTTAATCACAATCGCAATGACTAGCTTAGGACATACCTAGCATACCTACCTGTAAGGTAGTAAGCCTGATCGCGGGCCTGACCCTTTATCACCTACCACTCCAGGCTCCCAAGTGTGACTATCAAAGTCCCATATTAGCACAATTTCCCCGAAAATCTGGGAGAAAGTTTGAGAGGTTTAGCTATTGGTTTATTATTCTCTGAATAATACACCTATGTAATCGCTCAGCAAAAAATTTTTATAACCCCCCCTCAAACTTTTTTCTTTTCCGTTTCAAGGTGCGTAGATTCAAAAAATGCAATGTCCGTCCGCCGTCCGCCGTATCACGTGTACAGGCTTCATTTTCGGTCTAAAAAAGTCGTTCTTTCGCACACATGCTCCATTTGGGCCCTAGTTGTGTCCCGAAACTTTTCAGCCCGATCGGAATATTCCCAGGGGTGTTGTGAGTGAAAATGTGTGTAAAAATAGGTACTTTTTGCGTTTTTAGCAACATGTTGGTAACATGAGCTTTTGAGGTATCGTTTTCCATGTTTTTGGGGACGAGAAGATCGAATATGAGGTCGATTTTGGCCAAGGAGTGGAAAATTGAGGTTGTACCAGATGTTCAGCTCCCAAAATTGATTTTGTATGAGTCAAAAACCTGCGAAATCGTCTAAAATCACCATCAGTTTGTAGAATAACACTAGAAAAAGTGTCAACACGTGGATCAAGACGATTAAATGGCACTACCAATGATCAAAGTTAATTTCAAAAAAAAAAAAAAAAAGATCGTACCTACCTACCTAATTTGTGTTTTGGGGGCCAAAATTGTTGGAAACCATCAGAAATAGCTATTTCAATTATTTCACATGAAACAAACAATAAATGTACAGCCAACATTCTGTAGAATAATAAACCCATGTGACAAGGACTTTGCAGCGTTTTAGCGAATTTTCAAAGAAAATGAAGCTATTGCAATGGCTTCGAAATTTAAATAATATAAATTTTTGAAATTTTCTTCATAGAAATCCGTTTCAGACCATTCTAAAACGATTCCTGAAATTTAACACTTTTTTATATGTATATATATATATATTTATTTATATATGTGTCACTCCAGACGA
>OX940983.1:40746155-41031155 GCA_954871275.1 Leptopterna dolabrata
GAAAGTGCGTTAAGCAGAATGGTGACTAGAATGACAAGGTAGGGACACAACTTTTTCAATTATTTCTAGCCATTATATACACAGGTACATTATGTTTCACGTAAAAAGTAAAAGAATTTGTACTACTCGTACAACCCGTTGCAGGTCCACGAACAAAGAAAATCGATATTTCCAAAAGTTTCGAGTTTACATCAATCGAGGTCTAACGAGATTCATCATAATATTTATACAGGGTGTCCCAGTTCCTTCTGGAGAAACTCAGGGAACCGATCCTACTATTCATTTGGAAAAAAAATATGCTCGGTAAGAAAATTTTCGGAAAGTTCATCATTTTAAACATATCAGACCATTTGTGTTTTTCCAACTTTTCATTACCTTACCACATAAAAACACTAATAAATTCGAAAATATTGAGACTACAACAAATCCAGTTACACCGTTTGAAAGAACGTTAAACTTCCTGGAAGATTCTTCTGTTTTCAATGGTTAGAGTTACTTAAAATGTTGGCCAATATCAATTAGAACATTTGAAAATATCAACATTTAAAATTGTGAAAAAGATTGTGCGTTCTACTGAGGTTACAAAAAATACCTACAACTTGTCAAATTTTACAAAAACTTCTTCATCTAACAGGCTTTACATTGATATACTTAGATTTAAAAATAACGTTGTAGTAGAGTTAAAAAATCATAATTGAAAGTTTGAAAACATGAGTAGAGGTGAATTGTGGTGGGGGGGGGGGGGAATTAGACCTCGTGAAATTTAACGCTTATTTAATTTAATAAAAACTATACCAGAAAGTTTCATGATAAAATAAAAGAGTTCTTCGTGAAGCAAATACCAACAAGTTAAAATTATAATTGTTCAGAGGAACTGCTCGAACGCAGTACTACTGCAGTTACAGTATCCATACCCGAGCAGCATATCTCGGTACTCCTGATTTGAAAAATAAAGCACAATAACTACCTTTCCACGAGACACATTAAATTGAACTGGTGGAAGAGAAGCGTTCTGTTGCAGTTTGATAAGATGGTTAACCGAGGTTCATAATTTATTATTAAGAAATACCTGTGCAAGCAATATCACGTTCTAGTCGATATGTCCCCTTCATATTCCAAACATTATTTTTATTCAACCAGTCAAGGAAGCTTTAGTTTTATTTTACGAGGCCTAATTACTCCCCCCCCCCCCCCCCCCCCCCATATTCACCTCTGCTCATGTTTTTCAAACGTTCAATTACCATTTTTGTAATTATACTACAACGTTATTTTCAAGTCTAAGTACCTATATCAATGTAAAGCCTGTTAGATGAAGAAGTTTTTGTGAAATTTGACGAGTTGTAAGTATTTTCTGTAACCTCATTAGAACGTACAATCTTTTTTACAATTATAAATTTTGAGATTTTCAAATGTTCCAACTGATATTGGCCCACATTTTAAGTAACTCTGACCATTGAAAACAGAAGAATCTTACAGGAAATTTAACGTTCTTTCAAATGGTATAATTGGATTTACTATAGTCTCAATATTTTCGAATTTATTAGCGTTTTTATGTGGTAAGGTAATGAAAAGTTAGAAAAATACAAATTGTCGGATATCATTTAAACGAAGAACTTTTCGAAAAATTTCTACTGAGCATTTTTTGTTCCAAATGAAAAGCAGAATCGATTCCCTGAGTTTCTCCAGAAGGAACTGGGACACCCTGTATAAGCATTATATTTATGCTCCGACCTGTTCACAGATCACATCTCCGTAATTAGTATAGTTAAGCATAATAATTTAACTTGATCGATTTGAAATAGCATCGTTTTGAAACAATAATAATGGGTACTAACTTTATTTGTATGTGTGCCTATATTGGGATGAAATAAGCTTATTGGATAGATAAAATAACGCGTTGATGGTCTGCCATATCGATTGGGATAATGGTGAAAATAGGTAAGTAAATAAATGAAACGAAATGAACTGATTCCCAAAAATTAAAATACATTAATAATATTATGAAGGCATCGACATGAACGCAAAATATATAAATATCCCTGACATTAACAATCACATGTGATAAACAGTCGACAGTCAAAAGTTATTATATCCTAAAATGGACGACAGTGTGTAATAATTTACAGTTGTGTAATAATTTACCGTTGTGTAATAATTTATCGTTGTGTAATAATTTACCCATCAATAATACTTCAACGTTTGTTCAAGTTTCAGAAGTACCTACCAACAAAATCCAATAGTCCATCACTTATCAAATGAACTAATATCGCAGAACAACCAACTCGACTTCATACAGCCATCCTTGATCATAATCAGGTGCTCCCTAGTGATGATTTCCGGGCCGGATTTATACCGTTTGATTCACGATCGTGTTGAAGAAGCTTTTTGGTGCACATGAACGGCTGTACGTACAATGCTGCGGGTGGTCTCAAAAAATTGTTTTGCTCAAGACAAATTTAATAACGTAAAACTTAATTTTTAACGTAAAAAAAACGCTGCAAAGTCCTTGTCACATGGGTTCATTATTCTATTGGACATACCTACAGAAATGCTGGCTGTCCATTTATTGTTGCTTTCATGTAAAATAATTATTGAAATAGCTATTTCTAATGGTTTCCACCAATTTTGGCCCCCAAAACTTAAATTAGGTGGTACGCTCCTTTTTTTTTTAATTATCGTTGATCATTGGTAGTGCCATTTAATCGTCTTGATCCACGTGTTAACACTTTTCCTAGTGTTATTCTACAAATTGATGGTGATTTCAGACGATTTCCCAGGTTTTTGACTCATAAAAAATCAATTTTGGGAGCTGAACATCTGGTACAACCTCAATTTTCCACTCCTTGGTCAAAATCAACTTCATATTCGGTCTTCTCGTCCAAAAAAACATGGAAACCGATACCTCAAAAGCTCATGTTACCAACATGTTGCTACAACGCTAAAAGTACCTATTTTTACACACATTTTCACTCATAACACCCCCGGGTGTATTCCGATCGGGCTGAAAAGTTTCGGGACACAACTAGGGCCCAAATGGAGCATGTGTGCGAAAGAACGACTTTTTTAGACCGAAAATGAAGCCTGTACACGTGATACGGCGTACGGCGGACGGCGGACGGACATTGCATTTTTGGAATCTACGCACCTTGAAACGGAAAAGAAAAAAGTTTGAGGGGGTGTTATAAAAATTTTTTGCTGAGCGATTACATAGGTGTATTATTCACAGAATAATAAACCAAAACCATACCCTTCTATCGAAAGTTTTCGAGCTACGGCTTTCTGAAAATGTCAACCCCTATTTTGAACCCCTTAGGGATGGCTGACAGTAACGCCGAGCTCCGCGGACCGACCGAAGTTGGGCGTACGGCGGACGGACAGAAATTTTTTTAATTCCATTTTCGGATTATACATACCTTGAAACGTAAACCATCAAATTGGTGGGGCGGGGAGGGGGGTTCCATGCTCGATTTCAAAGGCTCATTATTGAAAATAATAAACCAAAATTAAATGTGGAGATTTAACACCTTATCTCCGAGGCAGTCACGGAAATTATCACAAGTAGGCAGTCAAGCTTGTGCGCTCTCATTGGCCGGAAGCAGAAAACGCGATTTGAACGTGAGCAGTGGTTGGGCGAAACTCGATTAGCTCAGGGTTTTCCCCGCAATTCAACAGTGTAAACGACTTTTGAACAGTTATCATAATTTCTGAAGGTTGCTTAGGTTCCATAGAAACCAGTGTCTTCATAACCTGAAGGAAAACGCTGCAAATTATTCTACAAAGGTTTATTATTTACCTGTATAGATGCCCCTCTGCGTAGATAACCGTTTTCTGCGGTCAATACCTACCGTCCAGCTCTCCCCAAGAAAGCCCTGAATCGAGTATACTACAGTCGGACGGAAATTACAATTTTATACAAATTCGCCGGATTCAATAATTCATAATATTATTTGTTTTATTCATGAACCATAGCGTTTGTTCAAGTTACAAAAGTGCTTATTAACAAAATCCGAAAGACCCTAAAAGTCGGTGACATCATCCTAGGGTTATATCCTTTTCCCAAACGGTGCAGAAATGAAAGTAGAAAGAACCGTTGTGTAATAATTTTCCCATCAATAATACTTCAAGTTGCAAAAGTACGTCCCAACAAAATCCAAAACCCACCATCCATCCAATCCACCCCACCCCACCACCCCCCACCATCCATTTTTCAAATGAAATAATATCACAGAACATCCAACTAGACTTCATACAGCCATCCGTGATTATAATCAGGTGTTCCCTAGTGATGATGATCTCGGGCCAATTCCCGACTGTTGCCGCGTCCCTAGTGACGATATTCGGGCTGAATTTATACAATTTCATTCACCCTCCTGTTGAAAAAGCCTGTCGGTCAAAATTCTGGGCCTTACTGTGAACGAACGGCTGGACGTACAATGCTCCGGTAGGTCTTAAAAAACTCCCAAGTTCGAGAGCTATTTAAAACCTTAAAAAAATTCGTGAAAACGGCGTCCTGGAGATTTCAACCCCTATTTTACACCCCTTAGGGATGACTGACATTTACGCCGAGCTTCGAGGACCAACTAGACCCCAAATGGGACCTATAAACCGAATTTCGTCAATTTTGGTTCATGGTAGGTAACTAAGAAAAGTGCGACGTAGGGCGTACGGCACACGGCGGACGGACAGGAATTTTTTAGCATGGAACATGCTTTAGCCTTGGACTAACTAGCCGGAAAACATTACGCGGGATGGGTGACGCGGAAGTGGAACGCTGAAGTGGAACGAAATTTTAACAATGATTTTCACTTACAACCGAGTAGTTGCTAGGGAAATGAAACTTCTTTCATTTTCATCGGACAAAAATCGTTTTCCATTCGTTGGAAAGCTCTTGATTTATCACGAATGTATTTCGTATTTGTTCTTGGTATTTATATCCTAGTTTCATAATATAACTATATAAATGAATGTTGTAAATGGATAGTAAACAATGACGCTTGTTTGTTTGTCACTTGGTTGTAGTAAACTACGCGGCTAAAGCATGTTCCATGTTTCTTCAATTTTAGCCGTAGGCTCTAAGCAGTAAGCATCCGGGGGTCCAGGGGGCTTGCCCCCTGGCGAGGCGCGGAGCGCCGAGTTTTGGTTTATTATTCTGTAAATAATACACCTATGTATTCGCTCAGCAAAAAATTTTTATAACACCCCCTCAAAATTTTTTCTTTTCCGTTTCAAGGTGCGTAGATTCCAAAAATGCAATGTCCGTCCGCCGTCCGCCGTACGCCGTCCGCCGTCCGCCGTACGCCGTATCACGTGTACAGGCTTCATTTTCGGTCTAAAAAAGTCGTTCTTTCGCACACATGCTCCATTTGGGCCCTAGTTGTGTCCCGAAACTTTTCAGCCCGATCGGAATATACCCAGGGGTGTTATGAGTGAAAATGTGTATAAAAATAGGTACTTTTTGCGTTTTAACAACATGTTAGTAACATGAGCTTTTGAGGTATCTTTTTCCATGTTTTTGAGGACGAGAAGACCGAATATGAAGTAGATTTTGACCAAAGACGCGGAAATTGAGGTTTTACCAAAGGTTCAGCTCCCAAAATTGGTTTTTTATGAGTCAAAAACCTGGAAAACTGTCTGAAATCACCATCAATGTGTACAATAACATTGGAAAAAGTGTAAACAGGTGAATCAAGACCATTAAATGCCACTACCAATGATCAAAGATGATCTTAAAAAAAAAAACGTACCTATTTCATGTTTTGGGGGCCAAAATTGGTGGAAATCATCAGAAATAGCTATTTCAATCATTCCACATGAAAGAAACAATACATTTAACAGCCAACAAAAATCTCTAGAACTCCAATAGAATAATAAACCCATGTGACAAGGACTTTGCAGCGTTTTTATTGCATTTTCGGATTCTGCATACCTTGAAACGGAAACCGTCAAATTATTCCGGGGGGGGGGAACACTTTTTTTTTAATGCTCGATTCCAAAGGTTCACCATTGAAAATGATAAACCAAAAATGTTTGTGACAAATTTCGTGTAGCATGTGACATCCACGCATATAATATATATAATATAATTATTATGCGTATGTGTATGCTACAATTGCTTATAATAAATTGTTGGTAGGTAAATCGGTAAAAATTGCTGAACCACTGACGAATGTAATATTACTATTAGTTGTACCTACCTGGTAAATTCGCTAAATTTGGTCACGCAACATGGCTGGAACTGTTTGAACTTTTTCACCTGCTCCTTCCGCCACCAAACTTCGAGAGGCCGGGGGCCCAAACCACCAACAAACTTGTTAGTAATTCGAGCTTAAGTCTCCCCGAACGTAAAAAATCACGGACACATGCCATCCACCCTCAATGTGTACAGAGCTGATTGTCTCAGGTTCTATGGTCAATATTTAAACAATTTCTTTCTTCTTCCGTTATTACTCTTCCTAGCTACCTTTTTCCTTAGTGTGGCTCCTAAATGTTTCTTTCAGCGGATAACTAACCTGTAATATCAATTCATTGAGAGCCCGTTTCGGTTGATTACTTTCAATAATAAATCTCTGCAATCGAGCGTGAAATTATATATATAAGACATAAAATGTCCCTCGTGGTTGTATATATATATATATATACAAAATGAAAAAATCCCCCCTGAATATTTTATGGTTTCCGTTTTAAGGTAAGTAGAACCGAAATTGAATCCAAAATTTCTGTTCGTACGCCGCACTTCGCACTTTCCTCATTTACCATGAACCAAATTTAATGAAATTTGGTTTGTAGGTCCCATACGGAGTCTTTTGGGTCCGCGAAGTTCGGCGTTACTGTCAATCATCTCTAAGCTGTGAAAAATAGGGGTTGATTTTTCCCGAACGCCGGATCTCGAAAACTTTCAATAGAAGGGTATGGGTTGTTTTTGACATTTTATGTCTTTACTTTGCTACATAAACTCGAAAATGAAACGCGGGACATGCAACGGAGACATGCAACGGAAACAACGTCACGAAAATATTTCTGATGATTTTCGTTTACAACCGATTCGTTGCTACGGAACTTTATCTTCGCCAGGTATCATCGTACAAAAATCGTTCACCACTCGTTGGATAGCTCTCGATTTACCTAACCATACTACGTTAACCACTGCGGACTGCGTGGCCAACAAGCTGCGGTATGAGCGTGATTGTTTAAATGAATGTTTACGTACATAATACAGTGGAGTCCGGCTAATCCGAACTAATTGGGACTGAAGGCTGTTCGGACTAGGTGACCAAAACAATTAAGTACGAAGTACTTGGTGTGGGTGCGGGAGGGGGCGCTAAGATATAAAATGTCCCTCGTGGTTGCGTACTTGTACGGAAGCTGTACCCACCGTTTGTGTTTTGCTTGACCGTGTGTCTGTGGGTGGGGTGGCCTTATGAGTTGTTATTATTGCAGTTTTGGATTCTACATACCTTGAAACGTTATTACTATTATTTTTGGTTTATTATTTTCAATAATGAACCATTGGAATCGAGCATGAAAAAAAAAATTCTTACCCCCCCTCAAAATTTGATGGTTTACGTTTCAAGGTATGTAGAATCCAAAACTGCAATAAAAATATTTCTGTCTGTCCGCCGTACGCCGTACGCCGTACGGGCCACTTTTCTTAGTTACCATGAAAAAATATTGATGAAATTCGGGTTATAGGTTCCGTTCGGCGTCTAGTTGGTCCTCGAAGCTCGACGTTACTGTGAGTCATCTCTAAGGGGTTCAAAATAGGGGTTGAAATTTTCAAAACGCCTATACCATTTTTTTACGTAAATATTTTTACGGTTTTAAATAGTTCTTGAACTTGCGAGTTTTTTAAGACCATCCGGAGCATCGTACGTCCAGCCGTTCGTTCACAGTAAGGCCCCGAAGTTTGCACCGACAGGCATTTTCGACTCCAGTGTGAATGAAATTGTATACAATTCAAACCAAATCTCGTAACCAGAGACGCGCCCACAATAGGAAATTTGGCGGAGATAAAATCATTGGTAGGGATCACCTGATTATATTGGCGGAGTATGAAGTCGAGTTGGTTGTTCTGTGATATTATTTAATTTGAAAAATGATGGCTCTTTTGGAGTTTGTTGGTAGGTAGTGAAACTTGAACAAACGTTGAAGTATTATTGATGGGTAAATTATTACTACGGTAAATCATTACTCAACTGTAAATTATTACACAACGGTTCATTATACCATCTACGTAGAAGGGGCTGGAGTTTGTTGGTAGGTACTTTTGCAACTTTTTTCACTCCTCATCAACAATTTCTTTTCAGAACTTCATTATGTGTGTTTCTTTTTGTTAGGTACTGTTTGTCATCGGCAGAATTATTTTAGCAACATTTAACTCGTGATTTAGGTAGGTACCTAGTAACGAGTACGGGGTTAGGTACTAACCTACGGAGGGTCTGCGATCTACATAATATGCATAGAATAGTACATATTATATTATATAGACGGGTTATCTATACATAGAGCTGTGATCTGTAACAGAAGGGTATTCTATACAAAATAATAAACCGTTGTGCAGGGATTTGCAGCGTTTTTTTATTTTTTATTCAGGTTTGTTATGACTTTCACAGTCTACTGGAAAAAGGACAAAAGAACCACTGGGACTGGGAAGGGCGACTCAAAACAAATTTAATTCAAGAACACTCGAAAAGAAAGGATCTGAATGAAAATATCAATATCTTGAAAATTCGGGTGGCTCAGCTGAGAAACAAAGATGGTGTTTTCGTTTTTAAATTGATCTCGAGCTTCGTCAACACGATCGTGAATAAAACGGTATAAATCCGGCCGAGATATCATCGCTAGGAAGCACCTGATTGTAATAGGTACTGGAGATGGCGATCCTTGCAGGCCTAGCTGTGCATGAACATTTGGCCTAGTGCAATTCATCGGTTTATTGAATCCTTTGGCCTGGGACTGCCAACGTTATAAATGTAAGATCAGGACTAAACTAAACAGAAAACCAAGGCAAAAGTTTACAATAACATTTGACCCACGCAATGTCAGCTCTTTTCGACCATTTTCGGGTTGTTATGGGTCGTTTAACAGAAATCGCGTAGTTGCGTTGCATTTATTACTACGGAAACATCTATTTGTCATTTAGGGGTAATGGGAATCGTTTGCCAAAAGTAGCTAAAAATTTGCAGACATTCCTTGAAACTCACCAACAATGGTGAAGCGTGGTGACTCGAAACAGAAATAAACTTTTCAACAGTCAGTAAGTAGGTGCTAGGATATTTATCCTTTTATAACAAATTTAAAATTTTTTCGTTCAAAAATCAATAAAATTTTTCAAAACCATCATCTAAAATTCAGCAAAAACTGGAAGGTTTTCAGGGCTGTTACTTATATGGTCATGCTTCCCTGAATGGCCGGAACTTTCTAGCAAACTCATCGTTTGTAGCAAATTTGTTCATTACCTAGTATCTTGTAAATTTGGCATCAGCCCGGTTATTAAAAAAAAATCACGTTGATGAACTCAAGCCAAACTCCAAGAATGAATTCGACTCTGAAACGGAAAAGAATCACTTTTTTTCTTCTTAAAAAATGCATGTAGGTACTAAAAATTTTGGACACACCTCAATCGCGCGATTCCAACAATTAAGTAAAATGTCACCTAAAATAATTTGTCAAATATGGGTTAAATTCGATTTTTTTGCATCAAAAATTGCTTCAGATTAGTTGAAAAAAAAACTGCAAATTATTAGACAACGGCAGTAGCGCCGAGCTTCTCGGACCAACTAGACCCCAAACGGGACCTACAAACCAAATTTCATTAATTTCGGTTCATGGTAACTAAGAAAAGTGCGAACTACGGCGTACGGACAGAAAATGTTTTATTCCATTTTCGGATTCTACGTACCTTGAATCGTAAACTATCAAATTTCGAGGGGGCCTGGGGGGGGGTGTTAAATTTGTTTTTTTCATGCTCGATTCCAAGGGCTCATTATAGGAAATAATGAACCAAAATCATCAAAAATTGTCTTTTAATCTCATAAATTATTATTGGATGGTACTTCCTATTGGTAAATTCGCTCATAATATGACCATGTAGCATTTCTGGAACCTTCTTTTTTCTTTTGAGAGGTACTGACGCCTGACGGAACAAAAAGGTAAACTTTTGGCGCAGGAGGATGATCCAATCCTTTTGTGTGGGAGCAATGTTGTTTTAAGGACCGATCGAACTCCATTGTGACGATGAATGGAACAATCCTATGGGAGATTAGAAACCCGATTAGTGGCCCCACCTTTAGTCCTCGAACCCTTTTCTCGATCGCCAGATGATGGACGTTGAAAAGACCGAGGGGGAGAAGACAGCGCGTGCAATTTAAATGTACTTGTACTCCAAGTATCGATCGCCCAGGTTTACCCCCCAGGGAGGGCCCACGATCGATTTATTCGAATTAGGTGACTCACATTGAAGGGGGGTGCAAGACCAAAATCGGCCTTTGTTGATGGAATGAGTGGTTTGGTGGGGGGGTCTGCAGGTACCCATCTGGGCCTTTTCTTTCCGCTAGGCTTCCTCCATTCCTCCCCATTGTGTAACCACACCCGCATGTCCACACAAAGCTGCCAGATCATTTTTGAAACATTGAAATCTCGTTATTGATCCGTAAAGGAGGCAACGAATAACTTTCATTTTTTGACATTTCGTCCTGGCGGTGGATTTTGGATTATTATTCTCTAAATTAATCCCCCCCCCCACCAAAAAACGAAAACCTCGTTAAATTGAAATTATTGATCCGTAAAGGAGGCAACGAATAACTTTCATTTTTTGACATTTCGTCCTGGCGGTGGATTTTGGTTTATTATTCTCTAAATTAATCCCCCCCCCCCCCCACCAAAAAACGAAAACCTCGTTAAATTGAAATTATTGATCCGTAAAGGAGGCAACGAATAACTTTCATTTTTTGACATTTCGTCCTGGCGGTGGATTTTGGTTTATTATTCTCTAAATTAATCCCCCCCCCCCCACCAAAAAAATAAAACCTCGTTAAATTGAAATTATTGATCCGTAAAGGAGGCAACGAATAACTTTCATTTTTTGACATTTCGTCCTGGCGGTGGATTTTGGTTTATTATTCTCTAAATTAATCCCCCCCCCCCCCACCAAAAAACGAAAACCTCGTTAAATTGAAATTATTGATCCGTAAAGGAGGCAACGAATAACTTTCATTTTTTGACATTTCTTCCTGGCGATGGATTTTGGTTTATTATTCTCTAAATTAATCCCCCCCCCACCAAAAAAATAAAACCTCGTTAAATTGAAATTATTGATCCGTAAAGGAGGCAACGAATAACTTTCATTTTTTGACATTTCTTCCTGGCGGTGGATTTTGGTTTATTATTCTCTAAATTAATCCCCCCCCCCCATAAAAACGAAAACTTCGTTAAATTGAAATTATTGATCCGTAAAGGAGGCAACGAATAACTTTTATTTTTTGACATTTCTTCCTGGCGATGGATTTTGGTTTATTATTCTCTAAATTAATCCCCCCCCCCCCCCACCAAAAAACGAAAACCTCGTTAAATTGAAATTATTGACCCGTAAAGGAGGCAACGAATAACTTTCATTTTTTGACATTTCTTCCTGGCGATGGATTTTGGTTTATTATTCTCTAAATTAATCCCCCCCCCCCCACCAAAAAAATAAAACCTCGTTAAATTGAAATTATTGATCCGTAAAGGAGGCAACGAATAACTTTCATTTTTTGACATTTCGTCCTGGCGATGGATTTTGGTTTATTATTCTCTAAATTAATCCCCCCCCCCACCAAAAAAATAAAACCTCGTTAGATTGAAATTATTGATCCGTAAAGGAGGCAACGAATAACTTTCATTTTTTGACATTTCTTCCTGGCGGTGGATTTTGGTTTATTATTCTCTAAATTAATCCCCCCCCCCCCCCACCAAAAAAATAAAACCTCGTTAAATTGAAATTATTGATCCGTAAAGGAGGCAACGAATAACTTTCATTTTTTGACATTTCGTCCTGGCGGTGGATTTTGGATTATTATTCTCTAAATTAATCCCCCCCCCCCACCAAAAAACGAAAACCTCGTTGAATTGAAATTATTGATCCGTAAAGGAGGCAACGAATAACTTTCATTTTTTGACATTTCTTCCTGGCGTTGGATTTTGGTTTATTATTCTCTAAATTAATCCCCCCCCCCCACCAAAAAAATAAAACCTCGTTAAATTGAAATTATTGATCCGTAAAGGAGGCAACGAATAACTTTCATTTTTTGACATTTCGTCCTGGCGGTGGATTTTGGATTATTATTCTCTAAATTAATCCCCCCCCCCCCACCAAAAAACGAAAACCTCGTTAAATTGAAATTATTGATCCGTAAAGGAGGCAACGAATAACTTTCATTTTTTGACATTTCTTCCTGGCGATGGATTTTGGTTTATTATTCTCTAAATTAATCCCCCCCCCCCCACCAAAAAAATAAAACCTCGTTAAATTGAAATTATTGATCCGTAAAGGAGGCAACGAATAACTTTCATTTTTTGACATTTCTTCCTGGAGATGGATTTTGGTTTATTATTCTCTAAATTAATCCCCCCCCCCCCCACCAAAAAACGAAAACCTCGTTAAATTGAAATTATTGATCCGTAAAGGAGGCAACGAATAACTTTCATTTTTTGACATTTCGTCCTGACGGTGGATTTTCATTTCCTGGGTGTCAGTGTGCATCGGTAGATCTGCCTCAAAAAACGACTAGTAATTCAGGGCCTAAAAGAAATTCAGTGATCTAGGTACGCAGAAGGCGTACGCAGAACAGCGCTGTTCACAGCTTTTTTTTTTTTTCATTTTTTATTTTTTATTTTTTTCAATTCCATATTTCATAAAATGTTAATGGTGCGAATTCCATGAAGAGCCATCCTTGAAGAGAGTTATTCAAGGAAAAGCGCATACAAGATTTGACTGAAAAGTAGGTACGGTTGTGTAGTAGCTACGGCCGGTTGTGTAGTTTCGCAAAATGTCTTATCGTAATAACCTAATCGAAACACTAACACTTACATCAAATTAACATCTTATGTGTTTGACTCCGTCTCTGATAATCAGTTTCCGCCTGGTCGCTGCATATTGTAAATTTTTCCCTTCCTGCGCTCTTTTCCCAAACAAGGATTTATCTTGGGAAATACTCGTGCAACAGTGAATCATCTTTGATTACAACAAAAATGTTTTCTATTGTCTACAAGTGAATCATTTCAAATGATAATTACGATTTTTGATGTTTCACCTTGTGGATAGTACGTGCGTTGGATTTCGTTCTGCTATCGGAGATATTGACTCGTTATCGGAATGTGGTCATGAATGGGCTGAAACCTAAACGGAGGGATTAGAGATTCGGGTCCTAACTCAACAACAGAAACCTCGTTTTCTAACTGGTGAGTCATGATTTTTCACTATTGGTCATTATTCGGGTCTACCTTCTGACCTTATCCTCCCCACCACTCTCTCGCTTATCTTCCTTTATTATGGTAGAAAATCCTTTCAGTACTCCTCCTTCCTTGATACGGGTGATTTCATTCCTTCGGGCCGCACTCGCTTTGATATTTATTGTTTACTGTTATGATGGCAGAGGGTGTAAAAATCCCTTATCTACTCGAAGAAAAACGCCGTTTTCATTACTCTTTGGCCAACAGTCTTCCACTGTCTTAATTGCGTACAGCTGTGACCCCTTCAAGGTGTTCGAAAACTTTCAATACCTATGCGCATGGGTATATATATATAGGTATATATACCTTCTTGTTGTGGAACGTGCGAATGTAGTAGCAGATGTTAGTGCCCATATGACTCTTTCTGCACCGGTTCCTCTCAAGTCTGCTGTTATAACTATAACTGGCAAAAGAGTCAGCCTTCCAGCGGTGGTTTTCTTATCACCGTTTCGCACGCTCTCTCCTGTCGGCTCGACGCCCGAAAGTTTCCTTCGCTCACAGTAACTTCGAACGTCTTGTCGTCATGTTCCCACTGCATCTGCCCTTCTTCTACCAGTACCGTGAGTACCTCCACCCAATTGTATCGTATGAGTTAGTTTGCCCTAACATTTCCTTCCATTCGTATCTCAGAGTACGTAAAGTCCCTTTTAGAAAAGGCGGACACTGGAGTCCGAAGTGTTATACAGATAAGCAATACATGATATAATTTTAACGGGTTTTGTGAGCGAACGAACGGCTGGACGTACAATGCTCCGGGTGATCTTAAGAAACTCCCAAGTTCGAGAACTATTTAAAACCGAAAAAAATTCGAGATAACGGCGTCCGGGAGATTTCAAACCCTATTTTTCACCCCTTAGGGATGACTGACATTAACGCCGAGCTTCGAGGACCAACTAGACCCCGAATGGGACCTATAAACCGAATTTCGTCAATTTTGGCTCATGGTAACTAAGAAAAGTGCTCAGTACGGCGCACGGCGGACGGAAAGAAATTTTTTTATTGCATTTTCAGATCCTACATACCTTGAACGGAAACCATCAAATTTTGAGGGGGGATTAGACTGTTTTTTTTTCATGCTCGATTCCAAAGGTTCAGTTCATTATTGAAAAAAAAAAAAAAAACCAGTCATGCAGCATGACTTAATGAGCGAATTTTCAAAGAAATATTCGAATTAATGGCTATGGTTTTGAATAAAGGAAAACTTCTTCCTCCTACTGTTAGTACCTAAATTGAATAATTTGAAATAGATTTTTTCTTTCGTCTTCCTTCTAGTAATACGTGGGCCGGTACTTGTCTATCTATGAAGGTATCATAACAATTATATGTCAAATGGGAAATTCAAGGAGTTGTACTAATCGTTTGCCTCCCCCTTTTTTGCTTCGAACTCTCGTCTTCAATTAATACTTCTCACATTTTTCAATCTGACCACTCTAAGGGGGGGTAAGAGTTTAAAGATTATCCTAGTTTTGGGTAATTTTTGCGCACTTTAAATGCTCTAATTTAAGAACGGATTTAGATATCTAAAATCCGATTTCACCATCGTGTTCAGCGTGCAAAAACCTTTAAAATGAGGGGTCACTTGTTAGAAAATAACATTTTGGGGATTTTTGGGTAATTTTTGCGCACTTTAAATGCGCCAAAACCCTCCTTAGAGTAGGCCAATTTCGCCCATCTTCGAACTTAGCCTTTCGATTGCCAAGATAGATTTTTTGTGCAAATTTGAGCTGTTTATCTCAATTCTATCGAGAGTTATCGTCTGGAGTGACACATATATATATATATATATACATATAAAAAAGTGTTAAATTTCAGGAATCGTTTTAGAATGGTCTGAAACGGATTTCTATGAAGAAAATTTCCAAAAATTTATATTATTTAAATTTCGAAGCCATTGCAATAGCTTCATTTTCTTTGAAAATTCGCTAAAACCAACACATGAGAATGTATCTTAGCCTGCGCCGCTCGGGCTTTTCCTTTGCAACAAAAATACTAAAGTACCTGAAGAGACACATTCAGGTGAGATAGGTACGTACCTGTTACTTCCATCTGTCAAGCCTTTCCCTGAATCATTTGAACTCTCAACTCCTGATTTTCTAAAACTCATATCTAAAACATTTTTGATACAACTATATTTATATAATTTCTCAAAATCCAAAGAATTTGTGAGGGTTATTGAAGTGCAGTCGAGTGAAACAATTATTTGTCCGACGTTTCGAACGTTTATTCGTTAATCTTCAGGGGATCTACAATATAAAACATACAGACAGAGTGCGTTAGCCTTGGGCTACTATAACTATGATTACAGGTTACTGTTGCGGGTGAATTGCCTAAAATTAAACAGTGAGAATGATGGAAAATTAGCAGAGTACTTACATGAGTTGTAGTAGAAGAGCAGTTGCATAATTTGCCTGTTAACAAGGTTTTTTAAACTTTTACACAGCACAAAGTATCTATATTTATATAAATACACAAAGTATCTATATTTATATAAATAAACAAAGTATCTATATTTACATAAAGTATCTATATTTATATAAATACACTTCTCATACGTCTTTCTCGATGGCTCGCACCTCGGCTTTTTCAACTCTCGTACCTGCATATATTAAATTCTGTCGCCAAAGAATTTATTGTATGTCCAACTGAGTAGATTGTATAACCTTCTGCTAACCTGGATCCGCGTCTGAACTCTTCTCGGGATGCGCATATACCACAACCCGCCTTCCCATCTTGTATACTGACCCATCCACGAACATTTTTAGTGCACTGGGTCCGTTCCCAAGTCATCTGAACTTCCGTTCTTCCGTTCTCAAAAATCTAATGAGCACTATCACCATTGACTGAATAGTCCGGTAGCATTGTAACATCAAGATTTTACAGCGAGTTACAGGTGATTTTGGTTTATTATTCTGTGAATAATACACCTATGTATTCGCTCAGCAAAAAATTTTTGTAACACCCCCTCAAACTTTTTTCTTTTACGTTTCAAGGTGCATAGATTCCAAAAATGCAATGTCCGTCCGCCGTACGCCGTCCGCCGTACGCCGTCCGCCGTATCACGTGTACAGGCTTCATTTTCGGTCTAAAAAAATCGTTCTTTCGCACACATGCTCCATTTGGGCCCTAGTTGTGTCCCGAAACTTTTCAGCCCGATCGGAATATACCCAGGGGTGTTATGAGTGAAAATGTGTGTAAAAATAGGTACTTTTTACGTTTTAGCAACATATTGGTAACATGAGCTTCTGAGATATCGTTTTCTATGTTTTTGGGGACGAGAAGACCGAATATGAAGTCGATTTTGACCAAAGAGTGGAAAATTGAGTTCTACCAAGTGTTGAGCTCCCAGAATTGATTTTTTATGAGTGAAAAACCTGGGAAATCGTCTGAAATCACCATCAGTTTGTATAATAACACTGGAAAAAGTGTCAAGACGTGGTTCAGGACGATTAAATGGCACTACCAATGATCAAAGATAGTTAAAAAAAAAGAAAAACAAGAGCGTACCTAATTTGTGTTTTGGGGGCCAAAATTAATGGAAACCATCAGAAGTAGCTATTTCGATTATTACGCATGAAAGAAACAATTAATGAACAGCCAACATTTATGTAGGTATGTCCAATAGAATAATAAACCCATGTGACAAGGACTTTGCAGCGTTTTTTGGACTGGCGCTACTTCTTGGATGTAGGTACACCTTAGAAGATACAAGTTCTTTATTGATTTTAATATTTCTTATGTACAGCAGTGAGTTCGGATGCACCTAATACATTCAAAAATTATCAAAAATAGAAAATGAAGTCAACTTAATCACAGTGAAACCTATCTATTGAGCGTTTTTTAAATTTAAATGAAACTCGGCGCTCCGCGCCTCGCCAGGGGGCAAGCCCCCTGGACCCCCGGATGCTTACTGCTTAGAGCCTACGGCTAAAATTACAGAAACATGGAACATGCTTTAGCCGCGCTTTTTATTCTGTTTGTAGTTTACTTTTACCGCTTAAAAACATGCTTCTGTAGCCGCACTGTTATGATTTCACTTCGTCACCAGGATACAACCAAGTGACAACCAAACAAGCGTCATTGTTTACTATCCATTTATAACATCCATTTATATAGTTATAGTATGAAACTAGGAAATAAATACCAAGAACAAATACGAAATAAATTCGTGATAAATCAAGAGCTTTCCAACGAATGGAAAACGATTTTTGTTCGATGAAAATGAAAGAAGTTTCATTTCCCTAGCAACTACTCGGTTGTACGTGAAAATCATCGTTAAAATTTCGTGACACTTCCGCGTTACCCATCCCGCGTCACCCATCCCGCGTGACATTTTTCGGTTAGTTACTCCAAGGCTAAAGCATGTTCCATGCTAAAACCAAAAATGGAAATCTCCTACTTCAAATTATGTATGATGTTCACCTCATAGAATCACTTTAAAAAACGAGTGCAATTATTCCTAAGTATGCAGAATCACACAAGACTTCAAAGCTAAACTTACAACATATGCTGTAATACAAAGTTAGGCACCAATCAGAAAACATAATATACACCTTCATCACCCTCAACATTAATTAACCAGGATTTGTCAACTCCAAAAATCCTATAATTTTCTATCTATAATTCGTCAATATGAACGCTTTCAATTTAAGTGCAGCTCTGAAATAATAGTAAGTACACAGAACTCATGATTTCCGTAGATGGAACCCCTGTCAAGACATTCATGCAAGCAATCGGGTCAACAATATTGCTCATTTATGCTTTTTCAGTTGGACCTCTGTTTCGTGAATCAGGACTTGATTCACAGTAACGAAACACCTGATTCACCTGTGGGTCAGGTGAATCAGGTGTTACGTGAATCAGGTCCTCTGTTTCGGCTCTACTCCAGCAGAAGCAGATACAGAGAGCTTGCTGGTCCATTTTGTGAACTATTGAATTTACTGTGCCCTTTAAAGTACTTGCTAAAGAGCCTGAGTTGCAACATTAATCTGGCACTTAGCAAAAGTCCATTCTCGACCAAGTACGTACTGTCTGGGCTCCAAAGGACGACTTCCAGGGATTCGACCAAAGAAAAGACAGAACTGACTAGCATTTTTGCTTTTTCGAGGTCTGCTTGCATTAACTGTGCCTGATACGCCTCTACAGTCATAGCAGTCTGGTTTTTAAGCAAGCATATATACTCTTACTCCCCCGTACCCCGCGAAAACCCAACTCGTTCAATAGCCGATGCAACTGAGTAGCCCGGTTCAGCTTATGGTCATTCAATCGTCCTTCGTTCAGCATACACAACATGATGAAACAGAGCTTCGGATACCTGTTATCATTCGCATAGACCACAGCTTCTCAAACCAGCTCAAAGACAACCTGATGATTCTGCCAACAACGCTCTCCAGCGCCAACTCCATGCGTATCGCAAAATCATGAGTGCCTCCGGACAAGTGTACACCTTAGAAGATATGTTCATCATGTAGGTTTTGGTTTCAAGGAATACCACCTTATAGCAGCCAAAGTTTTATATTTGTCGGCGACGTTTCAATCCTCAAGTAGTGGGATCCTAATCATGCCTATAATGATAAATACAAGGTTGAAATACATGGGGGAGAAGACCTTAACAGACATACACTAAATAGCTATAGGTGGTATTCCTTGAAACCAAAACCTGCATGATGAACATTCTTCACAATCAGCCGGAAATTGATCCCTCAACCTCCAACTATGTTAGAAGCTGATTGTTAGGGGAGGACCTCGTTTCTTTGTCCAAAATTCAATGGCTGGAAGCTCAATTTCCGTAAATTCATCACAATCTTACTATTCTGACTTGTCATTGTCAAAAATGTAGGTCTACCAAAAGTTGGAATCGCATTTTGAGGGGAGGAAGCTGGCTCTCGTTTTGTATAGCTTGTATGGGAGAGGCGGAAACTGGACACATACCCGCATGCACTTATATTCTGTATCGCTTCTAATAGTTTCAGGTCCGAGTCTGAATCCTGACAGTGCGTAAATATAACCTGACATAAATTATGTAGGTGGGTATATGTGTAGTTAGATTCCAAGCAGTTATTTTGTCTGCATTCATTATATCAAGTTGACCTACCTGAAAGTAGTCTAAAACTACAATACCCCCCCCCCCCCCCCCCTTGAAAAATTTCGAATTAGGTACTGAGAGTTCAGTTTCATGAAGAGTTCGAATTTTGAGAAAAACTTTTATTTAATGAATTAAAACTTCATAGACATGTAATCATGTAAACATAGGTACCTATGCACGTAATTATGTACTGCAGAAGGGGACGGGGTGTCCGAGCGGGCTAACGCGTCCGATATCCCGGGTTGACTTCTTACTCGGACGTTATTTCAATATTTTAGTCCCTGTAAGCTTCAAATGGTTCTGTCAGAGGGGAAGAGCTAATCGCTGGCCGGGTAAGCACATGGAATCTTCTCCGTACGCCGTCCGCCGTATCACGCATCGCAGCGAGATCGGAATATACCCAGGGGTGCTATGAGTGAAAATGGGTATAAAAATAGGTACTTTTTGTGTTTTAGTAACATGAGCTTTCGAGGTTCGTTTTCCATGTTTTGGGGACGAGAAGACCGAATATGAAGTCGATTTTGACCAAAGAGTGGAAAATTGAGGTTCTACCGAAGTTATAGCCTTAAATTTACGTTAAATTTTGGTCTAAAATCGTCGTTTTTCCGCACACAGTCCCCATTTTTGCGGACACAATTAGGTCCTGGCTGTGCTCCGAAACTCAGCAGCCCGATCGGCATACACCCAGGGGTATTATGGGAGAAAAATGGGTGTAAAAATAAGTGTTTTCGAGGATGTCTGAGGTTTTAGTTATATATAACAAGAGCTTGTGAGATATCGTTTTCCATATTTTGTAGGGGAGAATACCGAATATTAAGTTGATTTTGGCCGAAGAGTAAAGAATTGAGGTTGTAACGAAGGTTAAGCTCCCGAAATTCATTTTTTATGAGTCAAAAACATGGGAAATTGTCTGAAATCACCATCAATTTGTGTAATAACACTAGAAGTAGTATCAACAGGTGAATCAAGACAATTAAATGGTACTATCAATGATCAAAGATAATCTTTTTTTTTTAAGCCGAGCCTAATTAGTGTTTTTGGGGGCCGAAATTGGTGGAAACCATCGAAAATAGTCATTTCAATTATTGCACATGAAAGAAACAATAAATGAACAGCCAACACTTCTGTAGGTGTGTCCAGAAGAATAATAAACCAATGTGACAAGAACTTTGTCGCGTTTTGTATAAAGATCGGACGCTTCAGCCCGCTCGGACACCCCGGCCCCTTCTGCAATACATATTACGTACATTCCAATTCTACATGTATTTTTAATTCATTAAATACAGTTTTTTTCAAAATTCGAACTCTTCATTAAACTGAACTCTCAGTACCTACCTAATTCGAAATTTCTTCAAGGTCCCTTGAGTTTCGAATTAATGATTGTCAACTGTACTAATATACATATGGATCACATAAAGTTGGTAACAATATACCTTGATAGAAGAAGCTTTTAACAACAGACGGACACGTAAGATTTAGACTAGAATGAGTGGACAGTTAGGTATAGGTACAGGACAGGAGGTACAGGTAGGATGACAGTTGTTGGGTTCCAGCTAGGACTTGTCAGTAGGTATTTTAGCATGTGAATGCGAGAGCGCGTTATTAATGTCTAGGGATGCGGCAGCCAAGAAAACCGAAAACCACCAAGTAAACAGAAAACCGCCAAGAAAGCCGAAAACCGCCAAGAAAACCGAAAACCGCCAAGAAAACCAAAAAACTCCAAGCGACCAAGAACACTCCCCTCCTTGCACGACAGACAAGTCCCCCCCCCCCTCCACACGAGACGGCCACCCTGGGGGGTCACCGGAGTTTATTTTTCGTACACCCGTTCTCTGGAGGCCCTCGAGGACGTGTACCAAATTTCAACCCTCGCGACCATCAGGTGCCGGAGTCACGGAAGTTTGAAAATCGCTATTTCTCAAGTTTTTCTACTCTTGTCCTTATTCTTCTTCTACTTTTACAGGGCTACAGCCTCACAGACGTAACGGATCGAACTGAAATGTTGTACCTACACACATTCGTTATGCTCCAATTGAGTGATTTTTAACCCCCCCATCAACCATAAGGTGAGGGGGGGGGGTCAGTTTTTAGGAGCAGGTTAGAGAGGGTTTCGAGAGCTGAAATTTTGAACAACGAGCGAAGAATTGAGGTTCTAACAAAGTTTCAGCCTTAAATTTACGTCACACATGCTCCATATGGGTCATAGTTGTGCTCCAAAGCTCGGCAGCCCCATCGGAATATATCCAAGGGTGTTACGAGTGAAAAATGCGTATAAAATAGGTATTCTTTGTGTTTTAGTAACATGAGCTTTTGAGGTATCGTTTTCCATGTTTTTTGGGACGAGAAAACCGAATATGAAGTCGATTTTGATGACCATTGTGTGAAGAATTGAGGTTGTAAAGAATGTTCAGCTCCCAAAATTCATTTTTTATTATTCAAAAACCTGGTAAATTGTCTGAAATCATTAAATTCGTATAACCCTGGAGTTAGTATCAACTGGTGAATCAATAAAATTAAATGTCACTAGCAATTATTAAAGATAATTTGTCAAAAATAGGAGCCTAATCCGTGTTTTGGGGGGCCACAATGGTGGAAACCATCAAAATAGCTATTTCAATTATTGCACATGAAAGAAACAATAAATGATCAGCCATCATTTCTGTAGGTGTGTCTAGTAGAATAATAAACCCATGTGACAAGGACTTTACAGTGTTTTCTCTTTTATATGGAGCCGTCTTTTACAGGGTGAGCAATCGTTTCCTATTACTCTTTGGTTTGGATAAGGAAAGTAACCAGAGATCGCCTGATGGGGCTCGGAAGAGGGGCGATGGGACGCGGTTTGGTGCATAGGTCGTCAGAGCGGTGAGGTGTGGTGGGGAAAATCGATATCAGTAGGTGGGTAAAGGGGTTACAGGAGGGAGGGTCAGTTACACAATGTAGTAACGAGAGGAAGGGGATGGAAAAAAAAGGTTACTATGGGTGGAATCCCCATGAGAAAGGCGTTGCCAATGAGTCATACCTAATCAGGAGGGACCCTTTGAGCTTTCATCCCTTCCACAACGACTTCTGCGTAGGACTTCTACTAATCGTGATTCCTAACTAATAGGATATATACGTTTCGGTTTTCGAAATACTTTGAAGTGATGCTAAATACATCTGAAAATTTTGTTGACTCTTAGTTTCATCGTATCGAGAACAAGATCGTATAGATCATTTAAAAGTATGATAAATAAGTATGATTTAAATGGTATGATATAAAAATATGATAACGTATGATAAATAATCGATTAGGGTGGATTCAAGAATTCGATCTATAATAAATTATTTGTTGTTATGGATAGATGGTTTGAAAAACGCTGCAAATTATTACGCAAGGATAATTTGAAAAAAAGAGCGTGATTTGTGTTTTCGGGGGCCAAAATTGGTGGAAACCATCAGAAATAGCTATTTCAATTATTTCCGGTGAAATAATCAATAAATGAACAGCCATTTCTGTAGGTATGTCCAATAGAATAATAAACCCATGTGACAAGGACTTAGCAGCGTTTTTAGGAGTAGGTTAGAGAGGGTTTCAAGAGCTGAAATTGGTATAAATGCCCCTTCTGCGTAGATCACTGTTTTCCGTGGTCAGTAGGTATCCCCCCAGGAAAGCCCTACATCGAGTACTGGAGCCGGCCCCGGAATTAAAGTTTCCTGCAAATTCGCGGGATTCAATCATTCAATAATTAATTATTCATGAAGCATAAGGCAAATAATAAACAGTTGTATAATAGTTTACCTGTATAGGTGCCCCTTCTACGTAGATAGTAGGTATAATGAACCATTGTGCAATAATTTACCTTTGAGTAATAATTTACCGTTGTGTAATAATTTGCCCATCAATAATACCTCAGCGGTTGTTCAATCTGCAAAAGTCCCAACCAACAAACTCCAAAGAGCCATCATTTTTCAAATGAAATAATATCACAGAACAGCCAACTCGACTTCATATACTCCGTGAGTATAATCAGGTGCTCCCTAGCAATGATGATCTCGGGCCAATTCCCGATTGTTGCCGCGTCCCTAGTGATGATATTTGGGTGAATGTATACAATTTCATTCACCCTCCTGTTGAAAAAGCCTGTCGGTGCAAACTTCTGGGCCTTTACTGTGAACGAACGGCTGGACAGGTGGTCTTAAAAAACTCCCAAGTTCGAGAACTATTTAAAACCTTGAAAAAATTCGAGATAACGGCGTCCTGGAGATTTCAACCCCATTTTTCATCCCTTAGGGATCACGGACATTATCGCCGAGCATCGAGGACCAACTAGACCCCAAATGGGACCTGTAAACCGAATTTCGTCAATTTTGGTTCATGGTAGCTAAGAAAAGTGCGAAGTACGGCGGACGGACAAAAATTTTGTTATTGCATATTCGGATTCTACGTACCATGAAACGGAAACCATCAAATTTTTATGGGTGGGGGGTTAACTTTTTTTTGTTCGTGCTCGATTCCAAAGGTTCATTATTGAAAATAGTAAATCAAAAGTTGAACGAAAATTCTTCAGCTGAGTTCGAAGAAAACCCCTGAAAATGTCATCAAAATCAGTTCATACGTTCGTGAGAAATTGAGTACCTACCTCGGATTCGCGAATGCGAACACGAATTTGCCATTACAGTGATCCGATTGCGATAAAATTCATGGGGACATTCTAGGAACTACATCCTAAATACCCGCCAAATTTGAGCAAAATTTGGCCATTTATTCGTAAAAATGTATTACCACGGGCACACACACGAGCGCGCGCGACAAAAATGCCACTAGAAACGAAGTATAAGCTTTCTAACGTTCGGCAATTAAAGCTCCATAAAATTCATTTTTCATCGCCCCGATCTTATGGAACGTGCCATTTCGGCCCCACTAGCCCCCCCACCCGGTCATTTTGGTTTACTATTCTGAAACACCCCCTCAAAATTTTTTCTTTTACGTTTCAAGGTGCGTAGATTCAAAAACGCTGCAAAGTCCTTGTCACATGGGTTTATTATTCTACTGGACATACCTACAGAAATGATGGCTGTTCATTTATTGTTTCTTTCATGCGTAATAATCGAAATAGCTATTTCTGATGGTTTTCATTAATTTTGGCCCCCAAAACACAAATTAGGTACCTACGCTCCTTTTCTTTTTTTTAACTATTTTTGATCATTGGTAGTGACATTTAATCCTCTTGATCCACGTGTTGACACTTTTTCCACTGCTATTATCCAAACTGATGGTGATTTCAGACGATTTCCCAGGTTTTTGACTCATAAAAAATCAATTTTGGGAGCTGAACATTTGGTAGAACTGAATTTTCCACTCTTTGGTCAAAATCGACTTCATATTCGGTCTTCTCGTCCCCAAAAACATGGAAAAAGATATCTCAGAAGCTCATCTTACCAACATGTTGCTAAAACGCAAAATGTACCTATTTTTACACACATTTTCACTCATAACACCCCTGGGTATATTCCGATCGGGCTGAAAAGTTTCGGGACACAACTAGGGCCCAAATGGAGCATGCGTGCAAAAGAACGAATTTTTTAGACCGAAAATGAGCCTGTACACGTGATACGGCGGACGGACATTGCATTTTTGGAATCTACGCACCTTGAAACGAAAGAGAAAAAAGTTTGAGGGGGTGTTATAAAAATTTTTTGCTGAGCAAATACATAGGTGTATTATTCACAGAATAATAAACCAAAATGCAATGTCCGTCCGCCGTCCACCGTACGCCGTATCACGCATACCGGCTTCATTTTCGGTCTAAAATATTCGTTCTTTCGCACACATGCTCCATTTGAGCCCTAGTTGTGTACCGAAACCTTGCAGCCCGATCGGAATATACCCAGGGGTGTTATGAGTGAAAATGGGTATAAAAATAGGTAATTTTTGTGGTTTAGTAACATGAGCAATTGAGGTAGGTATCATTTTCAATGTTTTTTGGGACGAGGAGACCGAATATGAAGTCGATTTTGACCGAAGAGTGGAAAATTGAGGTTCTAACGAAGTTTCAGCCTTAAATTTACGTTAAAATTTGTTCTAAAATCGTTGTTCTTTCGCACATTTGGGAACACATTTGGGTCCTACTTGTGCTCCGAAACACGGCAGCCCGATCGGCATACACCCAGGGGTGTTATGGGAGAAAAATGGGTGTAAAAATAGGGGTTTTCGAGGGATTTTTGAGGTTTTAGTGAACATGAGCTTGTGAGGTAGGTATCGTTTCTATGTGTTTTAGGGCGAGAATACCGAATATTAGGTTGATTTTGACCGAAGAGTGAAGAATTGAGGCTGTAACGATGTTTAAGCTCCCGAAATTAATTTTTTATTAGTCAAAAACATGGGAAATTGTCTGAAATCACCATACATTTGTATAACACTAGAAGTAGTATCAACAGGTGAATCAAGACAAATGGTACTATCAAATATCAAAAATAATTTGTTTAAAAAAAACCGAGCCTAATTCGTGTTTTTGTCGGCCAAAATTGGTGGAAACGATGAAAAAATAGCCATTTCAATAATTGCACATGAAAGAAACAATGAATGAACAGTCAACATTTCTGTAGGTGTGTCCAGTAGAATAATAATAAACCCTTGTGGCAAGGACTTTGCAGAGTTTCTTTAAATGTGGTTGTTGAAGATGACATTGTTTGAGGTACTCTCTTCAATAAATTAACCCTGCGTATGTACGACATTGTGAGAATGGTGTCGCAAGTCGATACCAACAGGTGATACAATTTATAATATCGAAACCGTGAAGGACTGAAAAAAAGGGGGTCACGATGGAGAAAAAAAAAAGGAGAAAAGAAGGAACAACCCCTCTCGGAGGCAGTGGTAGAGGTTAAAAGTCAAAACTCCCATGAGTGGTGGGAGGGAATGGACTCCGGGGAGTGGGGGGTGCGCAAAGGGGGCCAGGATTGGTCGGCTGTCTTCGGCTCCGCTCGGTCGTTTCCGCCTCGCCGCCGAGCGCGAGGGGTTGAAGTGCGTGGGAGGTGGAGAGCCCAAGCCGCTGCCGCTTTCAGTCTGACATGGTCTCCAGCGGTGGCGATATGTACCCATCCGCATGCTTTGATTCGTACTCGTATAGATTGTGGTCCCTCGCAAACATCTGGACTTGTCAACGTGAGTACCCACCCATCAGATTTCTCACTCTTCCGGGGCCCCCGTTCGCAGGTTTTCGCCCGAAACAGGATTTTTTTTGTTTTGTTTTTGGTTCACGCGAATGTTTCACCTGCGCGTCTGCTTCGCTGTCCGATCCCCAAAACCACAGAGCAACAGGTGTTGACTTGTTTCGCGCGAGAGATCCCTCGTGATTCTCGTTGTATCGTCCTGATCGATCTGTGATTCATGCGGATTGCACAATGAGCACACAACACGCACAGCCGAAGTAGCGATGAGGGGGAGGTCTGCGATCGGATGATACTGCGATAGTAAGGTATAGTCAGATACCTAGTCAGGTGGCCTCCAAACTAACGGCCAGGTACCCAGATGACGAGGCTAACCCTCATTACCTCCATGCGTTGCGGGTACAGTATATCTCCGACGCCGTCCTCCCCCCACCACCACCACCACCAAATTCTGTTTTTTTTTTTTTTTTGACATCTTGCAATTGTGTTGCAATGGAACCCCTATCGTATCGCACTAATTTTCAATAAAGACCCTTCAGTGTGGTGACGTAAGGACGCACGTGTATACAAACATCTTGTAGATTGGTGTCAACAAAACAGACCTTTGGAGCAATTGACCTTTTCGATTGACCCCCGGGAGAAGCTCTGGGAAACAACCCCCCTCCCCTCCCCTCCCCTCCACCACCAATCGTTGCCACCAGCTTGGTGTACCAGCCGCTAAACGAGCTCAATATGTATTTATTCGAAAAGGTTCCTTCATCGTTTGACCCTTTAGTTTCAATAAACATTACTTTTCATTCGACCCTTTTCAACTTGCGCCTGGGAAGCTGATTAGTTTGATACGATAAACAGCCTTCTGACCGCTACGAAATCGCTAAATGACGTTCGTCTGTGTCATTTCGTGATTTCTACGTCGCTATCTACTGTGTCTTCGACGCCTGGCATGGCAGCACTTAGAGGTAGGCATATTTATACGTAGACCTTTCAGGAAATATTTATATAAAGAACATATAGAACATACAACGGAGCCCGTGTATTCACCGTTCATAAAAATCATCATTCAAGGGAAAAGTAAATCGAAATATAAATCCGTAAGGAGCTGCCAACCTACTGACAGTTTAATTTTACCCTCGCTTTTGAGTTATAAAAATAAAATAAAATAAATATATAGGTACTACCAATATAATTATTATATATGTACCTATTGTAATGTATTATTTAGTAATAGTGATTTACCGTCATATTCCGTATTTGGTCCAACTCCGGGTCAGTGATATTAATTCCCAAGTATTTCCATTCTGTGAATGTTTCGCGTTGATTTTTCTGAGGCAGATGGCGCCGTTAGGCGGTGTAATTAAAGATAAATGCAATTAATGAACACGATAATATACGCACACTTTTCCTGCTTATTGCTTTCCCAAACTTCGGAACGCGTCTGAGAAAATAATTTTTCGCTCACTTGTTCTATATATGGTTTATCTTGGGATGGTTATTGCAGAAGCTCACTCACACTGTGGTCCAGTTATCTGGCGTTTAACCGTCTGTTCCACGATCTTTCCGCTGCTTGCGTACCGAACAGCAGTTAAAATGTTGAATGTTGGCACAAACATGGTTTGAGTACATGCTGTTTAGGCTGATGTTATACAACATTTATTAGAATACTTTTATGATTTTACATAAAGTATTAGAATACTTTTCCAGCCAATCTTCTCTTGCAGTCAAAATGAGGTCCTTCCTTGGCTCTTCACTAGAGACGCTTTGGTGATAGGTAAATACAGTCAGTTTGAATTTTTTATTTCGGATGAAATCAAAAATATAGGTACCTACAATTCGAACTGACTGGTTTATTTTCGAAGAGGCACATTTTACCTTTTTACACTGCTAAGGAGACTAATTTTTAATTAACCTCCCTCGACTAGTGCACAATTTTTCGTTTGTAATTCTACTTTCGGACTCTGCTTGATGGGGGAATCAAAAAGAATCAAAAACTAATGAAACAAAATTCTACAGTGGATTTTGATGGATTTTATACGGGGCCTTCCTGCACCTGCCCTCATTATTTTCATCTCTTTTACCCCGTTGTATCTCACACGTCCCGTTTCTGGCGTATTTTCCCGTGTATCGGCGGCGGATGTATTCGTATGCCAGGGAAAGAGTTAGGTGGGGCTACGTAGGTGTAGGTGGAGCCAAGATGAGGTCGGTGCGTAGGTGGGAGGCAGGTGAGGGACCCACCTGCGCCTGCCAGGTGAGTTCCGTGGGCGTGGTTCCCGCACAAAATGGCGACTTCGCTTCTAACTCCGCCTCTGACTCGCTGTTAACCAGTTTCGGTGTTTTCTTCCCCTTTTTTCCCCGTAACTTTCCTCTTTTTTACCCCTAGAGAAAATTTTCTCGAACTCACCCATCATCTGATACGATATTTATATAATTATGTGCCTTAGACGTCGTAGGTAGATAGTATGTGTATCGACGTAGATAAGTATGTACTTATATGCACGCCGTGTGCAATATTGCGGCATCTACAAACATTGTGCTAAAAAGGAGGTAGGTACCCGATAATTAAAAATACATAGGTGTATTATTCGCAGAATAATAAACCAAAAGAGAGAAATAATAATAAAATCTTATGATTTGGGAGTTTGATTTCTGTTCAGTATTGTGCCGTAAAAATGAAGAACGTCTCATCTCGAAAATTGCCGAAAATAGGTAATCAGATATCCCCCTTAATTTTTGGACGCTCTTTCCAATGGGGAAGTTAAAAATTAAAAATTTAATTCGGGAAATGGTCAAATTTCAATTCGAAAATTTGAAACAAATGTGGTTATAAAAGGTAAAACGCCTTTTAAAAAAAACTATTTCAAGGTAAAATGCCTTTTTTTAAAACTATTTCAAGGTAAAACGCCTCAACTCGTCAATTCGTACTTCAGATTCAAAGGTAAAACGCCTCATCTCGATGAAAATCAACACAAGGCGTTTTACCTCTCACTCGCTGGCTTCATTTCCGAGGTTGAGGCGTTGTTGATCTGATGTGCAAGGCGTTCTTCCTCAGATTTTTGTGCAAAGCACACGTGAGGCGTTTTTAAGCAACTGTTCGTGCTATTTCATCATCACCACGTGCCGAGATAGAGCCCTGAGGCGTTTCAACTCGATTAGTACTTTTTTGGATTTGTTCAAAGGAAAAACACATGAAGGCGGTTCTACCTTTAATTTCTGAACAGAAAACTCGATAGAAATGAAATAAAGCGCCTTATATATGAACATTTTCGGCCTATTAGAATCGATTATTTTGGCGATTATATTGTTATCTCGTTGTAAACACCAAACATCTCTTGATCGACGGTCGAAGGAATTTTGAATTTATCACCAACTGGAGGGACGTTAGGTAGAGAAAACGGTGCAAAAACATTGAAGAGCTCTCCTGAAAAGTTGTGATTTTGAGAGTTGAGGCGTTTTACCTTTTCACGGCAGTATTCATATACCTGGGAGAAGAAAAACGGAGTTAAGGAAAAGTTGTCTATTTCCACTAATACATGAAAAAACGCGAAAAATACACTGTTGTACCAGTTTCTCTGATCAAACCGTCGTCAGTAACAAACAGTAACTTATTGTTATTGTTCACGATGATGGTTCAATAACTCCATTTTTCTTCGAAATGGTTTTCCACGATTTCTTCGGGAGTGATTCAGTTCGTACCTACCTTGTTATTTGTAGGGCTTACAAAAAAAGGTCAAAAATAGGTACCTGGTTAAGAATCTCAATACTCAAAATGGTGTTTCAACATTTTTTCCTCAAAAATCTCAGTTGAATTTCCAATCAGCCATATGAATACCATTGAATTCTATCGAACCGAGCGCACTAAATCCGGGGGATTTTGTGGAACATAGCACTTGATTTTATTTTTTCCCCAGCGCGATGCCTACAGTTAAAAAACAGTGGTTACATGATTATTTACTTAGTGAGCTTTCTTGAAGGTTAGGTATACCTACTAATTTTTACGTAGGCCCAACGGGTGCATAGTCGTATCGGAAATGATAGGTATAGGTACCTACCTAATTCTTTCTGCTTGTTGCCGTTACACCATTTGCCTATATGAAAAACGCTGCAAAGTCCTTGTAACATGGGTTTATTATTCTATCGGACACACCTACAGAAATGTTAGCTGTTCAATTTATTGTTTCTTTCATGTGAAATAATTTAAATAGATATTTTTGATTGTTTCCACCAATTTTGGCCCTCAAAACACAATATTAGGTACCTACGCTCCTTTTTTTAAAATTATCCTCGATCATTGGTAGTGCCATATTTAATTGTCTTGATTCATCTGTTGACACACAAATTGATGGTGATTTCAGACGATTTCCCAGGTTTTTGACTCATTAAAAAATCGATTTTGGAAGCAGAACCATTGGTAGAACCTCAATTTTCCACTCTTTGGCAAAATTGACTTCATGTTAGGTCTTCTTGTCCCAAAAAACATGGAAAACGATACCTCAAACGCTCATGTTACTAAAACACAAAAAATACCCTTTTTTATACACATTTTCACTCATAACACCCCTGGGTATATTCCGATCGGGCTGCAAAGTTTCGGGACACAACTAGGACCCAAATGGAGCCTGTGTGAGAAAGAACGAATTTTTTAGACCGAAAACTAAGCCGGTACACGTGATACGGCGGACGGACATTGCATTTTTGGAATCTGCGCACCTGGAAACGTAACAGAAAAGATTTTGAGGGGGTGTTATATATATTTTTTGCTGAGCAATTACATAGGTGTATTATTCGCAGAATAATAAACCAGAAGGTATTATGACAGAGTAGAAAATACGAAAAATCTGCGTGAAATGAGATAAATGAAATGGACGCGGCGCCGGCAAACACAATTTTATGAAATTTGTGTGGGACTATGTGGACACACACGCATACCTACCCTCCGAATTTCATCTGTTCTGTAAGTATTTAGAGTAGATGAGCGTTGCAAGGGAAACACGTTTGCGCATACATAGACGACGGCAGCTACAGTCTAAATGTGATTAAATTCATGTTCGGGCCATCTGGACATCTACTCACGTATACCACCGAAATTCCAGCCCATTTCGAGCAGTAATATGGGAGTTACAAGGGTTTGCGTACACACATACATAGATTCCTAATCAACGATATAATGAAGCTAGAATTTAGGATTTTTAAGTACAGATAGGTACCTCATGGTCAACAGGCGTGTCAGAAGGGTTCAAAATTGGGACATGTTTCATACATCAAAACGTTGATAGTTGTCTCAAAACAGGTAAACCGTACATTTAGGGCGGCATTCATAGTCCTCATTTTATTAAAAGTAAATGCTTAAGTGAACAAATAAGGAACGCAATGGGCACTTGGGCTATTCATAGTCAGTGATAAAGCAAAGCTCAAGTCGTCCTTGAGCATTTCCTTTATTCCTGTTTCATAGACAATAAGTAAAGTAAAATCTTCACTTGCGGGCCTAAATAAGTAGAAAAAACTGAGGTACGTCGAAAGGTACCTTGAGCATTTCCTTATTGATCGTTTGCATTGTTCTCTTTTCATTTCTGTCATCTTTTCAGTGTCGGCATTCTCGTTTCTTTCCCAAGTATTCGGGTTTTTCGTTTTGATACGATGGATCACCAAATACTCTACAACTTTGTACCTATACGGAGTCAAAGAGCGAAATAATGCACCGGAAAGGAGTTGCAGGCCAAAAACTGAAGCAGTTACCGAAAATCGATGGTTTTCTCAAGACGGCTGCGCCCGCGGAGCTTGAACAACATATTTATATCAACAATCCAGAACTACCCGACCTTTTGCAGAAAACCTCTCTTTTGGTTTATTATTCTGTGAATAATACACCTATGTATTCGCTCAGCAAAAAATTTTTATAACACCCCCTCAAAATTTTTTCTTTTCCGTTTCAAGGTGCGTAGATTCCAAAAATGCAATGTCCGTCCGCCGTCCGCCGTATCACGTGTACAGGCTTCATTTTCGGTCTAAAAAAGTGGTTCTTTCGCACACATGCTCCATTTGGGCCCTAGTTGTGTCCCGAAACTTTTCAGCCCGATCGGAATATATCCAGGGGAGTTATGAGTGAAAATGTGTATAAAAATAGGTACTTTTTGCGTTTTAACAACATGTTAGTAACATGAGCTTTTGAGGTATCTTTTTCCATGTTTTTGAGGACGAGAAGACCGAATATGAAGTCGATTTTGACCAAAGACGCGGAAATTGAGGTTTTACCAAAGGTTCAGCTCCCAAAATTGGTTTTTTATGAGTCAAAAACCTGGAAAACTGTCTGAAATCACCATAAATGTGTACAATAACATTGGAAAAAGTGTAAACAGGTGAATCAAGACCATTAAATGCCACTACCAATGATCAAAGATGATCTTTAAAAAAAAGCGTACCTACCTATTTCATGTTTTGGGGGCCAAAATTGGTGGAAATCATCAGAAATAGCTATTTCAATCATTCCACATGAAAGAAACAATACATTTAACAGCCAACAAAAATCTCTAGAACTCCAATAGAATAATAACCCCATGTGACAAGGACTTTGCAGCGTTTTTAGTTTATTATTTTCAATAATGAACCATGGGAATCCAGCATGAAGAAAAAAATGTAAACACCCCTCAAAATTTGATAGTTTCCGTTTCAAGGTACGTAGAATCCGAAAATGCATTACCCTTTTGCATTGCACTTTTCTTAGTTACCATGGACGAAAATTAATGAAATTCGGGTCATAGGTCCCATTTGGGGTCTAATTAGTCCTCGAAGCTCAGCGTTACTGTCGCCGTAGCTCGAAAGCTTTCAATAGAAGGTTATGGTTTTTTCACGTTTTTAAATTGATGTTGAACTAAAGCATTTTTTGAGACCACCCGGAGCATTGTACGACCAGCTGTTCGTTTGCACTGAAAAGCATTGTCAACATGATCGTGAATCAAACGGTATAAATCCGGCCCAGATGTCACTGCTTGGGAGTATACCTGACATTATCACGGATGGGTGTATGAAGTCGAGTTGGTTGTTCTCTGGCATTATTTCATTCGAACAATAATGAATCTCTTGATTTTGTTGATAGGTACTTTTGGAACCTGAACAAACGTTATGCTTCACGAATAACAACAAATAAATAATTAATTATTGAATTTATTGAATCCCGCGCATTTGTATGGAACTTTAATTCCCGGGCCGGCTCCAGTCCGTACTCCATTTAGGGCTTTCCTGGAGGGAGCTCGAGGTTATTGACCACGGAAAGCAGTGATTTTACGCTTCATGAATAACTAAAAATAATTAATGACGGAATTATTGAATCCCGCACATTTTCATGAAAATTAATTCTGTAATATACTGTAATAATTTCGACTAGTAAAGATTTTTCTTAACTTTATAAAGTAAAGGAAACATTTTGACTTGAGTAAAGACGTTTCTTTACTTCTAGGAAAATGAAATCAGATAAAGCATTCCAGAAATTATTTTACTTCCAGAAGTAAAGCATTATTTTTACTTAAGCCAGGACTATGAATTCGGCCCTTAATTCGTCGCCGCTTGTGAAGGTATACGTAAATATATATGAATAGGTGAATAACGTGGGGGGGGGGGGGGGGTTGCCTCTACTTACCATAACAATAGACCGACTGAGGGCTGAGGAGGAAAACGAGGCACTCGTCGACGTATGGGAGCTCCAGGAGGGCGTCATGACGTTACGTGTGCGGCAGGATGCTACCCCATATGGCCTATCAAACTCCCTTGTAGAGGGCCAATACGAGTTTCAAGGGAGACTTATGATTCACGGCGGTCCTCCAAATCCACAGTATCCAGTTTCCATTCATAATTTTGTCATCGTATTATTTCTATTGACATTTTCATGCGTCTTTACTTTGGCGCACAAACTCGAAAAGCGTTACCAAAAAGCGACAGGAAAACGCGTTATGCACCATTTCTAATGATTTTCGCTTACAACCGATTCGTTTCTACGGAACTTCACGTTTGCCATTTTTCATCGTACAAAAATCGTTCACCACTCGTTGGAATCGTGTGATTTTAGCGAATTTTCGAAGAAAAGGAAGCTATTGTTCTCGGTCCAAAATTTTTAAAACTCGAATTTCCGAAAGATTTTTATACCAAAATCCATTTCAGACCATCCTGAATTCCCTGCCGAAAGACACCAAAAATTATATGTATATATATATATATATATTTATATATATATTTATATATTTATATATGTATGTGTCATTCCAGACGATAACTCTCGAAAGAATTGAGATAAAAAGTTCAAATTTGCACGAAAAATCTGTCTTGGCAATCGACAGGCTAAGTTCGAAGATGGGCAGAATCGGGTCACCCTAAGGGGGAGTTTTGGGGAATTTTAGGGGGGGGAAATTACCCATAAATTCCCAAAATGAAAAAGTCTGACAAGTTACACCTCATTTTAAAGGTTTTTGTACGCTGAACACGATGGTGAAATCAGAATTGCGATATCTCATTCCATTCTCAAACTGGAGCACTTTGAAGATGAAGGAACGTGGTTATTTCTTGAGATGTTCTTCCTGGTTCGTCTGCTCTAATCTGATAACGGAATGGGATATCGCAATTCTGACATCACGATCGTGTTCAGCGTTGGAAAATCTACAAACCGAGGTGTTACTCGGCAAAAAATGGAACAAAAAATTTGTTACGTACCCAATACCTACTCTTCTGGTATTCAAAACATTTTTGATTTCCCCCTCCCCCTCCTTCCACCCCAAATTTTACTTTGCGTAAAACTACTCCTGTTTTAATTTTGTATGGTATCAAGTTGGGAAAACATTGGCCGAAAATTAATTTTCAGAAAATTTTAGGCGGAGGAGGAAGATGCCGAAAACTTCGAAAATTCGCTCTTATAGCCATGCTGCATGACTGTGGTTTTTATTGAATATTTTCTTGTTAACCGTACCCCCGTAACTTGTGCGGTAGCTGAGCTGAGCAAGATGAAAATGCGTACAAGTCCGCAACACAGTGATACATTTTCATTTTGTATCAAAAGCTTTATCTTGACAGTAGGTAGGTAACTAAGAATCATTCTCGCTTGTTTTTCATAATCAGAAACATTCTATTTCTTGGGCTGTTTCACGGCCACATCAGTCATCAATTTCTTACGCGCACGATATTCTCGTTGTCTTTCTTTCGGCTTGCAATTTCCTTTTCCTCTCGGATGACGATCGCGTTTGTAGGAATCGTTTATATTTTTCTTTGTCGTTGGTGTCTGTCGAGAAAGGAGTATCGATAATGAACTGGCGAAACTCTTCCGAATCCATCGTAGACTACGTAATCGCAATTCACAAAGGAACCTGTTCACACACAAAACGGGTAATCGCAATTAACAAAGGAACCACTTCTTAATCTTGATTCAGGACTTGAAAGGAAATACAAAAATTTAGGGATAATTTACGGAATCATTTACGGGTTGCAAGGTTACCACGAGACACAGTGGTGCAAGGTTGCCACATTCGTTACTAGTAAACAATGACTTTCTTCATTACCTGTGTTGCTGACTACCTTGTTCATACACTTTTGTTTCATCATGCTCAACTCAGCTACCGCGCAAGGTACGGGGGTACGGTTAACAAGAAAATGTTCAATAAAATCACACGATTCCAACGAGTGGTGAACGATTTTTGTACGATGAAAAATGGCAAACATGAAGGTCCGTAGAAACGAATCGGTTGTAAGCGAAAATTATCAGAAATGGTGCATAACGCGTTTTCCTGTCGCTTTTCGGTAACGCTTTTCGAGTTTGTGTGCCAAAGTAAAGGCATGAAAATGTCTAAAAGGTGGGTAAACAAGGTAGTCAGCAACACAGGTAATGAAGAAAGTCATTGTTTACTAGTAACGAATGTGGCAACCTTGCACCACTGTGTCTCGTGGTAACCTTGCAACCCGTAAATGATTCCGTAAATTATCCCTAAATTGTTGTATTTCCTTTCAAGTCCTGAATCAAGATTAAGAAGTGGTTCCTTTGTTAATTGCGATTACCCGTTTTGTGTGTGAACAGGTTCCTTTGTGAATTGCGATTACGTAGTGTACGATGGATCCGGAAGAGTTTCGATTCATTATCGATACTCCTTTCTCGCCAGTCACTTCCGACAAAGAAAAATATAAACGATTCCTACAAACGCGATCTTCATCCGAGAGGAAAAGGAAATTGCAAGCCGCAAGACAACGACAATAATATGATCGTTTTTATGGTTGAAGCTCTAAGTTTGTGGAACTCCATTTTATGTGAGTAGGTTGAAGAAAAAGACTTCAGTTCCACAAATGTTTGTGGAACTGAAGTCTTTTTCTTCAACCTACTCACATGACAATAATATCGTGCGCGTAAGAAACATCGCTCTTTCAGCTGTGTGAAAGAGCGCAAAATTAAGACATCACACCAAGCAGCGTTATAATTTCTTTTCTGATGATGAAGAAAGAATAAGCGAGGATTCTTAGTTACCTACCTACTGTCAAGATAAAGCTTGCGATACAACATGAAAATGTCTCACTGTGTTGCGGACTTGTACGCAAGCGTCTTATGCTCACCAAATTTATGTTCAAATCTCCTAATACGATTAAGTTATGAGAGCTGTTATCCACTTTTCCTAGCGTGTGTCCCATGCAGATTATATCTTTTATGTTGCGTTAATAATAAACGGATTGGTGGAATAATTGCCCTTTGCTTATTAGTTAACTATGAGTTCCTATAATTCTGCGCTCGGATATTAACTAAAATTATTATTATAATAATTTTTTGATGAACTGTCTCGTACGCACTGTTTCGATGGGTCCATTTGACGATCTTCAATTTGAAATAATTGATTTTTTCCATCAGTGTGGATTTATAGATAACTACCTAAATACTACGTCCTCTTGCGTCCAGGTAAAAGGTCGAGGTATGATTTGGTTTCCACATATCGTCCCCTCTCTGACAGACTAGCGTAACTATTTTTCCTCCCACAAACTCGCGTAACTGCAAAAACGCAACTTTTCAGGAGAACAAAAACAAACTTTGATGCTGCATGTAAAATCCAATTTTTTGTGGTTTTTTCTGTTGTTTTTTTTAATGAGCCACAAATTTTATCTAGTTTGCGCTGATCAAGGATTTTGCGGACAATTTTTCAAATAACGACGAATAATGACCAAAATTAAACCATAAGGGGCAGTTTCGCAAGTTTGTCAGATTGATATTTCACACCAACCATTATTCTAGCGTAATAAACTAACGAATCAGAAATAACGATGGATGAAACAATAGAAAAATAATGATGTATTTATCTGCCAACAGCAGTTTTTTAAAAATTCCAACCGAAAATCACAGAAACTAAAACATAGGTATTCACATAAAATAGGTAATTATACTGAAGTTTCTCCATTCCAAGTTTCCACTTTCGTTCATATCGGGTTCTGGGAGAGATTCCCTGACATTTGAGGAGTCAGGTAGACTTCCATAGAAACTATGATACGCTCTTGGAACTCTTGGAACTTACCGTATCAATCATCTTCACATCAACTGCATGTACTTGTGGGGAGGGCTGATTTCTGGTAGCTAGCTCCACAAGCATCTTCCCGCGAGACCCCATAATGAATCAAAAATTAAAACTACTTAGAACTTCGGAGAACTGAGAATCGTAGAAATTCAATGAGGATCGAGAAACTAATTCGGCTATCATGGCTAATAATTACACGTGAACAGACAGCTGATTGGCGCTAGAATGAACAAAAGACGACAGTTTCGTCATTTTGTCTGTGTAAAAAAGCAGTTTATTAATAAGCGGAATGAACATATCGGCTGATTCGTTAGTTTGTCAGAGTGGACAATGTACTTAGTTGCTATGGCAAGGAACCAAAGTGCAGATACGCTAGTTTACCAAAGTGGGAATTACGCTAGTTGCAGATAGGTGAATTAAAAAACAGCTGGAGGAAGAAAACTAAGGGAACTAGGGCCATGAAATTTTCACATAGTGTAGAGATCAACTACCTTAACCTTTTGAAGCTATAAGTCGATTTTCGCTGATTTTGCAGTTTCGCGAGTTTGTGGGAGGAAACAAAGTTACGCTAGTCTGTCAGAGAGGGGACGATATCTAATCCCATGAATTTAATAAAATCCAATCCCCTGGGCACTACCAGTCAAATGTACAAGTCTAAAAGTGCCGGTATTATGAGTTCTTGTAATTTTTGTTTCACAATGAGATGCCTCCGACTTGTATTACAAGAGTTATTTCACCATGAAGAGTTATGAAAATAGAAGCCCAGCTGATGAAAATTTACAAGCCAGCTGGCCACCGCCATTCCCGCTCCCGCATTTTTCTCGTGTCACTGTAACCTTTTAATTTTGCATTCACTTTTGTTGTCTTACATTTTTATTTAGGTAGGTATATTTATAGGTACATCAAGTGCAATCACCATTCCCACTCTCGCATTTTTTTCGCGTCGTTCACTTTTGTTGTCTTACGTTAGCGCTACGTTCCTAGTTATTAATTTATTGTTATTATTAATATGGGCAAAAGAGTCGAAAAAATTAAACTGAGAAAACACGTGCGCAACAGAATTTACAAGTGACCAGTGTATGTACTCGTAATAATAGTTACTGAAATATTGTGAAACAGGGCCCGCAGTTATTAATATTGGCAGCTAATTCCAAGCTGAGTCAAGCAGTACACGGCTTACACTAGAGACGAGACAACTGTTTACATTCCTGTTTCCTCATATTCCGAAAGGGATATGTACACTATTATCATTCTACTGTGATCGCAATACCTGCTACTCAAAATCTAGACATATGGTAGGTATAGCTGACGAACATAACCGTTCTCAGTATCTAGCCTCGAGTGATCTAAGGCGTTGGCTCGAAATTCGCAAACCTCTGGCAACTCCCGGCTAAGAAATGAAATGACGTAGTATGCAGTTCGGCGAATGGGTAAATGTAGGACAACGTCTGAAATCCAGCTTTATAGGAGAGCCGAAAAACGGGTTCGACCATGATATTCACCTACACAGCTCATTCCCTGACCGATTGACTACAAATTTGGACAGCATGCATTTTGGCAGCAGCCTGTAAGTGCCAATCGTTGAGAATATATTGCATTTACACGTCAAATTGGAGGTTTTACACATCAATTTGGAGGTTTTTCACATCAAATTGGAGGTTTTCATTTCAAATTGGAGGTTTTTCGTTTAAAATTGGAGGTTTTACTCATCAATTTGGAGGATGACGGAAATTTAGTAAATGCATTTATTTAATTCTGGAAAAGTAGTAAACATGTGAAACTAATAATAATATTATGGTGAAGTAAATTGTAAATATGAATAGGAATAAGACGATTCGAAAATCACAACGAACTCACAATGAAAATTATAGGTAATCAGCAAACATGAATGAACATAACGAACAATAAAGAATGAACAAACCTATTTTTTTTTTTTAAACGTAAGTCTTGCCCAGTAGCAGCGGCTGTCAGGTATACCATCATTCTCATCACGTAATTCGTACAGTCCGAAGTGGTGACTGTGGCAACGCTTCGGGATATCACGTCACACAAGTCGTGGTCTGTTCGGGACTCACTATTATTATTTTTGTTTCACATGTTAATTTTTTTACTGCTTTTCCAGAAGTAAATAATGTATTTACTAAATTTCCGTCATCCTCCAAGTAAAACCTCCAATTTGAAACGAAAAACTTCCAATTTGAAATGAAAAACCTCCAATTTGATGTGTAAAACCTCCAAATTGATTTGCAAAACCTCCAAATTTATGTGTAAAACCTCCAATTTGACGAGCAAATGCAATAATTATTATACCATTCAAATAATGTCATACATGGCCGGTTACTGCAGTATAAACAACGCTGGTGGGTGGGCATGAGCAATACAACAGATAGCTCATTAAGCACACTGAAAATCTCATATATACCTACCCTCAAAATTTTAAGTCAATAATGCTCCCTGATACCTGACTACGACCTAATCATTTCCATTTTAGTATATCTAAAAAAAAAAAAATTCTAAATAATAAAAATAAATCAAATAAAATTAAAAATAATTCTAATAATAATAATAATAATAATAATAATAATAATAATAATAATAATAATAATAATAATAATAATATTATTATTATTATTATTAATATTAATAATAATAATATAATAATAATAATATAAATATAATAATAATAATAATAATAATATAATTATAATAATAATAATAATATAATAATAATAATAATATAATAATAATAATAATAATAATAATATGTATCTCGAGGGCCTATCTTTGGCGCTTTTCGATCGCACAGGTGCCTAGTGGAAGTGGGGTTCTTTAACGGGAGGTTCTTTGATAGCGATCCTTTCGGAATATACCCAGGGGTGTAATGGGTATAAAATAGGTGTTTTTTTTTGTGATTGAGTAGCATGAGCTCTTTGAGGTATTGTTTGCCATGTTTATTGGGACGAGAAGACCGAATCTGAAGTCGATTTTGACCAAAGAGTGGAAAACTGAGGTTCTAACGAAATTTCAGCCTTAAACTTACGTTAAATTTTGTTATAAATCGTCGTTCTTCCGCACACAGTTTGGGTCCCCATTTGGGAACACATCTGGGTCCTAGTTGTGCTCCAAAGCTCGGCAGCCCGATCGGAATACACCCAGGGGTGTCATGGGAGAAAACTGGGTGTAAAAATAGGGGTTTTCGAGGTTTTCTTGAGGTTGTAGTGAACATGAGCTGGTGAGGTATCGTTTCCCATGTTTTTTAGGGCGGGAAGACCGAATATGAAGTCGATTTTGACCAAAGAGTGAAGAATAACGAAGGTTAAGCTCCCAAAATTCATCTTTTATGAATCAAAAACCTTGGAAATTGTCTGAAATCACCATAAATTTGTATAATAACATTAGAAGTAGTATTATCAGGTGAATCGAGACAATTAAATGGTACTATCAATGATCAAAAATAATCTGGAGAAAAAAAAGGAGCCGAGGTCGTGTTTTTGGGGGGCCCAAATTGGTGGTAACCATCTAAAATAACTGTTTCAATTACTGCGCATGAAAGAAACAATAAATGAACAGCCAACATTTCTGTAGGTATGTCCAGTAGAATAATAAACCCATGTGACTAGGACTTTGCAGCGTTTTTTCCATCAGATCAATCTTTGTGAATCATCGAAGCTAGTTAAGGGCAGATCACCGCCAGTGCAACTTAACCTCCAGCTTCCTTCCCCCTTCATTTTACCGCGCTTAAAATCCCAACTAATTATGTAAAGTCTGCCAGCTTCGGAATTAAAAACGATTTATAGAATGGCGGTCATAAATTCATTGTCTTGTCATCTCCCGGGCTTAAAGCATCATTGAGCTAACAAGGTGTTGAGTTTCCCAGGGCCTTTAGTTTCGTTCTCCAAGATGAAAAAAAAGGAGAAGAAATCCGTCTTTTCCCCGTAAATTATCCGTCTTATTACTGGGGTTTGGGGGTCCGCGTAATGAACATTCAGATTTACTGTCTTGTCAGATTTTGATCCTGCTCGACGTGATTCGTTGGTACCAATAAACATCAATTAAGCGATCTGCTCCCGTTAAAATTAGCAGTAACACACACAAACTGCAGACACTGTAGTGAAACCTGCATCAAAATATATCGAAATCTTCACAGCAAAATTAACACGGGAGTTTGGAACTTGCACGTCTCAAATCGAGCTCTGAAAACTACTAGCTTACAAATGTTCACTACACTTGTACAAAACTTGGATGAGTATTTTATTAATGTTTTGGGAGAGGGCCAACACGTACAGGCAGGGGCGTTGCGTCCATAAGGCCACTTGGGCCACTGCCCCGGCATCCAGAAACACAAAAAACTCCAAAAAAATGCCAACCATTTGTTCATTTGGCATTCGAATTTCCTTCCTTATACTGTACCTAGCATTTTTCACGAAGTTCAACAGCGACTCGACAGAGTTCTCTCTCTCTCTCTCTGTCCCAACCTATGTCTGGCATGGCTGCGGCCAGGACAAGTAACTGGGAAGAAGAAGAAGACAGAGTTCTCTGGCTATGGATATTCGACCATTTTATCGGAATATAGCTACAGTAATCGATGTCTTGCAATCGAAAACGAAACCTACGCTTTGAAACTGGCAGGTCCCGGGACCCGGTGTCCCCATGGCAACGGAGAAAAGTGGCCCGTCCGCGCAAGCTCAGTCGAGTAAAAATTCGGTTAGCCCCTCCCATTTTCGGCCCTGGGCCAACATTTCCACCCAAAAATCGTTTGTGTTCACAATCGATTGGATTGTTTCAATTCATGTTGTTATCTCGATACGAGATGCTTGTCCTTCTATCTGTCCTCCCCTAAAAATTCTTATCATGGAATAAAGGGAGCCCTTTATTCCATGTTCTTATCACTTTCGCCGTTCTGTTCCTATGTTGAGTTTTCAATTTTCTGCTTACGTTTCGAATTTTGTATGTTCCCATTCGAGTTCCCAGGACAGATTTGGATTTGCGATAATTAAGTGCGTTGTGTCCTGTCTGTGGTCTTGTGGATTGATCGACGTCAACATACACAGATAAGTACCTGGCTTCTTGTCTGATTCTCCATACAAGTAGGTACTGGCCGGCGGGTCATTACTTCGTTGTATTTTAGTCTAGTTCGTTGTTTTTAGTGGTTGTTTAGTTTATTTGCTTCTGTATTTTTGTACCACATGAATTCGGTGGCTAACTTACAGTCGAAATTTTCGACGTTTTCCTACGAGGATAGAGTGATGATTAAAAGTTTAGGAAGTTGCTGAGTATTAGTATGAAGCTATAGAACTTTTAGCTACTGGTAATCCCGGGTACTGGTCAGAACTATTGTGAACACAGTGCTTACATTCTGACTTGCTAAGAGCTGCGGTTGATTAAAATCCACCCGTTTCTCATAAGAAGACTCCACTGTTGGAAAACATTTACATGTATTTTGTAGAAAAAGCTGTTAATTTGTGTTCCGGTTTGGTGGCCCACCATTTTCAGAGCCCACGCACCGCTACTGCGTACAGGTAACTAATAGTAATGGTATAACTGCGCTTATTATTTTTTACTTAACATTGCGAATAATCCGAGAAAATGGGGGCATTATCTGCCTATTACTGAGAAAACTCTCAAACGTTTTATTTTATTGATGTTTTGGGATTTTATTAATGTTATGAGTATTTTATTAATGTTTTGGGAGAGGGCCCATACGTACAGGTAGATTGTGATGGTATAACTGATGCGCCTATTATTTTGTACTTAACATTGCGAATAATCCGAGAAAATGGGGGCATTATCTGCCCATTACTGAGAAAACTCTCAAATATCCACAATTATGATTCATCAGTAGATTTGTTTATCATCAGGACCCAAATATTTTATGTCATCAGATAAGGTTTTCCCACAGAAATGTAGCGTAACGCAAGATCCATAACTATTTAAATGAAAAGCTGGTTGTGACGAGTGATAACCATAACAGCCCGGTGAACGGTAAACAGCCACCGAATTCTGATAACTGTTATGGTTATAATTGTGTGGTTAATTCTGTATAACTGGGATGTGAAAAATTATGAACATTATCTATACACAGTGAGATAAGAATGAAGATGAAAAGGTTTTCGTGGAAAATGGCGATAACGTGCATCCTTGTTGACAGAGGTTATCGAAGGGGTTAGGGAGGAAGGTGAGTATACACGAGAAATTGGTATTTCGGGTGGCATAGGAAATTCCGGTGTTTACCGGAGTGAGATAGGTACGTAACTATGGTTTTAGGTTTTGACGAAATAGGTACATGCTTATTATTATTACTAGTAGAATAACTCGTTGCGCTGAATACAACGGGCTCTAGAGCGGTAGGCATCGAAGAAGCCTCGAAAAATTCGCACTTGATAGTGGCATTTTCAAAAATTAAAAATATCTCATCTCTACCCAGGAACCCGTCATGAAATGTTCAACTCCGCCTTTAACAGAGCATCACCCCAGCCACAGTTCTCATGATTGGACACACATTTTCACGATCTTATTATGCATCACATGCTGGGACGGCAATAAACATGAGGGCGACCACCTGTCACCCACGCGATTATTTCTGACGTTGAAATCGCAATCGTCGAATATAAATCCTGACCGGCATAGTTTTAGTACGGTTGAATGATTTTAGTACGGATAGGTACGAAGGATCGAGCAATAAGACCACCATAATGAAAATCCGTTCAGCCGTTTGGCCCTGTTGCCATCACTCACACATAAACTCGTGAATTATATAATAGGATAATTCCTTGGCCGGCTCCGATACTCGATTTAGATAGGGAACGCACGAAGATAGGTATAATTGTCCACAGAAAACAGTGATCCACGCAGAAGGGCCTCTATACTGAACATAATAAACCCTTGTGTAATTTGCAGCGTTTCTTTCTCAAAAGTGAGTCATATTTTGGTTTGAAGGGTGTTCAAAAAACGCTAAAAATCGTCAAAAAGTAGGTAGATGGCCATGCTGCTAATCGTCAAAAATGTAGGAAGATGGTCATGCTCAATGACTGAACCTTTTTTTTTTAACATTCCTTTTAAAAACATTTAAAAACTTTATAATTTTCTAAGATTAAGTTGATATTATTTTATTGTTTTAGTGCCTTTGAGCGGTGGGGTGAAGGAGGAGGAGAGCGGACGGGTGGAAGTCGGCGCACCTCAGTTCTCCTGCATTCATTGCGCCGCTCCTTTCTCAACCAGGGACCAGTTGGACAAACACGAATTGTTGCATTCCCCAAACGCACAAGTGGTGAGTACCTACAATTTCAGGCGTATTTTTCAGCATTAAACCTTTTTTTCCGATTGGTAGGTACCTACTAACTTTTTTGAAAATTCGTCACGAAAATGGCGCTTCTGGTCTGTTGGATTGTCTTGGCATTTAGAGATTCCCTGCTGACCCAAAATATGATCTCTTTGTTCAGCTGAGTCGAAAGTTGAGCTCTGATCAGCTGAGACAAAAATTGACCTCTGGTCAGCCGAGTCGAAAATTGAGTTGTTAGATCCCTGATTATCAGAAATCAGAACAGCCTGCAGCGATCAAAATCATGTTCCGTGTTCTTCTATCTTCGCACTGAGCATGAAGTTGATTTTGTATTGATGAAAATCAACTGAAGTTGATTTTTTATTGATAAAGCATACTGAGCCTTGATTTTATCGATAAAGCATATTGATAAAGCGTATGAGATTTTATTGATTTAAAGCATATGAGATTTTATGAGCTTTTATTAGATGATTTTAGATGATATTGATTTTAGATCATATGATTTAGATGTTGGAGCTGATTTAGATGATATTGATTTAGATTATAGAGATGATTTATATAAGTTAGATTATTTAGATTTAGATGATAGATATTGATTTAGATGATATTGATTTAGATTACAGAGATTATTTAGATGATTTAGATTTGATGATAGATATTGATTTAGATGGTATTGACTCTAGATGAATTGATTTAGATTATAGAGATTTTATATGATATTGATTTAGATGGTATTGACTCTAGATGATATTGATTTAGATTATAGAGATTTTAGATGATATTGATTTAGATGATATTGACTCTAGATGATATTGATTTAGATTATAGAGATTTTAGATGATATTGATTTAAAGCATATGAGATTTGATGGGATTTAAAGCATATGAGATTTGATTGATAAAGTATATTGATAAAGCTGATTTAGATTTAGGTGATAGATATTGATTTAGATGACATTGATTTAGATGACAGAGATTATTTAGATGATTTAGATTTAGATGATAGATATTGATTTAGATGATATTGACTCTAGATGAATTTATTGATTTAGATTATAGAGATTTTAGATGATATTGATTTAGATGATATTGACTCTAGATGACATTGATTTAGATGATATTGACTTAGATTATAGAGATTTTAGATGATATTGATTTAAAGCATATGAGATTTGATGAGATTTAAAGCATATGAAATTTTATTGATAAAGTAGGTATATTGATAAAGCATATGAGATTTTATGAGCTTGTATTAGATGATTTTAGATGATAGAGATGCTTTAGATTATTTAAATTTAGATGATAGAGATTGATTTAGATTATAATTATTGATTTAGATGATAGAGAGATGATACTGATTTAAAGCATATGAGATTTAATGAGATTTAAAGCATATGAGATTTTATCGATAAAGCATATTGATAAAGCGTACTGAGCATGAAGTTGATTTTTTATTGAGAAAGGGTTGACTATACGTCAACCCTTTACCACATGGAAGATAAAAACCTGCATACATCTTTGAAAATCATCTTCGTTTCACTGGCCAGAGATCCAAACTCGTTTGGGCCTTCATATTCATTTGGGTATTTGGGTCTGCTCAGAAATCGAAATGTAAATCAGAAAGAATTGAATTGACTTTGAGAGTTTGGAACCTCATCTGCCGATGGATAAAGGTGAAGGGGTGACGTTCCACCAACTCCTCAGCTGTTATGAGACATCCCAGTGAGAAGGGCAGCTTCCTAATAATTTTTATGAACTGGTGTGGGAAAACAATTGACCTCCCTTGCGGGGTTCAAGACTAAATTGCTTGGGTACGCGAAACCGTCGCTGAGGACGCGTTTGTGTGTGTCAATGTGGATGTGTTTAGTTGTGAGATAAAACTTCGAGTTTGTGAGGGAAAGAATTAAAGCCGGGTCCAACTGATTAGAGATGACTGGAGCGGGGCTGGCATGTATAATTAGGTGAGCCAATCAGTCTGGGCTTTTAAGGATAAGTGACGCTACCTAATTCGACTTACGATGGGAACTTGTAGACACCAAACGGAGATGCCTAACAATTGATCGTCTCAAAAATCGTCTAGTTTGGAATCCGGTTTAAAACACTACAAATTATTACACAACGGTTTATTATTTACCTGTATAGATCCCCTTCTGCGTAGATCACTGCTTTCTGTGGTCAGTACCCTCGAGCTCACCCCAGCAAAGCCCTAAATCGAGTACTGGAGCCGGCCGGGCAATTATAGTTTCGTAAAACATGAGCGTTGAATTCCGGAATTCTGTAATTTATTATTATTATTTTTTATTCATGAGGCATAACTTTAGTCCAAGTGTCAACAAAATCCAAAATAACCATCGTTCCTCAAATGCATTAAGTTGTATCGCAGAACAACCAACTCCCTAGCATTGATATCTGGGCTGGATGTATACGTTTCATTCGCTCGTGTTGACAGACCTTTTCTGTGCAAGCTTCATGGCCTTACTGCGACCGAACGTCTGGAAGTTCAGTGCTCCGGGTTATCTGAAAAAAAAACCGCTGCAAATTATTACACAACGGTTTATTATTTACCTGTATAGATGTCCCTTCTGCGTAGATCACTGTTTTTTGTGATCAATTCCCTCGAGCTCCACCCAGAAAAGCCTTAAATGGAGTATGTACTGGAGCCGGCCCGGGAAATAAAGTTTCATACAAATGCGCGGGAATCAATAGTTCAATCATTAATTATTTGTATTTATTCATGGAGCATAAGGTAAATAATAACCGTTGTGTAAAGAAAAAACGCTGCAAATTATTACACAACGGTTTATTATTTACCTTTTTAGATGCCCCTTCTGCGTGTATAGTATAATAAACCGTTATGTAATAATCTGCCGTTGTGTAATAATTTACCCAATAATACTTCAACGTATGTTCAAGTTAAAAAAGTACCTATCAACAAAATCCAAAAGAGCCATCGTTTTTCAAATGAAATAATATCACAGAACAACCAACTCGACTTCATACAGCCACCCGTGATTATAATCAGGTGCCCCTAGCGATGATTGTCTCGGGCCATTTCCCAATTGTTACCGCGTCCCCAGCGATGATATTTGGGCTGAATTTATACAATTTCATTCACCCTCCTGTTAAAAATGCCTGTTGGTGCAAAATTCTGGGCCTTACTGTGAACGAACGGCTGGACGTATGTATAATGCTCCGGGTGGTCTCAAAAAACTCCCAAGTTCGAGAACTATTTAAAACCTTGAAAAAATTCGAGATAACGGCGTCCTGGAGGCTTCAACCCCTATTTTTCACCTCTTAGAGATGACTGACAGCAACGCCGAGTTTCGCGAACCAACTAGACCCAAATGGGGCTAAGAAAAAACGACGTCTTAGACGAATAGAAATCTTTTAGCGAATTTTCAAAGAAAATGAAGCTATTGCAATGGGTCAAAATGTTCAGAACATGAACTTTTGAAATTCGTTTTTATAGGCAAATCCGTTTCATCCCTACATTTTTTTTAAATTTATAGATATTAATATTTGTTTATTTATTTATGTGTCACTTCATACTATATCTGTCCTTGGGTACATGATAAAAACTCCAAATTTCGCAAAATCGTTCGTATTGCCAAACGGAAGGATGAATTATTCGAAGATGAGCGATTTTCAAGGGGGTCAAATTTGAGTTTTTAGGGTGTCAAAAATCGGTAAAAACTGCTAAAATTGCGAACAATTTATGTAAAACCACTGAAAGTTGTATGGAAGGGTGAATAAAGACAGAAAAATACCATTTCGGTGGTTTTTCACAAAAAATTTGGGTCAAATTTGGGTTTTAGGTGGTCAAAAATTGGTGTTGAGCTAAAATCAATACCTATTAAATCACCTGACGTTTGGGATGGTGATTCACGACGAAGGGACGCTTTCAATGATAAAAATATTTTTCTCAAAAAAGAGAGGGTCTAATTTGTCTTGGTAAGAATTTATAGAATTTTACGAGAAGTGGTATGGTTTCTCGCTGTATCATCTTTTTTTACTCAGTAGCATGAATATTTCTTTGAAAATTCGCTCTTATGTCATGCTGCATGACTGGAACTTTTACTCCATTTTTGAATTCTACGTAGGTAACTTGAAACGCAAACCATCGGGGGTGGGGGTGGGGGATTGTATCATGCACAATTTCGGAGGTTCATTATTGAAAATAATAATTCAAAAAATCTCCCTACTCTTTGTTGAAACAATAAATATTCAAAGAAACCAATAGGATGTATGATTTTCTTCGAGTCAAAATTCACCCCTCCTCCGTTCTTTTGGTTTATTTGCAATAATACTTTGGAATCGAGCACGAAATTTTATTTATGATTCCTCAAAATTGTATAGTTTTCGTTTCAAGGTACCTACGTAGTATAATTCGAAAATGGAATAAAAAAATTCTGTCCGCATCCGTAAGCCGTACTTCGCACTTTTCTTAACTACCATGAACCAAAATTAATGAAATTTGGTTCGTAGATCCTGTTCGGGGTCTAGTTGGTCCTCGAAGCTCGGCGTTACTGTCAGTTACCCGTTAAGGGGTGAAAAATAGGGGTTGAAATTTTCAAAACGCCATAGCTCGAACTTTCAATAGAAGGGTATGGTTTTTTTACATTTTTGAATTGGTCTTGAACTAAAGAATTTTTTGAGGCCATCCGGATTTTATTGATAGGTAGGTACTTTTGTATCTTGAACAAACAATTACGCTTCATGAATAACAAAAAATAATTAATGACTGAATTATTGAATCCCGTGTATTTTATGAAACGTAATTCCTTGGACGGCTCCATGCAGTACTCGATTTAGGGCTTTCCTGGGGGGAGCTCGGGGGTAGGTATTGACCACAGAAAACAGCGATCTTCGCAGAAGGGGCATCTATACAAGTAAATAATAAACCATTAGGTAATAATTTGCAGCGTTTTTCTCTGGACAGGGAGGTGAGGTTATTGGCTGAGACAATTATTTTGTCGGTCAGTTACTTTGAGTTTCTGTTTCGAATAAAAATTTTTTTAACACAGAATGTGTTTTAGCCATGGACTAACTAGCCAAAAAAGGTAACGAAATTTCGTAACGAAATCTGGGACGCTGTTATTGATGAAAAATTTCTAATGATTTTCACGTAGAACCGATTCGTTGCTACGGAACTTCAACTTCGCCAGTTATCATCGTACAAAAATCGTTCACCGCTCGTTGGATAGCTCTCGATTTACCTAACCATAATACGTTAACCAATGCGGAGTGCGTGGCCGACAAGCTGCGGTATGAGCGTGATTGTTTAAATAATAATTGTTTACACACAGGTGATCATTCTCAATAATTTATATTGTGAACACGATTGCAAGCTTTATATAAGTACCGATGATAAGGAACTAAGGATCGTGTAACCTGGTGTAACCTATGAGCAGTCAATACATCAGTCGAAAAAGGTTTATGTGAAACGCGTGAGCTAAAACACATTCTGTGTTTCTATGATTTCGTCCGAAGTATGTAAATAGAGGTAACCGGGGGTCCAGGGGGCTTCGAGTTTTTTTTTTCAGTTTTCATTTCTCCAGTTGTATTAATTTTCAACATTCTTATTTGGGAATTTGATTTTCTTCTTAAATTTTCTCTACGCTTTCTCCGTTTTCCGTACTCCAAGAGTCGGTTAAGATTCCCTCAGTGGACCTCAGTTGTTCAGGGGTCTATTTCCGTTGTGAACTCTTCAGTCCCTCGTTTTTATGAACTCCCGTTTTATTGGTTTGAGGCGCCTGGGTATCGTAATGACCCCTGCCTTTATAGGACGCTCTAAGCCACTCATCGCCCTTATCCTACTTTTTCCCCTCAACTTTCCTTCCCTTTTGCTCTGATTCGGAAATCTTACCAATTCTGTATCCCCCTCTATCAAGATGATAATAATAATTATATGGTCACCTTTATGGTCCTGACGAAATCTAGCACGATTGTTTCCTCTAATCCAAATCCTCTCTACTGGGTTAGGGAGGTTCAAAGTTTAAGAGTATGCTTAGAGTACCGCAACCACCACACGTGGTTCGAAGTAGGGTTTATGGAAAATTAGGTAGGTAATTACAATGATTTACTCGTAGATATAGTCAAGTTGATCGACTACTATGTCCTATGCATACTAGTTACTACAGTTAATTGTTTGATAGAAATAGTCTCAAGGGACTAATGGAAACAAAATATAACGTTTATTTTGTATTTTAATGAAAACGATAGAATAGAAAAATTATCGATGGTGCATACATAGGCTTAGTATTTCCCTTTACACCTTTTAGTTTGATTGTTGAAAGGGACCTTCAACGAAACAAACCAGTCATGCGCCGTGACCATTTTGGTTTATTATTTTCAGTAATCCATAATTCAACCCCCCACCCCCTCTAAATTTGATGGTTTACATTTCAAGGGACGTGGAATACGAATATCGAATAAAAAAATGTCATCCGTCCGCCGTAAGCCATCCGCAGCTTTTTACATTGTTCCCATGAACCAAAATTCATGAAATTTGGTATATGGGTCCCGTTTGGGCTCGTGTTGGTCCTCGAAGTTCGGAGTTACTGTCGCTCAACTCTATAGGGGTTGAAATGTCCGGAGTGTCCCTGTCTCGGAAAAGTGTATTTTGAGGTGTGGGTTTTCTCGCTTTTTTAAATAGTTTGATTTATTTTTCTGTAATTTTGAGACAGTCCAGAGCATTCTACGATGTTGCCATAAAATTGTCTGTACAATTTGCCGTAAAGAGCAGGGTGTGTGCAGGCATCGAGCTGTGTTGAGAGCGCACATAACTGGTCTCTCGGCTTGCTGGGCGATATAGCGCAGCGGTCTAACTGACGGACTGACAAGCCAAAGTTCCGGGGATCAAAACCCCACCGGGACTGAATATTTTGGTTTATTATTTAATAATGAACCGTTGGAATCGAGCATGAAAAAAAAATTCTAATCCCCCCTCAAAATTTGATGGTTTACGTTTCAAGGTATGTAGAATCCAAAACTGCAATAAAAAAAAAATCAGTCATGCAGCATGACTTAATGAGCGAATTTTCAAAGAAATATTCGAATTAATGGCTATGGTTTTGAATAAAGGAAAACTTCGGTCTAAAATTTGGTTTTCTATGTATATTCTCTTCGTATTTATTTTAATTTGTACGTTTTGTCCATCCTGATTCTACCGTTTGTTTATTACGTAATTGTACTAAGTGCTTATTTATTTGATCGCTGTGGGTAAATTCAAGGAGTTGTACTAATCGTTTGCCTCCCCCTTTTTTGCTTCGAACTCTCGTCTTCAATTAATACTTCTCACATTTTTCAATCTGACCACTCTAAGGGGGTGGGGGTAAGAGTTTAAAGATTATCCTAGTTTTGGGTAATTTTTGCGCACTTTAAATGCTCTAATTTAAGAACGGATTTAGATATCTAAAATCCTATTTCACTATCGTGTTCAGCGTGCAAAAACCTTTAAAATGAGGGGTCACTTGTTAGAAAATAACATTTTGGGGATTTTTGGGTAATTTTTGCGCACTTTAAATGCTCTAATTTGAGAACGGACCAAGATATCTAAAATCCGATTCCACCATCGTGTTCAGCGTGCAAAAACCTTTAAAATGAGGGGTCACTTGTTGGAAAATAACATTTTGGGGATTTTTGGGTAATTTTTGCGCACTTTAAATGCTCTAATTTGAGAACGGATCAAGATATCTAAAATCCGATTCCACCATCGTGTTCAGCGTGCAAAAACCTTTAAAATGAGGGGTCACTTGTTAGAAAATAACATTTTGGGGATTTTTAGATAATTTTTGCGCACTTTAAATGCTCTAATTTGAGAACGGATCAAGATATCTAAACTCCGATTCCACCATCGTGTTCAGCGTGCAAAAACCTTTAAAATGAGGGGTCACTTGTTGGAAAATAACATTTTGGGGATTTTTGGGTAATTTTTGCGCACTTTAAATGCGCCAAAACCCTCCTTAGAGTAGGCCAATTTCGCCCATCTTCGAACTTAGCCTTTCGATTGCCAAGATAGATTTTTTGTGCAAATTTGAGCTGTTTATCTCAATTCTATCGAGAGTTATCGTCTGGACTGACACATATATAAATAAATATATATATATATACATATAAAAAAGTGTTAAATTTCAGGAATCGTTTTAGAATGGTCTGAAACGGATTTCTATGAAGAAAATTTCCAAAAATTTATATTATTTAAATTTCGAAGTCATTGCAATAGCTTCATTTTCTTTGAAAATTCGCTAAAAACGCTGCAAATCCCTGCACAACGGTTTATTATTTTGTATAGAATACCCTCCTGTTACAGATCACAGCTCTATGTATAGATAACCCTTCTATATAATATGATAATATATGTACTAATCTATTATATACATATTATGTAGATCGCAGACCCTCCGTAGGTTAGTACCTAACCCCGTCTCGTTATTAGGTACCTACCTAAATCGCGAGTTAAATGTTGCTAAAATAATTCTGCCGATGACGAACAGTACCTAACAAAAAGAAACACACATGAAGTTCTGTAAAGAAATTGTTGATGAGGAGTGAAAAAAGTTGCGAAAGTACCTACCAACAAACTCCAGCCCCTTCTACGTAGATGGTATAATGAACCGTTGTGTAATAATTTACCGTTGAGTAATGATTTACCGTAGTAATAATTTACCCATCAATAATACTTCAACGTTTGTTCAAGTTTCACTACCTACCAACAAACTCCAAAAGAGCCATCATTTTTCAAATGAAATAATATCACAGAACAACCAACTCGACTTCATACTCCGCCAATATAATCAGGTGATCCCTACCAATGATTTCATCTCCGCCAAATTTCCTATTGTGGGCGCGTCTCTGGTTACGAGATTTGGTTTGGATTGTATACAATTTCATTCACACTGGAGTCGAAAATGCCTGTCGGTGCAAACTTCGGGGCCTTACTGTGAACGAACGGCTGGACGTACGATGCTCCGGATGGTCTTAAAAAACTCGCAAGTTCAAGAACTATTTAAAACCGTAAAAATATTTACGTAAAAAAATGGTATAGGCGTTTTGAAAATTTCAACCCCTATTTTGAACCCCTTAGAGATGACTCACAGTAACGTCGAGCTTCGAGGACCAACTAGACGCCCAACGGAACCTATAACCCGAATTTCATCAATTTTTTTTCATGGTAACTAAGAAAAGTGGCCCGTACGGCGTATTAACACAACTTTGCCAATTTTGGCGAATGTGGAGTGTATGTTTATAGGATTAGTGTGTCGGGAATTTAGATGGGGATGTTAGGTAGAGTGGTGAGCAGTGGCCAATTGCAATTGAAAAATGATGAGAATCGCAGACAGCGTTGGGCCAATAGAATTGCAGAACCATTTCGGACCATGCCAATGCGCACCATGCCAATTAGACAATTCGAAATGAATTCCAATTCAAATTAATGAATTCCAATTCAAGTGAGCAGTGGCCAATTGCAATTGAAAACAACAGACTCACAAACAAGCCTATGATTCCCCAATTGCAAACAATAAAGTAATCCAATAATTTACAAACTATTCCAATTTCAATTGAAAATTTTGATTGATTGATCGATCAATTGATTGAATAAATTGATTGATTGACTGAATCCAGCGCGTCCCTGGTGACAAGAGTATACAATTTCATTCACCCTGCTGTCGAAAATGCCTGTCGGTGCAAACTTCGGGGCCTTACTGTGAACGAACGGCTGGACGTACGATGCTCCGGATGGTCTTAAACAACTCGCAAGTTCAAGAACTATTTAAAACCGTGAAAAAATTCACGTAAAACAAAGGTATAGGCGTTCTGGAAATTTCAACCCCTATTTTGAACCCCTTAGAGATGACTGACAGTAACGTCGAGCTTCGAGGACCAACTAGACCCCGAACGGGACCCATAACCCGAATTTCATCAATTTTGTTTCATGGTAACTAAGCAAAGTGGCCCGTACGGCGTACGGCGTACGGCGGACAGACAGAAATATTTTTATTGCAGTTTTGGATTCTACATACCTTGAAACGTAAACCATCAAATTTTGAGGGGGGGTAAGAATTTTTTTTTTCATGCTCGATTCCAATGGTTCATTATTGAAAATAATAAACCAAAATTCTGTCTGTCCGCCGTACGCCGTACGGGCCACTTTTCTTAGTTACCATGAAACAAAATTGATGAAATTCGGGTTACAGGTTCCGGTCGGGGTCTAGTTGGTCCTCGAAGCTCGACGTTACTGTCAGTCATCTCTAAGGGGTTCAAAATAGGGGTTGAAATTTTCAGAACGCCGTATCTCGAAAACTTTCTATGGAAGGGTATGGTTTTTTTTTACGTTATTAAATTTGTCTTGAGCTAAACAATTTTTTGAGACCACCCGGAGCATTGTACGTCCAGCCGTTCGTGTGCACCAAAAAGCTTCGTCAACACGATCGTGAATCAAACGGTATAAATCCGGCCGGGATATCATCACTACGGAGCACCTGATTATAATCAAGGATGGCTCTATGAAGTCGAGTTGGTTGTTCTGCGATATTATTTCATTTGATAAGTGATGGACTATTGGATTTTGTTGGTAGGTACTTCTGAAACTTGAACAAACGTTGAAGTATTATTGATGGGTAAATTATTACACAACGGCAAATTATTACACATCAGCAAAATTACACAACGGTTCATCTACCAAGAAGGGGCTGGATTTTGTTGATCGGTACTTTTGCAACTTGAACAACCGTTGAAGTATTATTGATGGGCAAGTATTTACACAACGGTTCATTATAGGTATTGACCACAGAAAACAGTGATCTACGCAGAAGGGGCATCTATTTCACTCCACATCAACAATTTTCCTTTTGTACTTCATTATTTGCGTTTCTTTTTTCCATTTTAGGTAGGTACTGCTTGTCATCGACAGAATTATTTTAGCAACATTTAACTCGTAATTTAGGTAGGTACCTAGTAACGAGTACGGGGTCAGGTACTAAGCTACGGAGGGTCTGCCATCTATATAATATGTATATAGAATAGTACATAAATATTATACAGAGGGGTTATCTATGCGGAGAGCTGTAATCTGTAACAGAACGGTGTTCTGTACAAAATAATAAACCGTTCTGCAGTTATTTGCAGCAATGTTGACTGTTTCTAGCGATTTTCGACCTTTGAATCGGATATCATCAGCTGCCACCACATAAGGGCGAATACGTTGGTACCTCATACTCAGGCCATCGACCACGATATCAAGTGATTAAAACACTTGAGAAGGTTGCGTGTGAGACGGGGTATGGGAAAGGAATGTCAGAACTGGCTTCACCTCAGAAGAGCGAGTGGTTGAAGGGGGTCCTCCACAAGTGCTACACCCCCCCCCCCCCCCCCCTCAATGAACACGGACCATGTGCAACTCTAACTTCCAGCCGAATGACGTCAGTGTCTTTTAATCATTGACGTGAGGAAAAATGAAACCCAAGAGACCCACTCCGACCTGTTTTTCCCATTGCCTTCTTCACAAGCGCCCGTTGAAGGCAATAAATTGCATTTGTGTCGGACCGTTTGTTACGTACGTAGGTAACAGCTCTCTCTCTCTAACTCTCTGGAAAACAATTTTTGACATTTTATGTCTTTACTATGGCACATGGACTCGAAAAGCGTTGCGTTATTAAAAAAAGCGTTACAGTTGATATTCTGATGATTTTCGCTTACAACCGATTCGTTATTTATTTTTTAATAAATAAATTATTAAATTGCCCAGAAATACAATCAAGAATGGAAACGCTTGCATACGAGTCTGCAACACATTGGGACATTTTATGTCCCAATGGGAATTTAGGGATAATTGACGGTATCATTTAGGGGTTGCAACGTTACCACGATCCTGGTTACATCGTGGTGAAAGGTTACCACATTCGATTCTAGTAAACAATGACTTTCTTCATTACCTGTGTTGCTGACTACCTTGTTTACCCGCCTTTTTTTCATCATGCTCAGCTCAGCTACCGCGCCAGGTACCGGGGTACGGTTAACAAGAAAATGTTCAATAAAATCACACGATTCCAACGAGTGGTGAACGATTTTTGTACGATGAAAAATGGCAAACATGAAGTTCCGTAGAAACGAATCGGTTGTAAGCGAAAATCATCAGAATATCAACTGTAACGCTTTTGGTTTATTATTTTCAATAATGAACCATTGGAATCGAGCATGAAAAAAAAAATTCTTACCCCCCCTCAAAATTTGATGGTTTACGTTTCAAGGTAGTATGTAGCATCCAAAACTGCAATAAGAATATTTCTGTCTGTCCGCCGTACGCCGTACGCCGTACGGGCCACTTTTCTTAGTTACCATGAAAAAAAATTGATGAAATTCGGGTTATAGGTTCCGTTCGGCGTCTAGTTGGTCCTCGAAGCTCGACGTTACTGTGAGTCATCTCTAAGGGGTTCAAAATAGGGGTTGAAATTTTCAAAACGCCTGTACTATTTTTTTACGTAAATATTTTTACGGTTTTAAATAGTTCTTGAACTTGCAAGTTTTTTAAGACCATCCGGAGCGTCGTACGTCCAGCCGTTCGTTCACAGTAAGGCCCCGAAGTTTGCACCGACAGGCATTTTCGACTCCAGTGTGAATGAAATTGTATACAATTCAAACCAAATCTCGTAACCAGAGACGCGCCCACAATAGGAATTTGTGAATACGGCCAATCATTGGTAGGGATCACCTGATTATATTGGCGGAGTATGAAGTCGAGTTGGTTGTTCTGTGATATTATTTCATTTGAAAAATGATGGCTCTGTTGGAGTTTGTTGGTAGGTAGTGAAACTTGAACAAACGTTGAAGTATTATTGATGGGTAAATTATTACTACGGTAAATCATTACTCAACGGTAAATTATTACACAACGGTTCATTATACCATCTACGTAGAAGGGGCTGGAGTTTGTTGGTAGGTACTTTTGCAACTTTTTTCACTCCTCATCAACAATTTCTTTTCAGAACTTCATTATGTGTGTTTCTTTTTGTTGGGTACTGTTTGTCATCGGCAGAATTATTTTAGCAACATTTAACTCGTGATTTAGGTATGTACCTAGTAACGTGTACGGGGTTAGGTACTAACCTACGGAGGGTCTGCGATCTACATTATATGTATAGAGTAGTACATATCATAAATTATATAGACGGATTATCTATACATAGAGCTGTGATCTGTAACGGAAGGGTATTCTATACAAAATAATAAACCGTTGTGCAGGGATTTGCAGCGTTTTAGCGAATTTTCAAAGAAAATGAAGCTATTGCAATGGCTTCGAAATTTAAATAATATAAATTTTTGGAAATTTTCTTCATAGAAATCCGTTTCAGACCATTCTAAAACGATTCCTGAAATTTAACACTTTTTTATATGTATATATATATATATATATATATATATTTATTTATATATGTGTCACTCCAGACGATAACTCTCGATAGAATTGAGATAAACAGCTCAAATTTGCACAAAAAATCTATCTTGGCAATCGAAAGGCTAAGTTCGAAGATGGGCGAAATTGGCCTACTCTAAGGAGGGTTTTGGCGCATTTAAAGTGCGCAAAAATTACCCAAAAATCCCCAAAATGTTATTTTCCAACAAGTGACCCCTCATTTTAAAGGTTTTTGCACGCTGAACACGATGGTGGAATCGGATTTTAGATATCTTGATCCGTTCTCAAATTAGAGCATTTAAAGTGCGCAAAAATTACCTAAAAATCCCCAAAATGTTATTTTCTAACAAGTGACCCCTCATTTTAAAGGTTTTTGCACGCTGAACACGATGGTGGAATCGGATTTTAGATATCTTGATCCGTTCTCAAATTAGAGCATTTAAAGTGCGCAAAAATTACCCAAAAATCCCCAAAATGTTATTTTCCAACAAGTGACCCCTCATTTTAAAGGTTTTTGCACGCTGAACACGATGGTGGAATCGGATTTTAGATATCTTGATCCGTTCTCAAATTAGAGCATTTAAAGTGCGCAAAAATTACCCAAAAATCCCCAAAATGTTATTTTCTAACAAGTGACCCCTCATTTTAAAGGTTTTTGCACGCTGAACACGATAGTGAAATCGGATTTTAGATACCTAAATCCGTTCTTAAATTAGAGCATTTAAAGTGCGCAAAAATTACCCAAAACTAGGATAATCTTTAAACTCTTACCCCCACCCCCTTAGAGTGGTCAGATTGAAAAATGTGAGAAGTATTAATTGAAGACGAGAGTTCGAAGCAAAAAAGGGGGAGGCAAACGATTAGTACAACTCCTTGAATTTACCCACAGCGATCAAATAAATAAGCACTTAGTACAATTACGTAATAAACAAACGGTAGAATCAGGATGGACAAAACGTACAAATTAAAATAAATACGAAGAGAATATACATAGAAAACCAAATTTTAGACCGAAGTTTTCCTTTATTCAAAACCATAGCCATTAATTCGAATATTTCTTTGAAAATTCGCTCATTAAGTCATGCTGCATGACTGATTTTTTTATAACGCAACGCTTTTCGAGTCCATGTGCCAAAGTAAAGACATAAAATGTCTTTACTTTGGCACACAAACACAACGGTTCATTATTCCATCTCCGTAGAAGGGGAACCTATACAGGTAAATTATTACATAACGGTTTAGGTAGGTACCTAGTAACGAGTACGGGGTTAGGTACTAATCTACGGAGGGTCCGAGATCTACATAATTATGTGTAGAATAGTACCTACATATGTTATATAGAAGGGTTATCTATACGGAGACCTGTGAACTGTAACAGGAGGGTATTCTGTACAAAATAATAAACCGTTGCGCAGGGATTTGCAGCGTTTTTTTTTTTTTTTCAATTTGTCCTGGGATACCGATTTTATTGCTTCCGAGTCTGCGAAGCAGCGGAAGCCTTGTGTTCGCTTTCGTGAGCCAACAAATTTTTGTCTTCAGAAATCAAAATTTCCACTTGCATTTTGCGTTTCAAAGCCTACTGAACAAATTTGGTTCCGTGTCTGTTGGTCTGTGGGTCTGTGAGTCTGTGAGTCTGTGAGTCTGTCTGTCCGCATTTCCTTGTTACAGCCATAACTTCCACGATTTTGAATTGATTCAGCTCAAATTTTGAGGGATGGTGCCTTGAGGTGCCATACAAATTTCAACATGATTGATCCAGCGGTACGCCCTGCGCATGCGCTAACGTTAAATTCAACAAACACGCATAACTTGCACAATTTTGATTCAATTTCGCTCAAATTTTCAAGGGTTGTTTGGACAAGGCCTAGTGAGTTCCAGTATGAATTCCAGCATGATCGGACCCTCGGTGCGCTCTGCGCATGCGCTGGCGTGAAATAGATTCAATTTCCTTGTTACAGCCGTAGTAACCAAAGATTTCACCCAATTTCAATGTAATTCTCAGGGATTAAGCGGGTAGGGCCCATTGAGGTCCCATATAAATTTCAACATGATAGAGCCAGCGGTTCGCCCTGCGCATGCGCTAACGTGAAATTCTTCAAACACGCATAACTTTCGCAATCTCTATCCCTACTATATTATAAAAACGGATCTCTGTGAGTGAGTGAGTCTGTGTGTCTTTCTATGCACGGCCAAACGGCTCGACGGATATCGACCAAATTTGGCACGAATATCCGGTAGGCTCCCAAGTTGTGCAACGTCGCATTTTTAATTCCCTGACCATAGCGGAACTATGGTCGACCATGGTCAACTTCGTTAATTGAAATGGTAACCCCTATTTTTTATCGCGTATTCGTAATCTACGTGAAATTCTATCGACGATCGACCCTTCGGACTACCCCCGCGGTCGACCATAGCGCATCCATGGGCCCCTCCATGGTCGAATCCCGAATTGCTCAACGGATATCGACCAAATTTGGCACCAATATCCGGTAGCCTCCCAAGTTGAACGTAGGCGCATTTTTAATTCCCTGACCATAGCGGAAATATGGTCGACCATGGTCAACTCCTGAATGGCTTGACGGATTTTGATAAAATTGGGCACAAATACCCGGTAGGCTATGGGATTTTTCCGTCGTTTGTTGGTTCCACGATACTGCGTACAGCGAATCTCGGATAGGGAGCGAAGCGAGCGGTCAGGCTAGTTATGTATAATGGACGTAATGTATTATGGAAGTCATGATATGTAATATGTATATTTCACGTTATGTAAAGTTATGTAATGTTATGTTATGTAATGTAATGTTATGTAATATGTATATTTCACGTTATGTAATGTTATGTATTGTAATGTAATGTTATGTTATTTTGCTTCCGAGTCTTTTCTACTTTATAATGGGTCACTCTGATTGTGACGAGGAAGCTCCTGTGCCATCACCTTGGCAGTGTATTTTATCATTATTTCTGAACTTATCGTTCACATCATAGCGTACTTTCTGTCAATTTACATCAATTTTAGGTAATTTAGTCTTCCCCGATTTTTGACCCAAAAATGTAACCTACTTTTAGTAGTAGAAAATCGCTCATTGATCTCATCCTTTCGTTTGACGTTACGCACATTTTCGCGAAATTCGGAATTTTTCATCTCGAAGCTAAGTTCAGATAATGCACATACATATAATTTTTTCAAGCTTGCCTCATCAAAAACGAAAAGAAAAATGCGAAGTACAGCGTTCGGCGGACGGACAGGAATTTTTTATTATATTTTCAAATTCTTCGAATTTCAACGTAGGTAACTTGGAACGGAAACTATCAAATTTGTTTGGGTGCTATTGTTTTTTCCATGCTCGATTCCAAAGGTTTTGATTGAGAATAATAAACCAACCTTCCTGCCCGTAGTACACCGTACGCGCCATTTTTCTTAGTTACCACGAACCGGAATTAATGAAATTTGGTTTGCGAAGTTCGGCGATACTCACTCTAAGGGGTGAATTAATATAAATTTTCGGCGTAGGTAACTCGAAAACTTTCATGCAATCTTCAGGGCCTCCAGAATTTTTTGATACTACCCGGAGCATTGTAATTGTACGTCCAGCCGTTCGTTTCGACCGAAAAACTTCGTCAACATGATCGTGAATGAAATGGTATAAATCCGGCCCAGATATCAGTGCTAGGTATCACCTGATTATAATCACGCATGGCTTTAGGAAATCGAGTTGGTCGTTCTGTGATAATATTGTTTCTTTTGAACAAAGATGGTTATTTTGGATTATGTGTACTTTCGCAACTTGAACAAATCATGTTCGGTGCCTGTCTTTCCTCCTGTGTGTCCGCAAATCCTTGCCGCGCGCATAATTTCCGCAGTTCAAATTTTATTTTGCTGCAATATTCAGGGATCATGTGGGTTGGGCCCGAGATGGTCCCCTACGAATTACAGAACGATCGGATCATTGGAAGGGCCACTGTGCGTGCGCAAACGCGAAACCGAGGAATTGCCGGCCCGATTTTGCTCATATTCGATGGGTAGGTAGGTTGGATAATATAGCTTCTAGGTGGTTGTCCCCCTTTGTATTGCTCGGATTATTTATGGCATTTACTCGATTTAGGGCTTCCCTGGGTGAAGCAAGAAGGTAGATATTTACAACAGAAAACAGTGATCTTCGCAGAATGGGTATCTATGTGCATACAGGAAAATAATAATCCTTTGTTTCATAATTTGCAGAGTTTTAATTTGAAAAGTTGAATTATATGAAAGTCACCTATTACTATCTTTCATCTATTTGATACTAGTGGATTACCCGGGCGTTGCCCCGGTCGGGGTGCGTAAATAACTGGACGTAAAGTTCCCCCTCCCCCGCACCATTACCGACTGTGTACTCGTGGTGGGTTGTGTTGATGCAAGTTTAAAAACCACAGTCATGCAGCATGGCTATAAGAGCGAATTTTCGAAGAAATAACTGATTTTATGTAAAATAACCACGTTCCTTCATCTTCAAAGTGCTCCAGTTTGAGAACGGAATGAGATATCGCAATTCTGATTTCACCATCGTGTTCAGCGTACAAAAACCTTTAAAATGAGGTGTCACTTGTCAGACTGTTTCATTTTGGGAATTTATGGGTAATTTTCCCCCCTAAAACTCCCCAAAACTCCCCCTTAGAGTGACCCGATTCTGCCCATCTACGAACATGTACCTGCCAATAGTCAAGTATTTTTGAAATGTCTGAAACCCACCTCCCCCTTACGATCTGATAGCTCACATGGTTAGAAAACATCCTCGATATTCAAGCAACATATTCCCAAAGTGCCAACCCTGAGGCCCCCCTCAAAACATCCTAGTGAGATGTAAATAACTCGGCAAGTTGTGGTCCTAGAAAAATCGTTCGCCACTTTTCGGAAAGAGGGGAATTTGCCCTAGCCGAGGACACCACTCACGACCCGATATGAAAAACTCGACGAAACTGCTTTTCCCATTTTTCTTGACAACGACATTCTCGACAACAACTTTTCAAGATCGGGGTTGCTAGGAATAGCCTGAAAACCGTTGAAGGAAGTCTCCACCGAGAATGCAACCTAGTCAGAAACCATCCCCGGTGTTCCCAAAACATATTCCCAAAGTTTCATCCCGATCGGTCGAGTAGTTTAGGAGTCTATAGGGAACATACATACATACAGACAGACATTCATTTTTATATATAGAGATGTCAGTGTAGGAATATTCTAAATGGTATTGGATGAACTGTACTGCTACCCACATGAGCTGGTTGGATGAATATGCGCGTATATAAGTAACCATATTTGGGACAAAATGTATATTAAAACAGGAAACCCAAAGAAAAACGGAGTTATTGAAAAAATAGTATATTTCCTCTACTACACGAGAAACGCGAAAAACACTGTTATACCGGTTTCGGTGATCAAACCATCGTCAGTAACAAACAATAACTGAAGCCCGTTGGAAAGGTGACCGTATAAATAGTCAAAAAGTGAAATGTGGTCGATTGGGATTGGTTGTGAATAAGAATGGTGAAGGGAACAAAGGAAGGGGGGTCGATTCTGATTGGACATGGAGGAGAATGCCAAAAGTGAAAGGAACTTATAGTGAAAAGGGTGGGGGAGGGGAGGAACCAAGCGGTTTCAGAAATGAACGCAATAATGGAGAAAAACTTAAAGGAATCACATCATTCAAAGATTTACCCAACCTATCACTCTTAATAATTTCGAATTTTTCAAGTACCTAGGTACATCCAACTACATCACTTCACCATTCTTCTTCCCAACTAATCTCAATCGACCACATTTCAATTTCTGACTATTTATACGGTCACCTCTCCAATGTGCTTCAGCTATTGTTTGTTACTGACGACGGTTTGATCACCGAAACCAGTATAACAGTGTTTTTCGCGTTTTCGCGTATCACCTAGTGGAAATTAGGGATGTCCATACCGAGAAAAATATCGATGTCTCAGAAATATATCGTTTCAGTAATTCGATACCTATATCGCAGAAAAATATCTATATATATCGCCCTTTTTTTTAACTTCTTTAAAAAAAATTTATTCACAATTTTTGTTGACCAATAATAATGCTTCAGGGTTCTTCGTGTAATCAATCTCTTGTTTATCCTCTGATAAGTTGCATTGTTATGCCCTGTCCAGGCCCGTATTCAGTCAGCAGCACTCGCATTTTTAAAATTATTAGGTACTTAACTGCTAGATAAGGTGGTTCTTGAAATAAATTAAAGGACGAGTTCGAATCGTTACAAAAATTTACTTTTGATGAAAAAGAAAAATGGAACATCAGAATTGCAAATCAAATTTGCAATTCAGCAAATCAAATCAGGTTTTATTTCTGAGCAGAAGAGAAAAAAACCACAGTCATGCAGCATGGCTATAAGAGCGAATTTTCGAAGAAATAACCACGTTCCTTCATCTTCAAAGTGCTCCAGTTTGAGAACGGAATGAGATATATCGCAATTCTGATTTCACCATCGTGTTCAGCGTACAAAAACCTTTAAAATGAGGTGTCACTTGTCAGACTGTTTCATTTTGGGAATTTATGGGTAATTTTCCCCCCCTAAAACTCCGCAAAACTCCCCCTTAGAGTGACCCGATTCTGCCCATCTACGAACTTAGCCTGTCGATTGCCAAGACAGATTTTTCGTGCAAATTTGAACTTTTTACCTCAATTCTTTCGAGAGTTATCGTCTGGAATGACACATACATATATAAATATATATATAAATATATATATATATATATATACATATAATTTTTGGTGTCTTTCAGCAGTGAATTCAGGATGGTCTGAAACGGATTTTGGTATAAACATTTTTCGGAAATTCGAGTTTTAAAAATTTTGGACCGAGAACAATAGCTTCCTTTTCTTCGAAAATTCGCTAAAATATCGATTCCGATGTTGTAAAAATATTATCGATATATATCGTGGTAACAAATATCGGCAAAATATATCGATATATCGAGAGAGAAATATTGGTATTTCGATATATCGATATTTTTGTGAGCATCCCTAGTGGAAATAGACTATTTTTTTCAATAACTCCGTTTTTCTTTGAAATGGGTTTCCTCGATTTATTGGCGAGTGATTTAGTTCGTAACAGGCAACCGAATTTATATGGTTATCTGTGCCTGATGAAGTGATGACTTACGTAATTATTCCAGTGGTTCCAATACTGTATCAAAATGGTTCCAATACGGTTCCAAAATCTACGCAATACTGTACAGTGGTATTCCAACGAATCTCCCTCCAACCTAAGCTCGTCACGTTGTGAAAGTCTTTACTTACCGGCCCCATCCGTCTTGATCCGAGGCAGCTCCCATTCGTAGTTAAGGTCCCAGCAATTCATCTCTCTCAGAGAAATTAAACTGTCTATTTTTTCCAAGCCTTCAGGAACGTCAGGTTTTCTCGTAGGTAGGTCCTTCAGGAACTATAATTACAAGTTAGAGAAAACCCGGCCAGCGAAAGTCAAACTCTTCTTATTCACACGTAAAAACGACGTTAATCTTGGCATGTCCCAACAAGGTGATGAGGTTTTCTATTCTTGGTGAATAACCAACGTCTCTTCCATCCAACTTGACAGACGCTTTCCAACCCAAGCCCCACCTAGTAGGTTATTCTCAGATCGAATATCACTTTTCATTCAGTAGCGAGGTGCGGTTTTTTAAAATGTCATTTCAACCGGCCCCTCCTGTCGGCGATCAATTTTTTTGGTCTGAGTCCATTCTTTCTGAGTAGCAGGAGGACTGCAGCTGTTTCCACTAATTCAAATTTTAACTGCCGGAGTTGAGGAGTTTTAAGAAGTCACTGAGTGGGACATGCGAGTTTTTTATTGAGGCTTTCTCTTCTAGAAAAGGCGATGATGTCAGCGCAATATCAGAAATTAGCGAGCAGTACGCCATCAATCTGATTCATCTTGAACCTTGATCAAATCGTTTTGGTATACGATTAAAATGGCTGACCTGGAGGGAGATCGAGGGTATTGACCACAGAAAACAGTGATCTACGCAGAAGGGACATCTATACAGGAAAAAATAAACCTTTGTGTAATAGTGTGGAGCGTTTTTTATTTTTAGCGAATTTTCAAAGAAAATGAAGCTGTTGCAATGGCTTCGAAATTTAAATAATATAAATTTTTGGAAATTTTCTTCATAGAAATCCGTTTCAGACCATTCTAAAACGATTCCTGAAATTTAACATTTTTTTATATGTATATATATATTTATATATATATGTGTCACTCCAGACGATAACTCTCGATAGAATTGAGATAAACAGCTCAAATTTGCACAAAAGGTCTATCTTGGCAATCGAAAGGCTAAGTTCGAAGATGGGCGAAATTGGCTACTCTAAGGAGGGTTTTGGCGCATTTAAAGTGTGCAAAAATTACCCAAAAATCCCCAAAATGTTATTTTCCAACAAGTGACCCCTCATTTTAAAGGTTTTTGCACGCTGAACACGATGGTGGAATCGGATTTTAGATATCTTGATCCGTTCTCAAATTAGAGCATTTAAAGTGCGCAAAAATTACCCAAAAATCCCCAAAATGTTATTTTCTAACAAGTGACCCCTCATTTTAAAGGTTTTTTGCACGCTGAACACGATGGTGAAATCGGATTTTAGATATCTAAATCCGTTCTTAAATTAGAGCATTTAAAGTGCGCAAAAATTACCCAAAACTAGGATAATCTTTAAACTCTTACCCCCCCCCCCCCCCCCACCCCCTTAGAGTGGTCAGATTGAAAAATGTGAGAAGTATTAATTGAAGACGAGAGTTCGAAGCAAAAAAGGGGGAGGCAAACGATTAGTAACAACTCCTTGAATTTCCCATTGACATATAATTGTTATGATACCTTCATAGATAGACAAGTACCGGCCCACGTATTACTAGAAGGAAGACGAAAGAAAAAATCTATTTCAAATTATTCAATTTAGGTACTAACAGTAGGAGGAAGAAGTTTTCCTTTATTCAAAACCATAGCCATTAATTCGAATATTTCTTTGAAAAATTCGCTCATTAAGTCATGCTGCATGACTGGTTTTATTTTATTTTTTGACTCAAGTGCTTATAAGCTCAATTTCTTTTTGGTTTATTATTCTGTGAATAATACACCTATGTATTCGCTCAGCAAAACATTATTATAACACCCCCTCCAAATTTTTTCTTTTACCTTTTCGAGGCGTGTAGATTCCTAAAATGCAATGTCCGTCCGCCGTGTCATCCATATCTAATTTCAGTCCAAACAATTCGTTCTTTCGCACACATGCTCCACTTGGGGCCCTAGTTGTGTCCCGAAACTTGCAGCCCGATCGGAATATACCCAGGGGTGTTGTGAGTGAAAAATGGGGTTAAAATGGGGTTTTTGGTGTTTTAGTAACATGAGCTTGTGAGGTATCATTTTCGAAGTTTTCTAGGACGGGGAGACCAAATAAGAAGTCGATTTTGACCAGAGATTGGAAAAGTTAGGTTCTAGCGAAGTTTCAGCCTTAAATTTACGTTAAAATTTGGTCTGAAATGTCGTTCTTCCGCAAACAGTTTGGGTCCCCATTTGGGAACGCATTTGGATGTTAGTTGTGCTCCGATGCTCGGTAGCCCCATCGGAATACACCCAGGGGTTTTACGGGTTAAAAATGGGTGGTGGTTTTCGAGGGTTTTTGAGGTTTTAGTGAACATGAGCTTGTGAGGTATCGTTTCCATGTTTTTTTAGGGCGAGAAGACCGAATATGAAGTCGAGTTTGACCAAATAGTGAAGGTTAACGAAGATTCAAATCCCAAAATTCATTTTCATGAGTCAAAAACTTGGGAAATCGTCTGAAATCACCATAAATTTGTATAATAACACTAGAAGAAGTATCAACAGGTGAATCAAGACAATTAGATGGCACTATCAATGATCAAAGATAGTTTATCAAAACTAGGAGCCTAATTCGTGTTTATGTGGTCCAAAATCGGTGGAAACCATGAAAATCAGCTATTTCAATTATTGCACATGAATGAAGCATTAAATGTATTTCCAACATTTCTGTAGGTACGTCCTATAGAATAATAAACCCGTGTGACTTGGCAGTGGTTTTTTAGCATGGAACATGCTTTAGCCTTGGACTAACTAGCCGAAAAACGTTACACGGGATGGGTGACGCGGAAGTGGAACGCGGAAGTGGAACGCGGAAGTGGAACGAAATTTTAACGATGATTTTCACTTACAACCGAATAGTTGCTAGGGAAATGAAACTTCTTTCATTTTCATCGGACAAAAATCGTTTTCCAGTCGTTGGAAAGCTCTTGATTTATCTCGAATGAATGTTGTAAATGGATAGTAAACAATGACGCTTGTTTGGTTGTCACTTGGTTGCAGTAAACTACGCGGCTAAAGCATGTTCCATGTTTCTTGAATTTTAGCCGTAGGCTCTAAGCAGTAAGCATCCGGGGGTCCAGGGGGCTTGCCGAGTTTTTTTCAGCTATAATCCTTGTAATCATTTAATAAAATTAGTTAAATTTAAGTGTAATAATAATCGAATGATAACATGTGCTGCACTATGAGGAACGAATGTTCCTTGCGGGCAATAAAAGTTGTCTTTCTTTCTTTAAATTGTATAGTTAGTTAGATGTAGTGCATTTGTAGTACGTTGGTTACAAATGGTCGCCTCCTCGTCAGGCTTGCTGACAATGGCGCGCCAATTCCCTGACTTGCCTTTCCATGCATTAATTTTTGCTCACGCATTTAGGCCAGTAAACGTCTATAGGTGTCTAATTCCCACCGTCTGTCTCCCACTAGCTTTATAATTGGTGACGCAAAGTGAAAATGCTCAGGGAGCCAACCAATTAAAGCCTCCCTCTCTGGACCTACAGCGACGACGGGGGCTAATCATCCAGCGGGCAACCGTCCCAACCTCTCCGACGCCAAAAAGAGCGGTTTCCTCTGAATCACCAGTCAATCAACTTCCCGTTAGTTACCTTATCCTCGGTGTTTGCCAGATACATTTTTTTTCGTTTGGTGTTTGGAGGAGGTGAAGCTGGAAATCGAGCCAAGTCAGTGAGCGATAGGGTACCCACGCATGGGTCCAGTTCAAATTACCCACGAAATCCGTATATTTGAATATCATATTTTCCAGGAGAATGCATAAGTTCCTTGGTGAAAAACAGATCTTATATCCCTCCTGTAGATTATTAAACTTCAGTCTTTCTGATATCGATCATTCGATTCTCAATGAGTCACGGAAACATGAAATGTCGATATATCTATGTATAATATCGATATGTCGTATGAAAGGCTTTTTGATGAACAAACTAAACGAACTAAATCACTCGTGATGAAATCGTGGAAACGCATTTGAAAGAAAAACGGAGTTATTGAAAGTATGTATATTTCCACTAATGCACGAAAAAACGCTGCAAAATCCTTGTCACACGGGTTTATTATTCTACTGGACATACCTACAGAAATGTTGGCTGTTCATTTACCTATTGTTTCTTTCATGAGAAATACTTTAAATAGCTATGTGGAATGGTTTCTACCAATTTTGGCCCCCAAAAACACAAATCATGCTCCTTTTTTTTCAAATTATCTTTGATCATTTATAGTGCCATTTAATTGTCTTGATTCACCAGTTGACACTTTTTCTAGTGTTACTATACAAATTGATGGTCATTTCAGACAGTTTTCCGACTAATCAGGTTTTCGACTAATACAAAAATTAATTTTGAAAGCTGAACCTTCGTTAGAACCTCAATTTTCCACTCTGGTCAAAATCGACTTCATATCCGGTCTTCTCGTCCCAAAAAACATGGGAAACTATACCTCAAAAGCTCATGTTACTAAAACAAAACAAAAAACCTATTTTATACCCATTTTTCACTCATAACTCCCTTGGATAATATCCAATATATTTGGATATTAAGTCCAAAAGTTTCAAAGTTTTCAAAAGTCCAAAGTATCAAAAGTTTCGGGACACAACTAGGGCGCAAATGGAGCGTTTGTGCGAAATAACGAATTTTTTAGACCGAAAATGAAGCCGGACATGAAGATGAGGCGGACGAACATTCCATTTTCTGAATCTACGCAACTGAAACGTAAAAGAAAATATTTTGAGGGGGTGTTATACAAAATTTTTGCTGAACGAATACATAGGTGTATTATTCACAGAATAATAAACCAAATGAGGCGGACAATTTGCAGGCCGAACGACTCATCGCCAGTTTTGGCGAGTTGAGGTGTTTTGGCCAAGGAAGTGGAGAGCCGAAATGATAGATGAGTTATGGCATCTGATTTTAGGCATTGGCATTTTTAATAAGATGCTCGGTAATTTGCTCGTCATGCTGGCAAATATGGACTGAAGTTCGGCTAGTCGATTAATACGAATTATTGTTTTATTAATTAATTTTTATTTTATTTTATGAATTGCTTACCTATTTGACATTTTTCTTGTTTAAATGCAAATTGCCGCGAAGTGTCGAAAACTGTTAGTTAGATGCCAATGGATTTAGTTATTACGGAAGTTTTATCCAAGTACCTACTGAGGAGGAAGCCATGCTGTACCTACGTTATGCACACGGTTTGAAATTTACTAACATCAATTCCCGCAGTAAACGGTGCTTCGTGGTTATCAACTCAAGAGACCTGTCGTCTCCACGGCACGCTGCCTCCTAAATCTTCATCTTCAACATCTCCGGCAGAGAAAAAAACACCCTGCGAAGCCTCTGTGATCAGGTGACCTGCGATAGACCACCTGAGCGCTCCTTATAAATTTTAAGCAGTTCCTTTCTCTTCCCCGGTCCCACGCACAAGTGATGGGGTCTACGTGAAACGGCATTTCTTCTTCCACTTCTGGCAATAAGAAGCCTCCCGCTTTCTTAACCTCGCTGGGGGAGGACATTCATTTTGAAGTGGAGAAACTGATATATACGGCTTTTTTTAAAGGCATTCTCGACCTATAAAATATTTACGGGAGAAAGAAATTGAGGGGAAACAAAGGTCGAAGGTGAATGGAAGGGTTTTGTATAGGATGTTTCGCTAGGATTTATTCAGACTTTTTTGTACAATTTGTGTCGTGTGAATCATGTGGTCTTGTATCGATAGAGCCCTCGCCACAAATCATTGGGTAGTAGAGAATTCACCTACGTAAATAATATTTTGCACCCTTATTGATAGGGAATCTACTTAATACCCGTCCCTTCTCCTTTTGACCGGCCTAAACCCAGAGAAAGACTATTTTTGACATTTATGTCAGCTCTCCACAAGCTATGTTTTACTGCACCTGCTCATCTACTTGTCGCCTTTTTTGTCCCTTCGCTGCAAAATGATATTTCTCTCATTATGAGCTTTTGTCTTGTCCGCCGTTTTCCTACTAGTTCTACCAGGAAAAGTAGTTACCTACACCATCAAACCGCCAACCAACACTGATAATGTTATTTACTTTAACTAGTTTTAACCTGTTTTACTTTACTTTGTTATTTACTAATTTTAATAGTTTTACTTACGGCAGAAGCCATACTTGATGCTCTACGGAGCTGAGTTGTGGGTTGAAGCGCTCCGGTTCAAGAAATGCCGGACAAGGATAGAGTCGGTTCAGCGGCAAGGAGCCCTAAGAATATGCAGTGCATACCGGAACGTGTCAGCGCCCTCTGTGCAGGTGGTAGCTGGAGTAGAGCCAATCGACCTTTTGGCAGAGGAACGAAGAAGAATATACCTGCGCAAAGAAGACAACTCAGGAAGACAGATGGTGAGGAAGGAGGAGAAGGAAGAGACGCATCCGAGATGGCAGACCAAGTGGAAGGGTGAAGATCTTGGCGAGTGGACCCGAAACTTGATCAGGGATGTGTAGCAGTGGATTAGTAGGAAGCATGGAAACGTGGACTACTACATTACCCAGTTCCTGTGCGGTCACGGATATTTTCGGTATTTCCTCATAAAGACAGGGAAGACGAATGATGGGCAGTGTATGTACTGTCAAGAAGATGTCGACACTGCTGAACACACTTTCTTCGTATGTGCGAGCAACCAAGGAGAACATTGGCTGAGGAAATAGGAGACTTAGATCCAAGAACAATCGTCCCCAAGATGATCAAGAAGAAGGAGCACTGGGAAGCCGTCCAGGCCTTTGTCTACAAGGTGCTAAAAGGCAAAGAGGCCAACAGGCAATGGGAGGGATAGAATCAAGTAAATAGAGAACAAGGAAGAAGAGGCCGGAAGGCAAGGAAAGGGACTGTCCCGAAGTAATACAAACGTAATTCCGGGACAGTCCCCCATAGAAGAGCAGAGGAGGGTTTTAGTTGGTAGGCCTGGATGCCTGGATATAACCAGGAGAGTCCAACAGTGTATGGCATCCTGGGATGGACCATTGCTGCATAAAGCATTTTCCTACTCTGTATTTAGAAGAAAAAAAATTATTTTTACTTTACTTTGTTATTTACTTTAACTACTTTTAACTAGTTTTTGTCCCTTCGCTACAGAATGATATTTCTCTCATTATGAGCTTTGTCTTGTCCGCTGTTTTCCTACTAGTTCTACCGGGAACCAACCCTGATAATGTTATTTACTTTAACTAGTTGTAACTAGTTTTACTTTACTTTGTTATTTACTAGTTTTACTAGTAAAACTAGTTTTACTTATTATTTTTTACTTTTTATTTTTACTAGTTTTACTTTTTATTTATTATTTACTCATTATTATTTAGTTATTTACTTTAACTAGTTTCAACTAGTTTTACTTTACTTTGTTATTTACTAGTTTTACTATTTTTTTTTCTTTTTAGAAAGAGGGGAAATGCTCGTGCACGAACTGAGAAGATAACCCAGAACAATGTTGGACTCCTGGTGACTACTACGCACCAGGCCTGCCAACTAAAACCCTAACCTCGTTTTCTTCTTTTGAGGCTGTCCCGGAACTACGCATGTGTTCGGGACAGTCCCTTTTATTGCCTTTTCAGCCTCTTTTTCCTTAGATCTCTTCTTTCTTCTCTTCTTCTCTTCTCTTCTTCCTCCCCGGTTCAAATTTGCACTGCAAACGATTTTCTCGCTCGCTTTCGTCAACTCGGTGTTTTTCTCTTTTTATTTATTTATTTAGTCATCCGCACAATCATGTTGCACCCATTTTCACTGAATTTCTCTGTCTTCTCTTAGTACTTACACGAGGAAGTTATTCTACAAAGAGAGGAAAGACATAGAAGATGGGAGTTGGTTGAAGCATGTTGGTTGATCCACATAAACAACAACAATAATCTAAACGAACTGGTTGAGAGGTCTTGGTCTTAAGCCCCTCCTTCCCAAGCTTTGTTGATTTCCTTGCCTTTGGGCACTATCAGCACGAAGGTGCTTATGGCGTCCCAATTCTCCTTTGTTTCTATCATCTTCCCGATGACCGTCTCGGGGGTAAACCTCCTGCGCAAGGTTGTCTCGAAGCTGCGCCCACTTCGTGCACACGAAGATTGTGTGTACAGCCGAACTAGTTTTACTAGTTTTACTTTACTTTTTATTTTCTTTAACTAGTTTCAGCTAGTTTTTGTCCCTTCGCTACAGAATGATATTTCTCTCATTATGAGCTTTTGTCTTTTCCGCCGTTTTCCTACTAGTTCTACCGGGAACCAACACTGATAGTGTTATTTACTTTAACTAGTTACCTTCCAGAGCCCATTGAAATGTAACAGAATTATAACTCATAACTTCTTAAAGTCATATTTTATAGGAACCCTCAGAATGATTTGTAATGGAATGAGCTCCTGAGCGTATTCTGAAGACTTAAACGAATTACCACATGTTGCCTTAGAAGGTTCCAAAGGCGGCAGTGACTCAATCGCCGTTGCCCCTGGTGATGGAGCCAGAAGAAAAACACCGTTGTGTTTGTGTGTGTTTGTGTGGAGAGTGATGGAGGGGGGTCTCTCCTTGAGAAAGAGTTGAATAGTCTTGGAAGGATGAAAAAGGTGAGATGGTAAAGGTTGGAGTTGGAGCAATGTATCACTGGCTGAAACAGTTCGTTCCCTTCCACGTGGAGGTGTAAGAACATCGGGTTTTTGCCGGTGGTTCTCACAGATGTGACGGCCACTGGAGGGGGAACCTCATTCCCAAAGCCTCCCATCCTAGCTGGTGCTCTGATAAACTAACCAGACCTCTCACCGAAACGCGATAATGCTTTGATAACCCATTACGGGGAGGGGCTCTTGATATTTTCACAATCAATAATTCTTCCTTTCAACGTCGGCGTCGTGAGACTCGGTGTTCATTTACAGGCCGTTTGGTGTTTTTTATCGCTTTATTATCGAAAATAAAGCCGACACAATGGAACCCACAAACCTACGTTACAAGCTTTCAGCTAAATTTATAAGATTTGACAGAGGTACATGAAGTACTGCCTACATAGTGTTGTATTTTAAGCGAACCTTTTTGGGTGCTTAGAACCACCAGGTTCCTACATTAGAATTAGAGTTTATTTATTTCTCAGTTTCAGGGCTCAAGGCCCCTTGTTAGATACTGCACAATACAATATTAGGTACAAGTATGTTATAGCCCCGCCAATATCGATTGTATCGATTATCTCAAATACATCGATCCTTGTGGTATCGATGACGTGTATCAGACAAGACGGTGGGTGTACAAGAAGTTTAGTTCCCATTCCGCCGCTCGCATTGTCAAGCGATCTGGATGCTCGCTAGCGCTCGCATCTCAAAAAAGATAAACAATCCCAGAAACTATCCCGTGAATGAGCAGGTTGTTTGGGACTTCTGAATAGATGGTACAAGTATGTTATAGTCACTCTTATTTTTTGGTGTCCTTACAATGGTCTTCCCGTATTCATTTTGAAAGTTGATATCAGCACCCGGGATGTAGGCATCGGGACGCCATATTGAGCCGTCATCGATACCACAAGGATCGATGTATTTGAGATAATCGATACAATCGATATTGGCGGGGCTATAACATACTTGTACCCAATATTATAAATAAAAATTGCCTGTGGGCTGTGGCGCTAACAGAGTTACAATTTTGTAAACAAACAATATGTTTGTTTAACAAAAATGCAAAAACAAGAGGAATATAAAACGTTGTTACTTATTAGAATAGGTACATTGCTTTAAAGGAATAAAGAAAGAAAGTGATAGAGAGAAGACTGAAAAGGGGGAAAGAAAGGAAGAGGAGAGTGAAAATTATTTCGCTACTTATTCCTTATATTTATTATATATATATTTCTTACATAGTATACAGGTACTTCTTACTACTTTCCTTGAGAAACCGAAGGACAGACAGCCTTACCGGAAGACACCAGCCAGCCTAGCCCGTGAATACTGGCCGGCAAAGAGTTCCACGATCTTGCTCCAAACACACTCAATGAACTGGAAAAGAATTCATTTTTTGTGCGGATTTGTTACCTGACACTTGCACCCCTTTGGTAGTATTGCCCATATATGCCCATATTTGCGCATTATTGCCCCAAATGAATTTGGTTGACACAATATGTACATGATAACGCGATCATGGATGCCAGTACAATACCTATGACAATATAAATTAATACACCCAGGGGCGTTGCTTTCATAAGGCCACTTGGGCCACTGCCCCGGCACCCAAAAACACTAGGAGTAAGAAAAAACTCCATTTTTCAATTGGCATCTGAATTTCCCTACGTACGCTGTACCTACCTAGCATTTTTCACAAGTTCAACCAAACGCCAGAGTTCTCTGGCTATGGATATTCAATATTCTGGTAGAGCATCCATGGTGGTTCCTGAATGTTAGCTCCATGGACCAGGCATGTTATCAGAATAAAGCGACAGTAATCGATGTCCTGCAGTCGAAATCGAAACCTAGGCTCCTGAAACTGGAAGGTAGGTTCTGGGTCCTAGGGCCTAGTGTCGCTATGGCAACCGAGAAAGTGGCCCATCTGCGCTTTCTCAGTCGAGTAAAACTGTTGTTCGCCACGCCCACTTTGGCCCCGGCGCCATAGTCTGATTTCAACCCCAAAATCGTTCATTTCACAATCGATTCGATCCCTTCGATTCAATTTGTCATCTCGATACGAGATGCTTCTTCTTCTGATTTGTTTTTTGTCGTCTCTGAATCACATGTCCGACATCGGCTTATGTCCGACATCTACAGATGACAACTAAGCTGAGAACTTCACTCCACTGAATCACATTCGCTTTCTCTATATGTCAGTTTTCAATTTTTTTGCGTCAAATTTTGCGCATTTTGCGTTCGGTCCGGTTCCGATGACAGATTTGTATTTGTGGTACCTACAGGCGTTTTGTCATGTATGCTGTTTGTGGATTGATCGGCGTCGTAACACACATATATAACTACCTAGCTTTTAGTAAATAGCTTCTTCATTCAAGTAGGGTACCTACTTGAAGGTACCCTACTTGACGACGGGTCATTGTTTTGTTATATTTTAGTTTACTATATTTTTGTAACCCATGAATTCGGTTGCTAATTTGCAGTAGAAATTGTGGACGTTTTCGTACGACGATAGAATGTTGATTAAAAGAGATAAGCTTTGCTGAATATCACTTAATCAGTAAATAAGGGAAGGATGTTGTTGCCTTGGGGTATTTTGTAGACATACCTATCTGTTGGTTTTGCCCCACCGTTTTCAGACCCCACGCACCGCTACTGAATACACCTGACCGAAATGAAGCCATAACCACTGCATACAAGTGTAGGATAACGTTCAGGATTTCGAATTCATCAATTCGCACACTTCGTCTTGCTTCACCGTATTCATTCTCGCCTCTTGCCATTATTCTACCGCCAAGTCCTTACCGATATTACCTCAGGCGTCTTGAAATTTTTCCGTGAATTTATGAAACACACTAGGAACACAAAACCCATTAATTTCGAATCAACGTGGTATAACTCGAGGTACTGGTTATAAATACTGGGCCGGCAAGTTGTAGTTCGAACCCTACCCTTCCTCCAGAAGTTTACATTTCATCTCCAAGTGTTTAGAGATGGTGCATTTGTTCTACCAGGAATAGGTGAGCGCATGGCCTCGATGTAGAGTGGCTGCATAGATGGGGAAAAGTTCCGGGCATGCAGCATGACTATATGAGTGAATTTCCAAAGTTTGTAACTGCTAGCTATTTTTGACGATTTTTTTAAAGCAATTTTTGACCCCTCAAAAATATAACCCGAACTCGAATTTAACCCGCTTTTTGGGGGGAAAAAGGATTTAGAATTCTCTGAAATGGGAAACAATCGGGCCACCTCCTCCAAGACCTCAGCGTCATTTTAAGAGGAAGTGACAGATATATGTACTGATAAGTATTTTTCAGTTCGGAACAGATTAAACATATGATATATAAGTATATAAATATAATATATAATTAAACATATGTATACGAGTATAAAATATTTCGTTAAATATATATTTTTTCAAAATTAATGTCACCTACCTACTAAACCTTTTGGAACCATCACAATAGCATACTATCTCCGAAAATTTGCTATAAGACTAGGTAGTTCAAACCTAGTCTTCTCAGTATATCTTTTCAAGTACTTCAAATTTCAAATATCTTTTCAGTTGATCAAAAATATCTTCTCTCAAAACAAGTGGGCCAAATCCCTGTTTCTGTTTTGGGGAGGTCAAAAGTAGTACAAATCTGTAAAAATTGTAATCATTATCAAAATAATGATGTAAATAAATTCACCAGAAGCACCTACTTATAGAGGCAACTATAGTGGTAACAAAGATACCCGGAGATAAGTAATAAAAGACAGTTTACACAGCCTCAAAGTATTAGTTGTAAGAAAAGGTGAGTTAAAGTGGGTTCTTAGGAGTCAAAAATCGCTATGAAATCGTCAAAAATATCTGAAGCCTTCAAGTTCGAAACTTCCCTTATAGGTAGGTATTTATGATCATGCTGCATTCGGCCGGAACTTTTTCGTACTTGAAAGCTTAGTTGCTGGACAAGATGAAGTACGATTCCTACCGAATACCTTGTGTTCAAGACGTTCTAAATTATTTTATCCGAACTGTTCTTGTGACAGAACGTTATCTGGTGTAGAAGTTCCTGTTGTACGTGTAGAAACCTACGTTCACAGTAATGACTACGACGGAAGTCGATAAGGTCGCATTATAATCTAACATCCTTTCGCTACCGAGGGGAAGATAATATTTTTAAATAAACAACACTGTTATTTCACTTCACGAGGTTTCGTCTCACAGGTTGCCAACCCTTAAAATGCTGTTGGTAATTAGAAAAATCTGTTCTGAAAGGTAATGTAAACACCGTCATGAGGCAGCGTGAGTTCTTCGTTTTCCTCCGAACTCATCTCCTGTTATGTTTTTACAAGCATTTTGGCGAAATTTAAACTTTTTAATAATGTAGCCAATGTTATATCGTTAGAATGCCTACATCCCGAAAACAATTTCGGTTAACTATTCAAGGGCTATTCACTAGAAAAAAAAAAAAAAAAACGCTGCAAATTATAACACAACGGCTTATTGTTTTCTTGTCGGTATAGATATACCCCTTCTGCGTACATCACTGTTTTCTGTGGTCAATTATACCTGTCTTCGTGCTCCACCCAGGAAAGCCCTAAATCGAGAGAATTCCACCAATAAGCATTTCAGTTCTTAGGAGACCATCTAGACCCTACACCCCAACTACCCACCGAATTTGAGCAAAATCCGTTCGTTTATTTGTGAGGATTCGCGTTTGCGCATACGCAGTGGCCGTACTAATGATCCGATTATTCTGTAGTTCATAAGACACCAACTGGGTCCAACCCACATGATCCAAAAAAAAAAATGAAAACAAAAAACCAAAAAAATGAAATCAAATTCGGAAGTTATGCGTTACTATCAGTTGAACATTTCAGGACGCCGTAACTCGAAAACTTTCAGTAGAAGAGTATGGTTCAGTAGGTATATGATTAGTATAATTTCAGAGATTAGTACGGGCAGACAGAAACCGAATACCTAAATATGATCAAATAGGTAATAACTAGCTATTTTTTGTACAATATAGGAAGGAGTCGTCTATTACTTTATAATATAATTTATTATAATATTATTATATATTATTAAATGATTTATTTTGGAGTAGTGCAATGATTTCAGCCATATAAATCAAAGAACCATCCTACCTACCAACCTGCATAACGTTTCTAATTATACTGAATTAAATCGTCTCATCCAAAACTTTCTCCTCTATTATTTACCTACTCATTCTGGATGTCAGTTTCTGTTATTTGGTGAAATCCAAAAAACCAACTTTCTTCAAATGAAATAATATCCCAGAACAACCAACCCTATTTAATGAAGCCCTATGATTATAATAAGATGTTCCCTAGCAAACAAAATATGGGATGGATGTATATTGTATGATTCACGCTCATGTTGTCGATTTTCGGTTCAAAATTCAAGGCCTTACTATGAACGAACGGCTGGACGTACAATGTTCCTGGTGGTCTCAAAAAAGAAAACTCTGATTCGGAATCAGTTTAAGAACTTCATAAAAACCCTTCAGTCGAAAGTTGTTGTCTTTCTGCAATATTCCACTTCCATATTTCAACCCGAAATGGCTGACAGTAACTATAACGCTGAGCTTCGCGGACCAACTGGACACCAGATGTTACATGCAAACCGAATGTCATTATAGTTTTGGTTCATGGAAACTAAGGAAAGCGCCTGGTACCGACAGAAATAGTTTTATTCCATTTTCAGATTCCTTGAAATGCAGATCATTAAATTTTAGCGGGGGTTAAACTTTTTTTCATGCTCGAATCCATTATCCGTTTTTACAATTCGAATCCGAATCCATTTTGGTTTATTATTCTGTGAATAATACACCTATGTATTCGCTCAGCAAAAAATTTTTGTAACACCCCCTCAAAATTTTTTCTTTTCCGTTTCAAGGTGCGTAGATTTCAAAAACGCTGCAAAGTCCTTGTCACATGGGTTTATTATTCTACTGGACATACCTACAGAAATGTTGGCTGTTAATTTATTGTATATTTCATGTAAAATAATTGCAATAGCTATTTCTGGTGGTTTCCACCAATTTTGGCCCCCAAAACTTGAATTAGGTAGGTGCGCTCCTTTTTTTTTTTCAAATTATCTTTGATCATTGGTAGTGCCATTTAATCGTCTTGATCCACGTTTTGACACTTTTCCAGTGTTATTCTACAAATTGATGGTGATTTCAGACAATTTCCCAGGTTTTTGACTCATAAAAAATCAATTTTGGGAGCTGAACATCTGGTACAACCTCAAATTTCCACTCCTTGGTAAAAATTTACTTCATATTCGGTCTTCTCATCCCCAAAAACATGGAAATCGATAACTCAAAAGCTCATTTTACTAATATGTTGCTAAAACACAAAAAGTAGGTACCTATTTTTATACACATTTTCACTCATAACACCCCTGGGTATATTCCGATCGGGCTGAAAAGTTTCGGGACACAACTAGGGCCCAAATGGAGCATGTGTGCGAAAGAACGACTTTTTTAGACCGAAAATGAAGCTTGTACACGTGATACGGCGGACGGCGTACGGCGGACGGTGTACGGCGGACGGACATTGCATTTTGGTTTATTATTCTGTGAATAATACACCTATGTATTCGCTCAGCAAAAAATTTTTATAACACCCCCTCAAACTTTTTTCTTTTCCGTTTCAAGGTGCGTAGATTCCAAAAATGCAATGTCCGTCCGCCGTCCGCCGTCCGCCGTATCACGTGTACAGGCTTCATTTTCGGTCTAAAAAAATCGTTCATTCGCACACATGCTCCATTTGGGCCCTAGTTGTGTCCCGAAACTTTTCAGCCCGATCGGAATATACCCAGGGGTGTTATGAGTGAAAATGTGTGTGAAAATAGGTACTTTTTGCGTTTTAGCAACATTTTGGTAACATGAGCTTTTGAGGTATCGTTTTCCATGTTTTGGGGACGAGAAGATCGAATATGAAGTCGATTTTGGCCAAGGAGTGGAAAATTGAGGTTGTACCAGATGTTCAGCTCCCAAAATTGATTTTTTATGAGTCAAATACCTGCGAAATCACCATCAATTTGTAGAATAACACTAGAAAAAGTGTCAACACGTGGATCAAGACGATTAAATGATGGCACTACCAATGATCAAAGATAATTTGAAAAAAAAAAAAAAAAAGATCGTACCTACCTAATTTGTGTTTTGGGGGCCAAAATTGGTGGAAACCATCAGAAATAGCTATTTCAATTATTTCACATGAAACAAACAATAAATGTACAGCCAACATTTCTGTAGAATAATAAACCCCATGTGACAAGGACTTTGCAGCGTTTTATAAGTCAAAAACCTGGAAAATCGTCTGAAATCACCATCAATTTGTAGAATAACACTAGAAAAAGTATCAAGATTTGGATCAAGACGATTAATTGGTACATACTATCAATGATCAAAGATAATTTGAAAAAAAAGGAGCGTACCTAATTCGTGTTTTGGGGGCCAAAATTGGTGGAAACCACCAGAAATAGCTATTTAAATTATTTTATATGAAAGATACCTACAATAAATAAACAGCCAACGTTTCTGTAGGTATGTCCAATAGAATAATAAACCCATGTGACAAGGACTTTGCAGCGTTTTTTGAATCTAGGCACCTTGAAACGGAAAAGAAAAAATTTTGAGGGGGAGTTATAAAAATTTTTTGCTGAGCGAATACATAGGTGTATTATTCTCAGAATAATAAACCAAAATGCAATGTCCGTCCGCCGTATCACGTGTACAGGCTTCATTTTCGGTCTAAAAAAGTCGTTCTTTCGCACAAATGCTCCATTTGGGCCCTAGTTGTGTCCCGAAACTTTTCAGCCCAATCGGAATATACCCAGGGGTGTTATGAGTGAAAATGTGGATAAAAATAGGTACTTTTTGTGTTTTAGTAACATGTTTGTAACATGAGCTTTTGAGGTATCTTTTTCTATGTTTTTGGGGACGAGAAGACCGAATATGAAGTCGATTTTGACCAAAGAGTGGAAATATTGAGGTTCTACCAAAGGTTCAGCTGCCAAAATTGATTTTTTATGAGGCAAAAACCTGGAAAATCGTCTGAAATCACCATCAATTTGTATAATAACACTAGAAAAAGTGTCAACACATGGATCAAGACGATTAAATGGCACTACCAATGATCAAAGATAATTTGAGAGAAAAAAAAAGAGCGTACCTACCTAATTTGTGTTTTGGGGGCCAAAATTGGTGGATACCATCAGAAATAGCTATTTCAATTATTTCACATGAAAGAAACAATAAATGAACAGCCAACATTTCTGTAGCTATGTCCAATAGAATAATAAACCCATTTGACAAGGACTTTGCAGCGTTTTTTCATTATTGAATATAATACATCTACAGGACTGGAGTAGCGTTAGATTTGCGCATGCACAGTTAAGGAGTGGTTTCTTTATGGATTGCTAGCTGAACCCACAAACATTATTCCTAGTATAAATTGGGGACATATCAGCGAATTATAGGAATCACAGTAACTGTGTGAGGAAGTTAGTCCATTTACCTACTTAGCCAATGTTTGTTTCATCTCAAACAAACAAATGCATACCATAGTATAAAATCTGTACAAAATGCGATTACTGTGTATTTATTACTATTACATTCTCTCTTTGTTGCAGTCGTGCAAGGTTTGCAACAAGACGTTCGCAAATGTTTACCGTCTCCAAAGGCACATGATCAGCCACGACGAAAGTGCGGTTCTCCGCAAGTTCAAATGCCCTGAATGCGATAAAGCGTTCAAATTCAAACATCATTTGAAAGTAAGCACGAAAATCATTTCGACATTGTTTTTCATCATTTTAACTAAATGAACGCGATAGAATCGATGACTGGTGAAGTCTATAAGGTCTCCTACCGTCATTTATATTACCTTCTAATATTATCATCCGTACATCCAAAATGGTCTTCTATTCTGGCACTTCTTGTCATAAATTTCCTTATAATCGTAATTCAAATCCTTCAGCAACGGAAACAGAAATCCACGCGTTTAAATACCCCATTAAATCAGAAATCGTATTCTGTAGATATAAAAGGAGAATTATTCTGGAACAGGGGGTCACCCTGAACTGTCGAGGTTATGCAAAACCCGCAACACACCTACCTTGCCTCGCATCGTTGACTCGAACTTTCGAGTCCACCAGCCAACGCGGAAATTGTTCCCGGCCCTGCAAACGCAAGCAGTTGGTGTGTTGCGGGTTTTGCATAACCTCGACATTGCAGGGTGATCCCGTTCCAGAATTCTTCATTTCCGTGCACGTTTCAGAAGTAGTTGGGGAATGGTTTATTTTCCTATGTGACTACGAATGTAGTAAAAATTGTGGATACACTACGTAGGTACCTGATATGTTATACACCTATCATAGTGTTTGAAAGCTATACTGTCCATTCACTTAGAAAATGTTTTGGGACTTCACCATCATGTGTTGTTGCAGGAACATATAAGGATCCACAGTGGGGAAAAGCCATTTGAATGCGGGAATTGTGGCAAAAGATTCTCACATTCGGGCTCATACTCAAGCCACATGACGTCCAAAAAGTGTCTCGTGATGAATCTCAAGGTGTCTCAAAGGCAAGCTAGCCCCCGAGCTATTGATCTCAAGCAAAACCAGCCCTTCAGGGGCCAACCCATGAAGATGCCACGTATCAATAACAACAACAATTTTCCCCCGATACTACCAAAACACAACGAAGCATCATTTCTTCCGAATTTGAACTTCAATGGGCCCAGCGGCCCAATGACGCCGTTCTACATGAATCCGAATTTCATAAATCCGTCTTATGGTCTGGGTCATCTTCTGGAACAACTACAGCACTCGCAGGCGAATCCAGAGCCTAAAAGGTCTGATTCTGAGGAACATCCCAAAAGTAGCTCTCCGGTAACTCCAGTCAAACAAGAAACAGAAGATGATGTCAAAAGACCTGTAGGTTCTCCTATCCCAGATACGAACAGCACTGGAGCTTTTGAAGGAGTCAAACGCATTTTGGAAGCTGTCAGTGCTACAGTCTCTAAACAGTTGTTAGCTGCAAATGTACATTTCCAACAGTCGAATTCTTGTAGTTCCGGGTGCCCAAGTGTTGGGAGCGGAGAAGCGCCATCGCCACCAGCTCCAGATGTTGGTGATATGCTACAATGCAAATATTGTAAAAAGTCGTTTTCCACACCGTTAGAGTTGTACCAACATGAGACGTATCTGTGTACGGACGAGAAAAGTGAAGGCTTGGCTGCTAAGCTGGAAGACGTTGTAAGTGTTAAACAAGAAGACACAAACGGAAACATTTGTAGTACTAGTGAAGATGAAACCAGAGGCTCAAACATATACACGGATGAGGAAGGTGAAGCAGATCAGGATGGGAGGAAGACTAGAGTGAGATCGCAGATAGGCGAGGAGCATTTACAGATATTGAAGACGCATTATAATATAAATCCCAGACCGAAGAGAGAAGAACTGACGAGGATTGCTGATAAACTGGGATTTCCGATGAGAGTTGTGCAGGTTTGGTTCCAGAACAATAGAGCCCGTGACAGGAGAGAAGGGCGCCTAGTACATGTTCCCTTTGTGCCTGTGTTCCCAAGCATGTTTCCCTGCCCTACATCACCACAAAGCTCGGAACAGCCTCTCGATCTGTCTACGAAAAAGTTCCACAACTATTCCCCCACGAGCTCGCCTACCAGGTCAGACTCTGAAGACGGAGCTGTTAACCTGAGCCGGAGGCCTCAGCTAGATTCGAGGCTTGCCAGGATACTGACGCAGCAGTCGAACGTCGGCCCCTTCTACTCCCAGGAACATATGACATCGTCGTCACCCATTTCTGGGATCGCTCTGCCAAACGGCAGCATGAGTCCATCATCTGACAAACGCCTCTGGAAACACGTAAGTCAGCTAATCAGTAAATAAGAAATAACTGCATGACAAATAGTTACAGCTTTCAAAATGTCGGCGACCAGTGACGTCATTGCAACCCCCACGGGACCCCCTTGCCAAGCGTGACGTCACTTGTTGCCGAAACTTTGAAGGTTCATAGAAAAATAACTATTCATTATTCATCGTAGGCAAGGGAAAATTCTCAGGATGGAGTCTACATTCATTAAGAATATAAACAGAAGTCAGGGTACTCCTCCAGGGTACTGAATTGGTAGGAATTATAGGAACGTGACAAAAGTTTGATTTGTAGCTTATGACGTATGATTTGAGCCAAATGGTGTAGGTGCTTCAAACGTTGTCCTGAAACCCTGATTTGAACGGTTTCTAAGGCCCTTATATATACATATATAGATATATGTAAATATGTTTTGTTTTGTTAATACCTTTGATTTATACACATGATTGTGCCGTTGTGTGGTGTTGGCCGTCAATGATAAAACATTCCTTCTATGTAGTTTGATAGTCATTGCACTCGTGAAATACTCACGAGGAAGCTGTGAACCACAACTTGGCAAAGGTCTTTGCTTCAGACTCTCCTAAGGTAGCAAAAGCCTTGTGATCACTTTTGGGAGTGGAAAAAAATGGTTGTACTCCACACCCAAAATTTCTGCTTCTACTCGCGTTTAAGAAATTTCTAAAGAAATTCGGTTCCGTGCCTGTCTCTGTCCGCAATATCTTGTCGGCGAACATAAATACACGAAAGAACAGCCGTAATGAATTGCAATTTGGAGGGTATGTGCGGGATGGTCATATGAATTTCATTAAAATCGGACCGTATCTTTCGTTTGCGTATTAGCGAACGCGAATCCCCCACTTAAGCTCCCAAAATCACCCCGAACACCCAAATTATAATATAGGATTTTTATCATTTTCGATCATTCATAAAGACACCTTTGCATCCCCCCCCCCCCCCAGATTTTACCTTACAGATAGATGCGGGCCAGAGCTTTAATAGGTGTTCGATTTCCTCCTTTTTTTTTACAACGTAACAAACTTTATTGTATAATTTAAATGGAACACAATATTTTTTAACGCACAATACACAGTATTGGGAATGGAATATGAGTGCTACCCATTGATAGTCCTACGTATAGTTATATTTTAGACAAACTTCATTATATAGAGTAGGCAGTAATTTTAAATGTATCCCTGCGTTCTCTCAAAATGATTTTTGTATATTCAGGAGGATTACGAAGGAAGCGACTGGGGATACGAAGGTGACGGTACAGAGAGTGAAGATCCGGCCAACCTCAGCAAACGAGTCCGGATGGACGCGGAACCCGATGGTCAGTTCAACTGCGACCAGTGTGACAAGACTTTTGCTAAACACTCCTCACTTGCACGTCACAAATATGAACACTCAGGTACCGCACCATACAACACCACTGACAACAGTTTTTACTTCTTTGTTTCGTTATTCCTGTGTTTTGTTGTATTATTTTAAAATTTCTTTTGGTTATTTTTGTTGTTGGTTTTTTTCTTTTGTTTTTTGTTTTTTGGTTTTTGGTTTGATACTTGCAATAAATTAACCTTTGTAATCGGCCGAGAAAAAAATCTTGAGAAAACCCCTTGACCCGCGGATTGTTCATTTTCAACGAGTGTCCAATGTAAATATAGAACCGCTTAGCTTTTGCAGAAAGGGCTGTACGTAGGGAAAATTATTACATTAAACGCTGAAAATTATTACACAATGGGTACCTAATAATTTACCTGTATATAGATACCCCTTCTCTGTAGATCACTGTTTTCTGCGGTCAGTACCTACCCTCGTGCTCCTCCCAGGAAAACCCTAAATCGAGTACTGGAGCCGACCCCGGGAATCACAGTTTCTTCAAAATGCGCTGGATTCAATAATAATTCTATCATTGTGAATTATTTGTTGTTATTCATGAATCGTAACGTTTGTTCACGTTACAAAGTTCCTACCAACAAAATCCAAAAAAGCCATCATTCTTTAAATGAAATAATATCGCAGAACAACCAACTCTACTTCATACAGCCATCCGTGATTATAATCAGTTGATCCCTAGCAATGATATCTGGGCCGGATTTATACCTTTCATTATCACTGTATGCGCCTAAATATAAATAAATAAAGAAGAAGAAAAAATACGAAGCTTTTCGGTGCAAACGGAAGGCTGGTTACGATGCTCTGGGTGGTCTCAAAAATGCTTTAGTTCAAGATCAATTTAAAAAACCTAAAAATACCTTACAAGTCCATCTGTCAGTATACATTAAGTATACCTTCTATTGAAAGTTTCCGAGCTATGGCGTTCTGAAAATTGCATCCCCTATTTTTCACCCCTTAGAGATTACTGACAGTAACGCCGAGCTTCATGGACCAGCTAAACCCCAAACGGGGCCTGCAAACCAAATTTCATTAATTTTGGTTCATGGTAACTAAGAAAAGTACGAAGTACGGCGTACGGCGGACGGGCAGAAATTGTTTTATTCCATTTTGGGATTTGACATACCTCGAATGGAAAACATCAAATTTTGAGAGGGGGGTTAATTTTTTTTCCATGCTTGATTCCAAAGGTTCATTATTTAAAATAATAAACAAAAAATTGCTGTCCGTCCACCGCCGTACTTCGCACTTTCCATAGTTCCCATAAACCAAAATTAATTAAATTTGGTTTTTATTTCCCATATCCCTCCCTACCTCACCCTTCCAGTCCTCTCCTCGCTCCCTCCCTCTCTCCCTCCCTCCCTCCATCCCTCTCATCTCCCTCCCTCCCTCCCTCCCTCCATCCATCCCTACTGTCAGTCATCTCTAAAGCCGCGATTACACGAGCCCAGTAGGCAGTCCAGCTGACTGGCGCGAATTTGAAGCCAGTTGACTGGCGCCACTAAACTGTTCAGACATAGCCAGCTGATTGGCGCTAGTTGGGCAAAAACCATGGAGGCGAGCGCGTCGACAAGGCAGTCCCGTGTTCAATTAAATAACATTTTGCGCAATTTGTACCGTGACTTCATGTGACATTCATTTGTACCGTCACATTCCTTGTAGGTTTCGACGAGCTTCAAATTCAGTTCGTCGCCCCACTTTTTCGATGGCATCTATACAGGTAAATAATAAACCGTTGTGTAATAACTTGCAGCGTTTTTATTCTATATTCGGATTCTGCTTTCCTTGAAAAACCATCAAATTGGGGGGGGGGGGGGGGGCGGGGAGTTCAAAAATTTTGTTTTCAGCTCGATTCCAAAGGTTCATCATTGAAAATAATAAACCAAAACGCTATAACCTAGACTTAATGTTGGTCATTAACCCCCCCACCACAACGATATATATCTATATATACATATACATAAACAGTTGTTCGTATAGAGCATTTATCATAAGTGCATTAATAAAACTTGAAACAGCTGAGTTGTTAACACTCGAAAATTTCAATTGGTAGTGGTAGCTAACGCTATCGCAACATTGCGAACTGGATGGAAACAGGAGAAAAAGAAACAGGCAAAAAAATTGAACCCTAAAAAATAATTAGAAACTGCTCAAGGCTGAATTGGTCAAACCCACGCTTAAAACTTGACACATCAGCAGCGGTTGCTTTATCTTGTGTACAGTAATTCCGGAACTTGCGTTCTGGAACACCCAACCCCTCGGCCAGCACTCTTCTTACGAAATTTAGAGGCAACTTAGTGTCCTTCACGTAAATGAACTAACCACACTTGCCCCAGACCTCGACATATATGTAGTGATTACGGGCGACCTTTTCCCGCCAATCCTCGGCATCGATCTGTAAAGTCTCCACTGTGGGAAGTCCTTCCATCTGTCCATCTCGGAAAATTTCCGAGCGCATTGTGTTTTGAGAGATCACAGAGGGTTCAGCGGGTAAAACGTTCACCATAACGTGAGGGGTTTGAAGGAACTCTTCGTCCCAAACCAGTTCCAACAGGACAGCGTTAAAACAGGACGTGGCATGTTCCTCTCCGTGGAAATCGGGTTTAAACGGGGGTTTTCTTGCATGCCCCTATCAGCAATGCACCCCATCACGGCAGCCTGGGAACCTTCACCAAATAGCGAGGGTACAGTTGGTGCATCTGGACTTGGTTGAGGTAAGGGAAGGCGGCCGGTGAACATCCACCCTTCACCTTCCTTATCCAAGCTAGCAAGCCCGATTAATCAGGTGGTGAGGTGTGCAGGGTTCCAGTGAAACATCGGAGGACTGACGAAACAAACCTCCTCCATCGCCACGATATGCAATTTCGGCTTTATGGATACCGCTAGGTACCCAGTCAGTTTGGACGGTGACTTCACTGTTATGGGTGGATCGGAATGGGAGGTATCAAGTCCATCCAGCCACTGGTGCGTGACGAGTAAGTCAATTGGAAAACGGCGGCACCTGAATATCAGCTCCTCCACGTATTTTTCTGTGAACTTCCACATCGACGCTTGAGTACCTCCAGTTACGCTCAGGAACGCAGCTGTACTACTGTACTAATAATAACTGACGTTTGGGATTCAAACAAGTGCAAGCTGCAGTGAATGTGCTTAGCGCTAATTCTGAAGGAGTTGCGAATTGTATATTGTACAAATCATTACATATAGAAATGACTGAAATCATCCCAAACGTTAATTATATCGGGAAGTTGGGTGTCTCGCTTTCAACATGAGGGGTAACAGTTGCGTTCCTGAGCGGAACTGAAGGTACCCAAGAGTCGATGTGGAAGTTCACAGAAAAAGACATGGATGAGCTGATATTCAAGTGCCACCGTTTTCCACAAATTGACTTAATCGTCACGCATCAGTGGCTGGATGGACTTGATAACTTCCATTCCGACCCACCCATTACAGTGAAGTCACCGTCCAAACTCACTGGGTACCTAGTGGCATCCATAAAGCCGAAATTGCATATTGCGGCGATGGAGGAGGTTTATTTCATGAGCCCTCCGATGTTTCACGGGCTGCACACCTCACCACCCGATTCATCAGGCTTGCTTGCTTGGATAAGGAAGGTGAAGGGTGGATGTTCACCGGCCGCCTTCCCTTACCTTAAGGAAGTCCAGATGCACCAACTGTACCCTCGGCATTTGGTGAAGGTTCCCAGGCTGCCGTGATGGGGTGCAAGGGTGAGAGGGGCATGCAAGAAAAGCCCCATTTGAACCCATTTTCCTCGGAGAGAAACATGCCACGTCCTGTTTCAACGCTGTCCTGTTGATACTGTCGTCCATACGTGGGCTCCGCCTCGACGATAGCTACTATCATGCTTATCTAAGTCTCGAAGGGCGACCTGGAAATGCTGGCAGCAAACTTGTGGAGACAATCACGAGGAAGGGCCTAAGTCTATTTTCTTCTGAGGCATTTTTTTCGGAGAGCAGCTCAGCGATTAATATCACCCAGGATTCAATCCATAAAGTATCTCTATAGCCGAAATTGCATATCATGGCAATGGAGGTGGTTTATTTCGTGAGCCCTCCGATGTTTCATGGCAACCCAGCACACCTCACCACCCAATTCATCTGGCTTGCTAGCTTGGATAAGGAAGGTGAAGGGTGGATGTTCACCGGCCACCTTCCCTTACCTCAACAAAGTCCGGATACACCAACTGTACCCACGCCATTTGGTGAAGGTTCCCAGGCTGCCGCGATGGGGTGCGTTACTGATAGGGGCATGCAAGAAAAGCACCGTTTAAACCCTATTTCCGCGGAGAGGAACATGCCACGTCCTGTTTCAATGCTGTCCTGTTGGTACAGTCGTCCATAAGTGGATCGCGCCTTGACAATGGCTACAGGTTGTCTCTAATTGTGCTGATAAGGCATTTGGCGAGACTATCTGACACATCAGCAGGAGTCATCATGGAAATCATTGAGTTTCTACGGTCACTTTCGGAATATCTTATCCATATGTATGGAACTGGTTTGGTACGAGGAGTGCCTTCAAACCCCTAACGTTATGGTGAACGTTTTACCCGTTGAACCCTCTGTGATCTCTCAAAACACAATCTGCTCGGAAATTTTCCGAGATGGACAGATGGAAGGACTTCCCACAGTGGAGACTTTACAGATCGATGCCGAGGATTGGCGGGAAAAGGTCGCCCGTAATCACTACATATATGTCGAGGTCTGGGGCAAGTGTGGTTAGTTCATTTACGTGAAGGACACTAAGTTGCCTCTAAATTTCGTAAGAAGAGTGCTGGCCAAGGGGTTGGGTGTTCCAGAACGCAAGTTCCGGAATTACTGTACACAAGATAAAGCAACCGCTGCTGATGTGTCAAGTTTTAAGCGTGGGTTTGACCAATTCAGCCTTGAGCAGTTTCTAATTATTTTTTAGGGTTCCATTTTTTTGCCTGTTTCTTTTTCTCCTGTTTCCATCCAGTTCGCAATGTTGCGATAGCATTAGCTATCAATGGCATTTTTAGCTATTGATCAGCTGTTCAGTAGCATTATCTATTGAAATGTTCGAGTGAAAATAACTCAGCTGTTCCAAGTTTTATATATATACATATTATAATATCATATAAAAGAGTAGGAGAATTGACCAAGATAGGCTGTAGGATGGGTTTTTTAATTATATTGTTACAACGTTCCTGTACCGGATCTGGACCCTAGCCATATAGTTGTTTTCCTTAGTGGGATATGTTTCAGAAGAAAAAAGTCTGAATAGAATTCCCCTTTTGATGTTGATGAGAATGGATGTTAGTAAAACGGAGTTTTATTGGCTGTTACATGATGGTAACTGATCCTAATGACTACATAGTTCATGCTACGAAAGAGCCCTAGTCCTCCTAGCATATAATATATAAAATAAAAATTTTTTCAATCCAGGGATGGACTCTGAATGCTCTGAAACGGCAAAGACTCGAAAAATCCTCCAAAAACTCATGTACTAAAAAGTTTGAACCCATTGCAAAACCGTATTTCCATTTTTTTGAAAATTGCTGACATGAATTGAATCAAGTCTCGACATTTTCTGGCAAATTGGCCAGCGCAGAAATGTAATTATAATATAAAATTGCGGCCACTACTCTTCCACGACGGTTAAATAGGTAATATCTGTTTTATACCTGCAGATATGATCCGTCTGTCTCCAGATAGCTTTCTTGTACCTGCGTAGGTAATATCCCAGAATCTATTTTCCTATCGTTTCTATATTTTTCGTTTATGTGTTCTTTCTGTTTCTTTACATACACAAACACGAACATAAATTTGACTGAATGACACGACGGTAGTATCTGGATGATTTCCCCGACAATGCACATGATTCCTATGCACATGGTTTTCAAGACCGTTACACCTACCATCACTGAACAAACCGTACCTACTTACAAGGTACCTTTTGAAAATAGAGTTCTTTTCAAACAAGATAGTTACCTACTATCCTTGCATGATACTCATAATATAGACCTAAAAACTTCAATTAAATTTCAATTCCTTCTCCATTTTGCTAATCTTCCACTGAAATCTTAAAATGTCAATGCGAACACCTTTGTTGACTAAAATAGCTGTTATTGATAGTTCGTGTCGTTGTTATTGATATAATTTACGTAGGTTTCGAAATTCGATGTAGGCACTGTAATGCCAAAAATATAAAAATCAAATGTCGAAATCACCTGCAAGAGCACAATGTACCTAGGTACATGCTGAATTGGTTTGGCACGAATCTCATTTCCATTATTCGACTACCTACTAGAACGACAAGAAAATCAGATTATTACAGTGACCCTTAAATTTGTTTTGCTGTTGAGCACATGAAGTTTTTCATGTGCAAATCTTTGAAGAGCGTATCTCTTCAAACCTCCATAATGTTGTTGTTAATAATATAATTGCTAATCTTATAGCATTACCGCCATATGTTGTTTTTTTCTCGATTTTATATAGGGAATTGATTCAAAATTCAAGCAACTTTCAAGTTTTTATGTTTATTATTTAGCAAGTGTTAATATATTATGCCAATTTTTACAGATTACTTAAATGCTTGTATTCACATAATACGATTATTTATATGATCAGGATAATTTGAAATGCTCGATTTGAAATGATAGAAATACTCTTATTGTACTACTAAAATTCTCTGTAAAAGGCTATTAGGTACTGGATTCAAAAATACAGTGGGTGGAGGCAGAGCCAGTAGCCGCCAGACGATCGGCGAATAGCACCAAAGCCTCTTAAAACTCGAACATAATCCAATTCCAAAGATTCGACCTCCGGAAAGCCGTCCTGTTCCCGTTGAGGACAAAACCTTACACTTCAGAGAGAGTACACAAAAAATCCATTCTTACAACAAAAGAAGTTCATTACCAGTATAGACACACCATACAAAAAAAACCACAGTCATGCAGCATGGCTATAAGAGCGAATTTTCGAAGTTTTCGGCATCTTCCTCCTCCGCCTAAAATTTTCTGAAAATTAATTTTCGGCCAATGTTTTCCCAACTTGATACCATACAAAATTAAAACAGGAGTAGTTTTACGCAAAGTAAAATTTGGGGTGGAAGGAGGGGGAGGGGGAAATCAAAAATGTTTTGAATACCAGAAGAGTAGGTATTGGATACGTAACAAATTTTTTGTTCCATTTTTTGCCGAGTAACACCTCGGTTTGTAGATTTTCCAACGCTGAACACGATGGTGAAGTCAGAATTGCGATATCCCATTCCGTTATCAGATTAGAGCAGACGAACCAGGAAGAACATCTCAAGAAATAACCACGTTCCTTCATCTTCAAAGTGCTCCAGTTTGAGAACGGAATGAGATATCGCAATTCTGATTTCACCATCGTGTTCAGCGTACAAAAACCTTTAAAATGAGGTGTCACCTGTCAGACTTTTTCATTTTGGGAATTTATGGGTAATTTCCCCCCCCCTAAAACTCCCCAAAACTCCCCCTTAGGGTGACCCGATTCTGCCCATCTTCGAACTTAGCCTGTCGATTGCCAAGACAGATTTTTCGTGCAAATTTGAACTTTTTATCTCAATTCTTTCGGGAGTTAAATATATATATAAATATATAAATATATATATAAATATATAAATATATATACATATAATTTTTGGTGTCTTTCGGCAGTGAATTCAGGATGGTCTGAAACGGATTTTTGTATGAAAATCTTTCGGAAATTCGAGTTTTAAAAATTTTGGACCGAGAACAATAGCTTCCTTTTCTTCGAAAATTCGCTAAAACGGACACTTCCGTCATAATGCATCAAAAGTTGAAAACGTTTTTGTTTCACCTCCCGTCAATTTCCTAATGTAATTATGGACCGAATGAAATTTATATCTATTTATATCGATTTATTTGTATCGTTTTGTGACGCTCGCAACCACCATAGTCACGTGACGCTCGCAACCAACATAGTAACGTGATGTAATTTCGATGGTGCAATTTCTTGTGCCATGAAGTGACGCTCGATCGTGACGTGACGCTCGGAAAACAAAGGGAAACGTCTTGTTAATCATTATTAAATGATAAAATATATGTATATTTATTCGTATCAATGGTCGTGACTAGACAGAGTACTTGTCCCTTCCTAAAAAAAATATTTCTCTACTATAGGTAATTGAATAAAATAACACTAGGCCTAGTATCAAATTAGTCTATCAGGCATTGCAAACGTCAAAATAAAATAAAGATTATAAAATTACATCACTGTTCGTGTGTGTTGAACCAATCTCTAATTTAAAATTGTCTAAAAACTATTGAATTCGAAATACAGGAAGGTACCTATATGGAAAAAATAAAGAACTCGGAATCGAAACTTGTTAAGATAAAAACGGTGTAATTCTAAAAGAAAAGGTTAGAAACCTACCTAAATAGGAGCTCATTCAGAATGGATTGAAATTATACGTAAAAGCAAAATAAGGCCCAAGACCGACGATGCAGAATATACTACGTGAATATAATATGTGAATGATGCATTTGGGTCTGCGGGGTTGCAAATTAATTCTGCAGAGACTGTGTGCTTGGTGTTGGGAGAAAAAGCACAGGATCTTGAGGTCGCCGGCGTGGGAGTAATCCGGTCTGTAAATCAATTCAAGTACCTTGGCTTATTCATGTATAACGCGAGCTCTTATGGAGCACAAATGTACAGATGCGCACCAAGCGAATGATCAGGAGTGTTATAATTGAAAGCATCTTGGCGTACATGAAGAGGAGAGCTGGGCCCTGACACAAAGGCAGAGATGAAGGTGGTAATGGACGCCCTTAGGATAAGTTTAAGATTGTCTGGGATGCAAAGAGTCCTGAAACAAAATCATAAGGGAAAGGGCTGTTGTGGAGGGCTCTGTGATGGAGGATGCCGGAAGGAAGATGGCCGTGCAAAGTATTTGGATGGTCCCCCTCGAGGTCGGAGAAGAAGAGGGCGTCCTAGGATGAGCTGGCGAAAAGGAATCGTCGCCTGTGTGCGGCGCCTGGACGTGGGGGAGGACGGTTGGCAGGATCGGAGGAGTTGGAGCAGGGCATTAGCAGGCAACCTCTGACATTGGGAAACGCCTATAAAAGTAAAAGTAAAGTAAGCAAAATAAAGTAATCTTCGACAAGAAGAAAATTTTTCGCTATTTTCCCCAAAGTTAGTACTCGCGGACAGTAACTAAATTCTAAGAAAATTGTGGAAAAATCCGTCCTGAATGGTGAAATCCAATACGGTGAATTCATCTGCGGTTCTTGTTAGGTAGGCTGTTCCGATCGAAGATAGAAGCGAATCTCCTTGGCCGAAGGAGAGGAAGCTGGCGAAAATAATCGGTAGGTACGGAATGCTAAGACACTATAAATTGAACAGCTGGGTAAGTTTCAAAATTCGGAGCTATTTGACGCCTCTGAATTTGAGTAGCAGATTGACTTCCGGACCTGTTGTCCCTTTGTAGAAAGCTCAACAGTGGGGCGTTTGCAATCCTTTCACAAAATGGCTGGATCGAGCCACTGCTGGGGTTTATTATCGTGGACCGTGGACCGAACGGTACAGACAGTGGACCAGAGAACATTTATGAGGGAGCCGCCTCGAGAAATGTCACACCCTAAATAAGTCGCACTGAACACGCGCAACTTGTTGAATGACAAAATAATAAATAACATAAAATTTGTTAGGTTCGTTCCAGCGCGCTTTAGGTCATGAACTAATTTGGCGCAATCGATCTGCACAGGCCTTGGCAGTCTGTGAATCGTTCCAGCGAGGTTGAGTTCACATTCACAGTTCTTGAACCGGTGCATGAACTTCTTGCTCCAAACGGAGGGCAGGGTTGTGAACTGAAAACTCGAAGATAACCTCGCTGATGAGTATCATCCCCAAAAGTTTCATGTGTCTAGTCTTCTCACGCAAATAAAATGTATTGTTGTTATAGTCGTCGGTATTGTCGTCATTTTGTTATAGTAGTTTATTAGGAAGGTTTCTAGTTCAGGCGTTCCAGCGGTTCAGTTCATAAACCGAAAAATTCATCTGCATCACTTTGGTTCTCGCACTGAACTAGTATGCGTTCTATTCACGGCACTGGAACAAACCTTATGTTGCCTATAATATAATTTGCCTGAACATGACATTTAATTTTCGTTAGTCTTTAATGGTCTGTAAAAAGTATCTGTAGTGAAAAACCGTCCAATTTGCCGTCTCTGCGGTTGTCAAAACAGTCTTGACGAGACGGCTGGGAGTGTTCATATATGAATCTCAGGAAGAGATTGAACTTCTGGAATTGGAAGTTGGTGATGTTGTTAGTCATCACGTTTTCGTGTTGGGTAACCATGCATATCAGTGCTATTCACCAAATGTTCGCCAGATGTCTGGTAGGTAGTGTGTGCGGACGTTCGCTATTCGCCAAATCACGAGCACGGGATACACGGATGCTGCATCCGGAGTAGGTCATATCAAAGGAGACGAATATTAGCCAAGTAGCGAGGATCAGCCCCATCTTCACAATCGGCTTCACGGCTGTGTGATTCACATCATCCTTTCTCCACTCCTCCCTTGCGTATTCGGTCTAGCAATAGCTGGTTGTATCCTTCCAAGCAGATATCCCGCAAAAATATTCGGCAAAAATTCTTGAATTTGCCGGATGGCTCACTCGTACCTACCTGTGAATAGCAAGGTAAAAACAGCGTTTTTACAGCTATAATAATAATAATAATTATTATTATTATTATTATAACAGGCAGTAATAATAATATAGGTAATGATAACTTAATAATATTGGCCTATTGACTTCACCTGTTCTTTTTCTAATGAACAAGGTAGCTAGCACTCAAAATAATACATGCGGCTACGGCAACAGTAATTTGGTCGTCCGCATCCATCTCCATGAATACCAAGTACCAGGCAAGTACCAAGCCGAGTATCGGGGTTCGCCAAATGTCTCGAATAGGGCAGTGGGAGGCAAACGTTAGCAGGTGGGTTCTCGGAGATGCCCGTACTATGTGGGGTGCGAGCAAGACACGCACAGAGCACACAAATAGGAGATATCTTCACACAACGGTGGATTCCCCTGCACACTTTTCACTACAGGTAGGTACCTACCGATGACTAGTCCAGAATGACCAGGGACCCTCTAGAACAGTGGTTCCCAACCTAGGGGCGATCGCCCCCAAGTGGGCGATTTGGGTTATCAGGGGGGCGATAAATAAGAGGGGGCGATTAGGGGGCGATGAGTATTCAAAGGGGGAAAAATTAAAGAAGTACTGTACAGTAGAAGTTGTCGGATCAAGGCCAAAGGAATTATTTCATCATTCATCGCCAAGTTAGATATTCATAAGGTAAATATTGGCCGTAAAGAGCTGATTCAGTTTCCGACCCTTAAAAAGTGTTCAGTGTCAGATAACGAGACTCCTGAACTCCCAGAAGACAAAATCCTAATTTTTACTGATCACCTTGACAGTTAAAAACTGACATGGAATCAAGATTTGAAGATTTGACCAAGTTAAAAATTCCGGATTGGATTCTAGATCCATTTTCGTTTGAAGCTGTGGATAAGCTTGATAACCTTTGCAGACGGAGTTTCTAGATCTGAAGTATGACTGTGAGGCGAAAATCATTTTCAAGCAGAGCGGTTACGAGTTAGCCTGGGTGAAGCTTATGGACACTTATCCACAACTGTGGGAAAAAACTGAGCCACTTTTCATCTCGTTCCCGTCAACATATTTAGTTGAAAAAGGATTTAGTTCTGTTGTCCAGCTCCTCACAAAACAAAGAAATAAGTTGGAAATTTGTCTCAAAGGAGACTTGCGTCTGAACTTGAAGAACATGAAGCCAGATAGTCAAGCTTTAACTAAAATCCACCAAGCACAAGGCAGCCATTGAAAAGGTAAAATAAAACAATACCAAAGTTTTCAAACTTTCATTTATTTTTTCAAATTTTAAGTGTCAACTTTCTTATTTTTTCAGATTCCAATTTAAAGATGAAAACATTTACTCCTGTTTTTTAAATGTACGTCAATGATCTTAGTTAATTATTTCACTTCTTTGTTCTTAAAAAAAATCTGTAAAGAATGTACATTTTAATTTTTTGTCTATTTTATTTAAGAGTGACCGGATAAAACTGCTTTGGTTGTTTTTATATAAGGTAATACATTTGTTTAAAATGAGAAAACTGCTTTATTATTGACACTTTACTTCAAATTAAAATTAGGTATATAATGAAAATGAAAAGGGGGGCGATAGGTGTTAGTCAATCTCCAGAAAGGGGAGATGGGCCACAAAAGGTTGGGAACCACTGCTCTAGAACGTCTTGGCTGGTTCCACAGCCTGAGAATCCCGCAGGGTTCTTTGTTGCCTACTACTAAGAAAAACTATTGAAATGGGACGTACACAATAAAGCATTTCAGTATATTTAAACGCTTGGAGGCACGTGTCCTTCCCTGACGCCCTTAATCACCCCAAAATTACACAGAGTTATTCCACAATGCGCAATACGAACCCGCGAGACTGCAAGTCAAGTGATCTTTCTGAACTGCTTGGATGAGAAAGTCCAGCGATATTATGTACGCCCACTTGGATGAGCGAGCGAAGTGAGCGGACACAGCTACATAGTAATTATCTATAAACAAAATGTTAGGTAACTTTTGCTGGGTGAAACCAATGCCAGGCAAGGGAGTGGCCGTTGCTACATTTTTTTGTTATTATATTATAGTGTCTTCTGTTCCAGGACAGAGGCCGCACAAATGCGATATCTGCCCGAAGGCCTTCAAGCATAAGCATCATCTCACCGAACACAAACGGCTGCACAGCGGTGAGAAGCCATTTCAGTGCACTAAATGCCTCAAACGCTTCTCCCATTCTGGCTCGTACAGCCAGCACATGAACCACCGTTTCTCCTACTGCAAGCCCTACAGAGATTGAATCGCGAGGCAGGCTGAAATAACTGTGTGGTCTCGTTTCTCTCAACGCCACGTAGGACCCATCAAGTCATATTTTGCTTCGGTGTGAAGTAAAAAAAAAAAAAAAAAACATGCAAACCTACAAAAAATACATGTGTATAATAATTATAAATAAAATAGTAATGATAATAAAAAACAAAGAACCAGTGCTAGATTGGTCTAGTCCCTTCAAAGAATCGGCTAATTGCTCAGAAGCTGATCATACATCCACTTAACAAGCTCTATAAACAAGGATAAATGCATATCATCTGCGCTGGTCGTAGACGAGCTGTGGCGTGTAAACAACGTTTTCAAATTAATTGGTTGGTGTTTCACAGAGTCTGCAGTCACGATGCGGTTTCCATTGAGGATTAACGAAGTTCGGCAACAATAGCTCATTTTGCAATATTATCTCTTCCACCCTTGAGCCAACCTCCAAATGATTAACGTAAGTCGGTCGCTTCTTAGTTCTTAGCATATCACTTTAGATCATGTGGAACGCAACAAAGGCATCAGTGAGTGGTATATATATTAGAGAGTTTTTGCAACACACTCACGACGAAACGAACGAAACGAAAGCAGTGCTGCGCATGCGCACTTAAGACACCGAAAAGTTTGACGAACCGTGACGACGAAAAATACCGGGATCTCGCGGTGTCAGCTTTCGTCGTGTTGATATGACGAAACGTAATTTAACCTTACATCTGTATAACGCTACCTACCTTCTTCTGTTTTCCTTGGAAAATAAAAATGTTGAGCGTCGTATTCACAGCTGCTTCTTGGCGTCTTGGCAGACTTGACGACATGTGTGGACATAGATTTGTATTAACCATGGAGTAAAATGGATGAAAGAGAGGTTGACATAACGTTAGCGTGACTCCACCAGCCGGTAGACGCCAAAGCTGAACGAAAACTGAACTGAAAAAGGTTAGCATCTGACTTCGGTCGCCCTATCCGCCATTTCCGTTTCGGTGTCGTTTTCCGTTTCGTTTCGTCACGAGTGTGTTGCAAAAACTCTCTATTATGTCAATCTGACACATATGAGCCTGCGTGCATTCCATTGAAAACAAAGATTCAACAAATTACAAAATAGTTGCATCGCTATAGGCCCAATCGAAAGTGTTTTTCAACGTTATAACATGAATCATACTGTTGCGGTGACTACCTTGTTCGAAATTCGCCATGAAATTAGCGCATAAACAGTTGTCGGCACCTTGCATATCTAAGGTTGTCTATTTTTACGTGCTATCCGGAAATCGAGCTCTACGATCGGCTGAGTCAAAAATCGAGCTTTGATCTGCCGAGTTAAATATTGAGCTCGCTGATCAGCTGAGTCGAAAGGGCTCTCTGGTTATCGGGTATCAGAACAGACTCCAGCGTGCAAAAGCACGTTTCATGTTCTTCTGTTGGCAGACTAAGTCCATGCCGATTAGTGCCAATTAAAATTGGTTTTCAACATTATAATATGGAACATGCTGTTCCGGTGAGTACCTTGTTCGAAATCCGCCACGGTGCATACAGTTGTCGGCACCTTCCATGTCTAAGGTTGTCTATTTATGCGTGCTATCCGGAAATCGAGCTCTACGATCGGCTGAGTCAAACGAGCTTTGATCTTCCGAGTTAAATATTGAGTTCGCTGATCAGCTGAGTCGAAAGGGCTGTCTGGTTATCGGGTATCAGAACAGACTCCAGCGTGCAAAAGCAGGTGTTTCATGTTGCTCAGTCGACCGTTCCATGCTGATCAGTAGGTCTGTTCCCTAGCTGTCTTTGGCCAGGACCAGCCTAACATTCCCATGGCTATCATTAGGTACTCGTCAGCGCAAGATTAGGGTTATGGAAACCAAGAAATCATGACATTAACTCACAAACAGGATTTGGTATAATTTTGCATTCCATTTCGCATGGATACTAATGTAAGCAGGTAGCAACACCTCTACTTCTCCACATTGAGTACCAGTTTGGTTTCAGAGCTCAAGGAATCGCCTTTCTGACGTTCTAAAATTGGTGATGCTTCTTCAAACTGATGACAGTATACTGGACAAACCGAAAAACAAAAACAATTCAATCGTTTTTGGTTTATTCGATTAGTCGCCACTCAAACCATGAATTGTGCAATAACTGAAACTTCTTGAGAAACTACCTTGTCGTATGCTGTTTTCGCCATTTTCTTCTCGAATCATGTAACTTGTTATCGTCTTGGATAGCAGAGAAACCTTTCTACCCCCGCTTAAGAAACGACTACATTTCTCTGTGTTACAACAGGTTTTTCAAAACAGATTATACCCATATTATTAGCGATACGTTGTTAATGTCATTTTATTCTTGTTCAGTGATGTATGAGCAGCTTCTTCTAAGCAAATTATTTCCTCAACAATTATCACATTTAAAAAACACACATTACGAACTAAAGTACCTGTTCTGAATTTAAAACCAAGGATAACAAGCATAAAAATTGAAAAAACAACAAATTTTATAGTTTTGTGAACGTATTTAGATCTAAAATTCTTGAAAGTCCCTTCCTTGAAATTTAAAGCATAGTTTTTGTAATATTTTTCTGATACCAGTCGATTGTTGAGATGTTGATTCTCAGGGTATTCAAAGCCAAATATAGGTACTTACTTTTTTTACTATAAACATTCTTCTCTTCCATTATCTTTCCTTCTTCTTATGAATTCTTTTTATAAAATTCTTATTCTCTTCAATTTAATTTATTTTGAATTTTTTTTCTCTCGGGAATTCGCCTGATTGTCTTCCAACATTCTAAACAAATTCTGTTCCCTAAAATTCATGCATTGATGTACTCGACGTCGTATCAATCTCTCTTGAAGATGTGTAAATATACCTACGTATTGCGTGTACATAAAAATTTCATCTAATGAAAATAAGATTCCCAAATAGCTACCGCACTTCACATTAGGCTTCAAAGTCTTGGACCTGATTATATATATTTTCTAGTCTTTGTTTGGTGCATATTTGACTGATTTTTCACTACTGGCTATGTTAGAAACTTTATTTGAATTTCATAACACGAAATAAAATCCCTCTGATTTCAGCTGGTCAATGTTCGATTTCAAATTATCGAACTCGACCCCTTTTTCTGGGTTCATCTCTCTCAAACTAAGAACAATCTAGTCATTATTTTGTGCCCAGAACTTATATATTACTATTCCTATTTCAAAGGCACATTATAATAATTAAAATGTTACAATCTGTTATATTTTATCGTCCGTTGTTCTGTAAATCACTTTATGAAGAAAAATCGTAGGAAATTAAATACGATTTTTAAATACCTACTCGTTGCCATTCCAATTGGTTTAGTTTTAACGAAGTAGTTTATGAAAAAGCATTTTTAAAATTATTATATTTAAGTAGTTGAGAGTGCATGTGTATAAGCAAAAACATATATAAATATATATTTATTATTATTATGCAACTGTGTTTTACGATGACAATAACAAATATTAAAATAAATGAAATAATTTTATTTCTCTCCTGGAAATAATTGTTTTTTTTTTGTGTTTTTTTTCAATCCACGTTCAATTTGTAATGCTGTAGCTTGTCTCGAATAGTGAATAATTTCATGACATTCAGTTTTTCATCAAAAGATCTTTGAACATTTCAAACATTTGACTTTGCTGGGTTTGTTGTGGTATCTCAAATTTATGTGAGACCTTCACGCCAACAAGGTTCGACAATATTATTTGTGTAGGTATTTTTATATTTTTTGTATAAGATTATTTGAAGGGGGTCTAAGGCATGGAGCGAATCCAATCTTGTTTTTGGTCGTAATAAACCGAAATATTCCAAATAATTTTATATCTCGAGGTACCATGCTTTTTTGATTTTTTTTTACCTCCCACTATGCGGATTTGTAATCGCCACAAGTTAAACGAAGAAAAAAGTTGTGTGAAAAGAATATTCATGTAAATACAGAATTATTATTATTACATTGTAATGTGTAAATGAAATGTTTAAAACAATTCCATTCCTCTCGATTATACGATGGAGTAATGTATTTGCCTTCAATTTATTTTTGTTTCTTTCGATTGATAAATATATTTTAATTTTCAAATGTTTAAGAGGATAAAACTGAGCCGTTAGCCGCTCCTATGTGAATTCATGTGCCAATTTTGAAATTATGGATATCGCCGGTTGTTTGAAGCGCTTCCGACAAAATAGTATAAAAAATACCTATGTGGAAAAAATCTTTCCCTCCTTTTTATTTATAAATTTATAAGATTAAGTATATTGATTTCTATAATGCGTTGATTATATCTTGTATATTCTATAATAAAAAGCCTAATTTGATTGCTATATGTGTATGTAATAGTATAATACAATTTCAAACAAAATAGGTTTAATACAACGAATTGAAATATTATATTTACTTAGCATGTGTACAAAAAACATTGAGGAAATATTATTTTAAAATACCTATTGACAAAATTTGTTGACTTTTTTTATTTTAAGGGTTATAGTTGTTTTAATAGTTTACACATTGTAAAGCGTACCTACCTACCTACGATTTATTAAGCAAACTCCAGCAATTTTAATTAATTCAATTTTCTTATTTCTAACTGTACAAGAAGATTCAAAAATGTGAGAAAAATGTTTCAACATTTTTGCTTAGCTAGAGCAGCCAAAGATTGTGTATAAAATATCTGTATCTTTATTTATTTTCATGTAAAACAATATGGTTTAGTTTTTCGTTTGTGCAATAAAAATTGCAATCCTGTCTCTGATTTTGGACAAATAGGTACCCAATTAATTTTATTTTAATGTTCTGTGTTTATCTCACCATTATTATTATTTATTTTTTAATAATAATGTGTCAATTTTGAGTGATTCTGAACATGTAATAGAAACAGCGTAGGTACACTCGTTTGATTGTTTAAAATGGGATATGCTTCGAATTACGATACCTACGTTTGCTTTATCATAAATCTTAATGAGCAATTATCTTCGCTTGGTAAATCGGAGAAAAAGAAATTTATAATGGTACGTTCTGATTTATCGTTCATTTCATTAGTACCTATATTTGAATCATTTAACCACGTAAGGAATAAAAATTTATGAACATACTAAGGGTTTTTGCTCATAATTTCATCCTATTCTGTCCATATTTATCGGTAGTTACCTACTGTGAATAATGATGATGTTGTAAAGCGGTTCACTATTGTGTGCCAGCTTCACAGATGAACGCAGGGACAAGTGATAGGTAAATAACACACTCTACACGTGGATACACTGTGACACAACTAGCAGGTCTATTTAAAAATTGGAATCGACAGGAGCACAGATGGAAATATCAACATCAGTGGCTAGCGAGCTAAGTACAGGCAAGTAACTATAGCATTTCCAAGTCAAATTCAACCTTTTCCAAACCAAATTCAACCTTTCCAAACCAAATTCATCTTTTTCCAAGTCAAATTCAACTTTTCCAAGTCAAATTCAACTTTTTCCATTTCAAATTCAACCTTCCCCAGCTTCAGCAAAAAATATAAAGTTTAATAAACTGAATTTGTGAACCCCATTACTAACTTTTTGTTGCATTATTTAAGGATTAAACTGAATTTCGTATGACATCAGACAGCGACTGCAAACTCCCTCGCTACTTCGTATGACATCATATGAGGTGCGTTCGATTAATCAGAAGGTTTGATGAGCAACGAAATAGGCATTAAAGAAGTAAACACGAAGAATTTGCAAAAACCGAAGTTATGTGTCTTTACTTCAGTTGAAGGTATACAAAAGGAAAATTTTAAATTGTAATGCAAAAATAAAAATTGTTGTTTAATTTAAGACTTAAATAATGCAACAAATAGTTAGTAATGGGGTGCACAATTCAGTTTATTAAAATTTATATTTTTTCCTGAAGTAGGAGAAGGTTGCATTTGAAATGAAAAAAGTTGAATTTGAAATGGAAAAACTTGAATTTGACTTGGAAAAAGTTGAATTTGGTTTGGATTATTTAAGGATTAAACTGAATTTCGTATGACATCAGACAGCGATTGCAAACTCCCTCGCTACTTCGTATGACATCATATGAGGTGCGTTCGATTAATCAGAAGGTTTGATGAGCAACGAAATAGGCATTAAAGAAGTAAACACGAAGAATTCGCAAAAACCGAAGTTATGTGTCTTCACTTCAGTTGAAGGTACACAAAAGGAAAACTTTAAATTGTAATGCAAAAATAAAAATTGTTGTTTAATTTAAGACTTAAATAATGCAACAAATAGTAAGTAATGGGGTGCACAATTCAGTTTATTAAAATTTATATTTTTCCCTGAAGTAGGAGAAGGTTGCATTTGAAATGAAAAAAGTTGAATTTGGTTTGGAAAGGTTGAATTTGGTTCGGAAAAGGTTGAATTTGACTTGGAAATGCGATACATTCCTATCAAAACGAATGAACGAAAATGTATACATTTACGAATTATGCTGTCAAAAGGTAAATATGAAACGGTTATCGAAGGTGGGTATGAATGTAGACAAGTGTTTTCCTAGAATGCTTGTCAGGTAACACGCATCTAACAACCGGGTTTAAATTCTTGTCCCGGGTTCCTTCTCCTGTTGCTCTTCCCCAACTTGAGTCGGACAGTGCCAATAGCTTCAGGCAGGAGCGTTGCTTCCATAAGGCCACTTGGGCCACTGCACCGGCACCCAGAAACACTAGGAGTAAAAAAAACTCCAGTGTTCAGTTGGCATTTGAATTTCCCTCCGTACACTGTACCTAGCATTTTTCACGAAGTTCAACAGCGACTCGCCAGATTTCTCTGCCTATGGATTGGAAATTCTATGGATATTCAATATTCTAGTAGAGCGTCCATGGCAGGCTCCATAGGCCAAGCTTGTCGGAATAAAGCGACAGGAACTGATGTACTGCAAACGAAATCGAAACCTAATCTCCTGAAACTGGCAGGAAGGTTCTGGGTCCTGGGACCTAGTGTCGCCTTGGGAACTGTGAAAAGTGGCCCATCTGCGCATGCTCAGTCAAGTAAAAATGTTGTTCACCACGCCCACTTTGGGCCTGTCCCCAAAATCGTTCGTATTCACAATCGATCCGATCCCTTCGATTCAATTTGTCATCTCGATACGAGATGCTTCTTCGTCTTCTGATTTGCTTTTGTTGTCTCGTGGATTATATTCGCTTTCTCTGTTGAGTCAGTTGCCAGTTTTTAATTTTTTGCGTCAAGTTGTGTGCGTTTTGCTTTCGGTCTGGTTCTGATGAAAGATTTGTATTCGCGGTACGTACATGCGTTTTGTCCTGTTTGCTGTTTGTGGTCTTGTGGATTGATCGGCGTCGTAACACACAGATAACTACCTAGCTTTTAGTCAATAGCTTCTCCATTCAAGTAGGTACCGGCCGATGGGCCATTGTTTTGTTATATTTTAGTTTAACATATTTTTGTAACACATGAATTCGGTGGCTAATTTGCAGTAGAAATTGTGGACGTTGTCGTACGGCGATAGTGTTGATTACATGAGACAAGCTTTGCTGAATATCACTCAATCAGTAAATAAGGGAAGGCACATCTGATGGTTTTGTGTTCTGGTTTGGTGCCCCACTGTTTTCAGAGCCCACGCACAGCTGCTAGCTTCAGCCTACTGCTGAATCGCCATTAGCTCAATTTAGTTTGTTGGAATTTGGCACTCCGATGTTTGTGAACACACTTCTATCGTTGCACATATTTACATACGAAGTTACTCCTGAATCGAGACATTCAAGGTAATTTTCATGAGTAGAAGCTTTCAATGAGAATTCACCGTGCTCTGATGATTCATTTGCTTTTCTATCTTTTGGTTAATTTCGTAACATTTTTTCTACGCTGACATGATTTGCGTCATCACTTTTATTGCACTCAGAACACTTAAAAACGCTGCAAATTACTACAGAACGGTTTATTACTTACCTGTATATAGATGCCCCTTCTGCGATGATCACACTGTTTTCTGTGGTCAATACCCTCGAGCTTCCCCCGGGAAAGCCCTAAATGGAGTAACGGAGCCGGCCCGGGAATTACAGTTTCATAAAACGTGAAAAACGGTATCTCACAAGCAAAAAAAGCCCTAATTTTTACACCTGTTTCACTCATAACACCCCTGGGTGTATTCCGATTGGGAGGCCGAGCTTTGGAGCCTAACTAGGGCCCAAATGGAGCCTGTGTGCGAATGAAAATTTATGGTAAATTTAATTCAGAAACTTTGTTAGAACTTCAATTCTGCGCTCGTTGGTCCAAATCGACATCATATTCGGTCTCCTCTCCCTAAAATACCCTTAAAAACTGCACAAGTGGTCTACGCAGAAGAGGCATCTATACAGGTAAATATTTGGATGTATTATTCAGTGAATAATACACTTATGTATCCGTTCAACAAAACATTTTTGGAAACCCCCCTCAAATATTAAGAAAACATTTATAGAGGGTGCGTAGATTTCGACAATGCTATGTCCGACCACGGTACGCCGTAGCATCCATATCTACCTTTATTTTCGGTCTAAAAAATGTGTTCTTTCGTACAAAGGCTCTCCATTTGGGCCCTAGTTGTGTCCCGAAACTTTGCAGCCCGATCGGAATATACCCACGGGTGTTATGGGTGAAAATGGGCGTAAAAATAGGGTTTGTTCGGTGTTTTAGTAACATGAACTGTTTTCTGTGGTCAGAAATGAACGCAATAATGGAGAAAAACTGAAAGGAATCACATCATTCAAAGATTTACCCAACCTATCACTCTTAATAATTTCGAATTTTGCAAGCACCCTTATGTCAGTAAAATATGCCCTTTTATATTTTTACACTTTAGGCTACACTAACTTACGGTAGGTTTTATAAACTTTTTTCTTTTTTTTTACAGACACAATATTTGTGTTTACCACTATTCTTGTTAGTGTTATTGATTATAGCACGCTGCAGCGTGACTCAGGTGACGTTTGAGAAAGGACCTAGCCTAGTAATTCAGTTTATCGATAAGTAGTACTTACACTGATAATCAATAAAATAAACCACAGAGGTTATGAAAATAATGATCGTCGTGAATTACTGTATGATTATAACTGCAAATCTTCTAATCACATCCTTCAGCGTAATCCGTATGATACTTGCGTTTCAGTCTTCTCCAGGAGCGTAGCGTGCCTCTGGTGACGGGGGTACCGCAATGAATTCCCCCCCCCCCCCCCACATTCTCACTTCCTCACACACTCTAAAAATGTAAATGTGAAGCAGTTCTTAGCAAGCTGTTTGTCAAAGGAATTTTATGATATTATTGATCTTCCAAATTCATTAGAAATAATTCATAACATTCCCTTGCAAAAAAATAAAAGGTTTTTCGAACTACAGCCTGATAACCATTGGTACCTATTGTATGTTTCAACAGTGAAATGCTGAGTGTACTCACGGTTACGTTCCTTCACAACTCTCTTGAAATCTGGCAACGCTGAGATTGAACGGCCGGCTCTGATGATGTCGTTCTTTTCGCTAAAACTACGAGAACTAAACGAACGCCGAACCACGGAACAATTAACGCAACAACTATCCATTTTAGGAGGAGACTAGGACACTAGGAAAGATTCGAATTCAAACAACTAAACCTGAAATTAGGAACAATTATTGTGAAAACTACAAGTAATAAAATTATGAGAAAACAGGCCGTCGTAAGAATAGCTTCCGAAAAGCAAAATGGATGACAGTGACAAGTTGTCAAAGTTTTTTTCTCGAGTTTTTAATTGATAGCTACAATCGATCCATACGCCAGTATCCCTCCTCACCAAGATTGGATACGCTGGATATTTGCGCTAGCCCAACTTACTAACACAGTCCCCTGAAGATGTGTAAGACACTCACTCACACACGCAAACACACTCACACAGACGATGTAGAGACACACACACAGCGGATTCTGGGCCTCCGCAGACTGGTAGCGGTACCCCAGCGACCTTGAGATTTCAAATATTCGAAACCTGCTGAAAACCATATGATTCTAATCGACTAATCGATACTTGGCTGTTTTTCGTCCATGACTGGCAGACATGGAGGTTGGAGGATAGTTCATGGAGGGAGAGTCATGGAGGATGGAGTTATGAGTGGACAATTCAAATTGCTACCTACCTACGGAATGTAATTTTTTTCATTTTTTGTGTAGGGTAGCGCCGGTACCCCCGGTACCCCTGACGCTACGAGCCTGGTCTTCTCAGATGTCTGGGAAGTGGTCTACGTAATGGAATGGAGTTGAGTGGATTAGGGAGCAGTGCTGCTTTCTTGTACATTTCATGGTATTTGGCAGTGGGAAAGTTAACGACAGAGGGGACTCCCAGGTCTTTATGTATTTCGTCATTACAGACATACCAAGGGGCTTCCACGATGAGGCGTAAAACCCGATTTTGAAACGTTTGGCTATGCGCTTGAGTTGAGAATTAGAGGCAGAGCACCAGATTTCTATCCCATACCTATTGCCAAATGGGTCTAGACAAGAGGTGTGCACAATGATTTTGGCACTGACACTAATGGTGTTATGCGATATTAGGGGTTTCAGTTGTTGTGGTAGGCGGTTTCTTAGTTTTTCAACACTGTTGGTGAGTGGTTGTTCCAGGTGAGTATCTTGTCGAGGGTAAGACTGAGGTATAAGTGATCTCTTCTGCAGTCTTGATCGGAGTGTCAAAACATTATATTATACTTGATGAATATTGACGTTTCACTTGTAGATGAAGACAACAGTGGCTAATTAGCTGGTATTAATTTTGATACGCCAGTTTGAGGCCCACGATTTAATGGCCGTTGCAGAAATTTGATGTTGGACGGCTTGCTCTCCTGTTTGTTCTGAGGCTAATATTGCCAAATGGTTGGCGTAGTGAGCAGTTACTACATTTGGCTAAGCAGGTTAATTGTGGGTGTAGAAAATGTAGCAGACCAAGGACACTCTCTTGAGGAAGCCCTGGAAGGATAGCACGTTCTTCCGAAGTAAAACCACAGTATGAGACCTTGAATTGACTATCACTGAGACAGCTTTGCATTATTTGAAACGTGTCTGGTAAACACTGCTTAAATTTCTCTAATAAGCCTCTATGTTAAACCGTGTCAAATGCCTTCTCCACGTCAAGAAACATGCCTAAACAGACACTCTTAATTTCAAAGGTTCCAAGGATTTCGTCGACTACTCAACGCAGCTGCCATGTACAATAACGTGCACTGCTGAACCAAAATTGAGTGTCTGGAAGCAGCTGTTCGATATGAGTCATGAGCTTAGGAATTAACAGCCTCTCATAGAGTTTGGAGGAAGAGAGTAGGCTGATGGGTCGGTAGCTATTGATATTGTCCCAGCGTCTTTTTTTATGGCTCATGATGACATTTTCTTGTTTCCATGCTTTGGAAAAGTACAGAACTGTGCAGTGCATTAAAACATTTCGTCATAAACACAAAGGTTTTACGGGGTAGGTATGCAAGTAACGGCTTGTTAATACCATCAAAACCTGGGTACTTTTTTTTGGGGTAGGACTGATTACTACTTCCTTCACTTCTTCGGAAGGAAAGAAAGAGTCAAGAGGTGTGAGCTGAAGGGGTTGCTGTAGAATCTCCTCTACCAGTTGGACAGGAAGTGCAGTATGCAGTATGCAGTTCCAGCATACTGGCATAAGCTTCTGATTATTCTTGGCTGGTAGGTACATAACCACCTCGTACCTTGATTAATTGCAGGTATCTGGACCCTTCCTTCAGTACTTGGTTTTGAGCCTCAGCAAACAGTCTTTCTGTTTGATATTTTATAACTCGTTATGTGTTCATTTCAAAGTTTATTTTTGCACATAGCTCAATGTGCCTCATTTCTAAGGAAAAATCAAAATCAAAATAAAAATTAATATAGATTTTTTGTAAATTTGGTTTTGAAGTAAATCGTAAAACAAAGCGAAAACAACATGATGTAGTTTTCACCATGATGATATTATCGAACTTGAAAATATAGGATTTTTGAACCAATACGTTTTGGTATCAATGCTTGATTTATTTGTGTTTCATTTTAAAGGTCAAGTTACAGGTAAATGTTGGTTTCGTCTCCATTTGGTTTGGGTTGGAGGTTCTATTGAGCCTGGATACGCCTGGAGCTAGAACAAACGAGAACACCATTGCATGAAATTATAGGTTTTTGGTTTTATTCCATAATATGTATTCGAACAATAATCTGAAGTATAATCGACAGGAATGAGGTTTGACAAAGTGTGGGTGAGGGACGACACATTATGGTTTACGTCAGGGGCGTTGCGTCCATAACGCCACTTGGGCCACTGCACCGGCACCCAGAAACACTAGGAGTAAAAAAAACTCCAGTGTTCAGTTGGCATTTGAATTTCCCTCAGCACACTGTACCTAGCATTTTTCACGAAGTTCAACAGTGACTCGCCAGATTTCTCTGGCTATGGAATGGAAATTCTATGGATGTTCAATGTTCTAGTAGAGTATCCATGGTGGGCTCCATAGACCAAGCATGTTATCGGAATAAAGCGACAGTAATCAATGTCCTGCGATCGAAATCGAAACCTAGGCTCCTGAAACTGGAAGGTAGGTTCTAGGTCCTGGGACCTAGTGTCGCCATGGCAACTGAGAAAAGTGGCCCATCCACACATGCTCAGTCGAGTAAAAATGTTGTTCGCCACGCCCACCTGTACCCAACATCTGATTTCTACTCCAAAATCGTTCGTTTTCACAATCAATTCGATCCCTTCAATTCAATTTGTCATATCTACACAAGATGCTTCTTCATCTTCTGATTTATTTTTGTTGTCTCGTGAATTATATTCGCTTTTTCTGTTGTCAGTTGTCAGTTTTTAATTTTTTTTTCCATGAAATTGTGTGCGTTTTGCGTTTGGTCCGGTTCTGATGACAATTCAAGTAGGTACCGGCCGACGGGTCATTGTTTTGTTACATTTTAGTGTACTATATTTTTATAACACATGAATTTGGTGGCTAATTTGCAGTAGAAATTGTGGACGTTTTTGTACGACGATAGAGTGTTGATTAAAAGAGATAAGCTTTGCTGAATATCACGCAACAGTAAATAAGGGAAGGGTGTTGTTGCCTTGGGGTATTTTGTAGACAAATCTGTTGGTTTTGTGGTCTGGTTTTGGTGCCCCACTGTTTTCAGAGCCCACGCACCGCTACTGGTTTACGTTACATCTCTGTTGGTTGGTTGATGTTACACATTCATTAATAGTGTGGAATGAAATACAATTCATTACTACAGTGAAGGACATGGAAATAGAACCTCTGAAAGCTGCTGTGCTCTACAGTCAGGGACGATCACTTCCCTTGGCCTCCATAACATGAGTGGCCAAACGCCCGACACCCTCTTCTACCTGCAAAAATGAAGTTCCTAGTATGAATTGTCACTTGAAACATGTGTTGGATTAGATCGGTTTTGAAAAGAAGGTAATTCTTTTTAAAACTTATTTCTTACAAATAAGTGCATTAGACTTACATAAGTTAGGTTATGTAAAAAATAAAAACCTACTTAACCGAAACAAGCTAATTTTGAATCCGAATGCGCAAAATTAGGTAAGTACAGGATATTGCAGTTAGACAAGGGCTTACGTTACTGAAAGTTTTTGTAACCTTACTTACCTATAAAAACATAGAGTCTAATGAGAAAGAGTTCCACGGAAGAATCTATTTGTCATACCTTGGCACGCATGGAGCTTTTTGATAGTTTTATAATCAACTTCGTACTATAGTTTGCATGTGTACGTAAACTGCATTACCTGTATCCCAAGAATCAATCATATTTATGCACAGCGGGTTCCATCTGCCCAGGCGTGGGCATCTGAAATCGCGATGATCAAGTTTGTGGATTTAATGAAGATTAATCTTTCTGACAACCCCACCAAACACGATTCACACCTTTCACCTTTGGGAAGTCTGTGGCGTACCGCCCACCTTTACGGTAAGTCAATCCAAGTTTTTTTTTTCTTCTTCTTCTTTCTTCCTGGTTCAAAAGCGACACCACCTGCAACTAGGGGCTCACTCTCTAAGACTTGATACGTTTAGAAATGGGGTAATTGCCGAAATGTTAATCCATCCGCTGCAGACTAACTGTCCTTCCTTCCTCTCCCATCGGTACCTTATATACAGTGCCCCAATTTCAGTTGACGTCAAATCATGATCCAATTTGAAGGGGCCTTATAGTAGATCTCAAATATCTGTATGATGTATTATTAACAACATTACCTGGTTAAATTGCTACAATTAAATGTGCTTATTTAGGGCATAATAATGAGGTATGCTCATAGGGATGTGATAGATAATTGAAAACATTTCAGATCGTCATATTATGCAATATTAGAGAGTTTTTGCAACACACTCACGACGAAACGAACGAAACGAAAGCATTGCTGCGCATGCGCACTTAAGACACCGAAAAGTTTGACGAACCGTGACGACGAAAAATACCGGGATCTCGCGGTGTCAGCTTTCGTCGTGTTGATATGACGAAACGTAATTTAACCTTACATCTGTATAACGCTACCTACCTTCTTCTGTTTTCCTTGGAAAATAAAAATGTTGAGCGTCGTATTCACAGCTGCTTCTTGGCGTCTTGGCAGACGTGACGCCTTGTGTGGACATAGATTTGTATTAACCATGGAGTAAAATGGATGAAAGAGAGGTTGACATAACGTTAGCGTGACTCCACCAGCCGGTAGACGCCAAAGCTGAACGAAAACTGAACCGAAAAAGGTTAGCATCTGACTTCGGTCGCCCTATCCGCCATTTCCGTTTCGGTGTCGTTTTCCGTTTCGTTTCGTCACGAGTGTGTTGCAAAAACTCTCTAATATGGTCTACAAGAAGAAGGACTTATCATCATCATCATCACTACCACCAACAGCTTAGAATAATAATTATGGCAAAGGTTATATTTTTGCTAAGACATCTTCTCTAGGTATATTTCAAAACCGTTGACAGTTATGGCAGATAACATGAATCAACGCACACACGAGGTGTGGATTGCATCACACCGGCTACTGACTTGAGGCTGAGTAGGTGCACCATTGTGCTCAACTGTGGACACCATAATAGCGTTCCAAGGAATTTTAGGAATTAGGTATTAGCCCAACATTAAAACTATTTCGAACAACGGACTTACCCCTGCCCCCGGCTCTAGAGCCAGAAGCGGTCGCTTGATCACCAGTATCATCACACACGGGGAGTAACAAATCACAGTTCTCATCTTGAGCAGAACCTGAAACCAAGAGCAAAGTATGATGATGCGGTATTACCAACAGCAATAATACTGGAGTATCATAATAGACAAAATTTGAATTAAAAAAATTAATTAAATAAAATTTATTGTAAACCCTGGATTTGTCCTCATTGCTTATATCCTGGGTGGTCTTTTTACTAGAACTTTACTTCAATCTTTTAGTCCCTGTAGGCTCCATATATTATTATTAAGACGAGGCTGTGTCCTTTCGCCCACCTTGTTCAATGTTTTCGCTGAGGAAGTGTTTGAGGAAGCCTTGGATGGTGGGTCAGAATCAGTGGTGGAGTCATTAACATTACGCCAGTGACACAGCTGTCCTAGCAGAAAGCCTTGAGGACCTGCAGTGTTCATTGGATACCGACGCAAGAGCTTGCAGCAAGAATGGATTGAGCATTAACATGAGCGAAAATGAGTGGATGATGGTGGTAAAGATGCCCGTTGACTGAGGCCCCCTGAAGTTGAATGGTTATACCATCAATCGTGTTCGACACTTCAACTATCTGGGAAGCTGGCTGTTCTAGGCGCTGGAATCTGATAGAGAAATTGTCGCCAGCATGGATGTAGCCAGAGCAGCGTTCACTAACTGAAATCAGTGCCGAGCAGCAGAACATTTTAGCTTGAAACTCGGTTGAGATTTTCGCACTGCTACGTGTGGCCCGTTTTCCTGTATATAGGTGTGTAGCACGGACGTTAAAAGTTAAAGCAATCAACAGGTTGAAGGCTTTTGAGATGTGGTGCTACCGGCTGAGAACAAGCTGGACATCTCACACCTCCAATGAACAAGTTCTGTCACTCGCCCGTAAGGAGAGGGAACTGTTGGCTACAGTAAATATAAGAAAGGCCGGATACATCGGGCATATAGTTCATGGCTCTAAATACCATCTCCTGTGGCTGATTATCCAGGGAAATGTCGAAGGAAAAGGGTTCCTAGGTAGGAAAAATAAGTCGTTGCTCCGTAACATCAGAGAGGTCTTGGCCGACGGGTCATTGTTTTGTTACATTTTAGTGTACTATATTTTTATAACTCATGAATTTGGTGGCTAATTTGCAGTAGAAATTGTGGACGTTTTTGTACGACGATAGAGTGTTGATTAAAAGAGATAAGCTTTGCTGAATATCACGCAACAGTAAATAAGGGAAGGGTGTTGTTGCCTTGGGGTATTTTGTAGACAAATCTGTTGGTTTTGTGTTCTGGTTTAGTGCCCCGCCGTTTTCAGTTCCCATGCACCGATACTGTGTATGAATCCAGCACAGCTATCATCGCTAGGGAGCACCTGATTATAATCAGGGATGGTTGTATTAAGTCGGGTTGGTTGTTCTGTGATATTATTCCATTTGAAAAATGATGGCTCTTTTGGATTTTGTTGATAGGTAAAGTACTTTTGCAATTTGAACAAACTTTGAAGTATTACTGGGTAAATTATTACACAATGGTAAATTATCACACAACGGTAAATTATTACACAACGGTTTATTATACTATCTACGCAGAAGGGGCATCTATACAGGTAAATTGTTACACAGATGTTTATTATTTACCTTATGCTTCATGAATAACTACAAATAATTAATTATTGAATTATTGAATCCCGGGCATTTGTATGAAACGTTAATTACCGGGCAGGCTCCAGTAGGTACTCCATTTAGGGCTTTCCTGGAGGGAGCTCGAGGGTACCTACTGACCGCAGAAAACTGATCTACGCGGAAGGGGCTCTATACAGGTAAATAATAAAACATTGTGTAATAATTTGCAGCGTCTTTTTTTTATTGGTAGATACGAAATTGCCCAATTTACAAAACATAAATTACTATAACTTAGTTCACAAATAACACTTAATAATTACAAATACAACACAAAAAGTTATAAGCAAAAACAACTTTCAAAGTGATGTACCAGGTTTTATTTTCCAATGACAGACGATTTTTTCTTGTACGTGTATCATAAGTACCATTATAAAAATATATGCTAAATGAAATAGGTTGTGGCTAAAATAATAAATGAGCCTTAGTAGACTTCTGAGTTACGGAAAGTGCTACCTACCTCCACCCGCAGTTTGCCCAGAATGGTGGCCAAAAAAATAAAACTCGAAAACATTTTATTTTTGGCATGACGGTTAAAAATAAAACTTGGACTTACTTAATCACAGCTTCTTTTGGTTAGAAAAAAATAACTGTATTGGTAGGTGACTAAGAAATTATTACAGAAAAAGTAAAAAATTCAAGTCTTCGAACACTACTTACGTTTTAAAAGAAAAGTCTTTCTAATATTATCTTGGTTACTTTAGGTAGTATATCACCATATTTAAGTATATGAAACCATGGACTAGATGGGTACTTAGGTACCTTTTATTTTAACTTAATTATTTATTCGGTTTTTTATAATAACGAAAACTTGAAGAACTTTAATAGATTAATTGAAATAATCGATTAATTTGACAAATAATCGATTATTTTTTAATCGATGCCCGTATGTTTTGATTAATCGGGTAAACGATTAATTTGTAACGATTAATCGACTTTTTTTCATTGAGATTTCAAGTTTGGAGTGTTTCATTTTCTATTTCTTTCATTGAGACAATTCACTTAAAATGAAAGATGGATGAATCATGACATAACGCCATAGCAATGCATCACATGCACATAGTGTCTATCTGAGTACAAGAGTCTGTCCAAGAGTCGTGACACACCTCGAGGCCGAGATGCTGCCGGATCCGGAATGCACGAGGAATTCAGCCTCTACTTGAGATCACCACAGGAAAGGATCCAACAAAATCCAGTTTTATATTGGAAACAGATAGCGGAGACTTTCCCTGTGGTGTCGAAAATAGCATTGAAATATGTGCCAGTACAGCGGTGGCAACCTCTGTTCCCTCAGAAAGGCTTTTTTCTGAAGCTGGCCAAATTCTGAGGGAACATAGGAACCGGCTGACCACTGACATGGCCAACAAACTTCTATTTTTAAAAGACATTAACGATAAATATTGGAACTAAGTAGTTTTAAAAACGCTGCAAATCCCTGCACAAAGGTTTATTATTTTGTACAGAATACCCTCCTGTTACAGATCACAGGTCTCCGTATAGATAACCCTTCTATATAACATATGTACTATTCTACACATATTATGTAGATCGCACACCCTCCGTAGGTTAATACCTAACCCCGTACTCGTTACTAGGTACCTACCTAAACCGTTGTGTAATAATTTACCTGTATAGGTTCCACTTCTACGGAGATAGAATAATGAACCGTTGTGTAATAATTTGCCCATCAATATTACATCAACGATTGTTCAAGTTGCAAAAGTACCTATCAACAAAATCCAGCCCCTTCTGGGTAGATGAGCCGTTGTGTAATAATTTGCCATTGTGTAATAATTTGCCATTGTGTAATAATTTACCCATCAATAATACTTCATCAGTTGTTCAAGTTGCAAAAGTACCTATCAACAAAATCCAGCCGGATCGCACACCCTCCGTAGGTTAATACCTAACCCCGTACTCGTTACTAGGTACCTACCTAAATCACGAGGTAAATGTTGCTAAAATAATTCTGTCGATTGCAAACAGTACCTATCAGTAGTATCAACAAAATCCAGCCCCTTCTTGGTAGATTAGCCGTTGTGTAATAATTTACCGTGGTTTAATTATTTCTCGTTGTGTAATAATTTGCCATTATGTAATAATTTACCCATCAAAATACTTCAACGGTTGTTCAAGTTGCAAAAGTACCTATCAACAAAATCCAGCCCCTTCTGGGTAGATGAGCCGTTGTGTAATAATTTGCCATTGTGTAATAATTTGCCATTGTGTAATAATTTACCCATCAATAATACTTCATCAGTTGTTCAAGTTGCAAAAGTACCTATCAACAAAATCCAGCCGGATCGCAGACCCTCCGTAGGTTAATACCTAACCCCGTACTCGTTACTAGGTACTTACCTAAATCACGAGGTAAATGTTGCTAAAATAATTCTGTCGATTGCAAACAGTACCTAACAAAAAGAAACGCACATCATTTTTCAAATGAAATAATATCACAGAACAACCAACTCGACCTCTTAGGTACAGTGACGAGATTTCGTCTGTTGTATACAATTTCATTCACACTGGAGTCGAAAATGCCTGTCGGTGCAAACTTCGGGGCCTTACTGTGAACGAACGGCTGGACGTACGATGCTCCGGATGGTCTTAAAAAACTCGCAAGTTCAAGAACTATTTAAAAACCGTAAAAAGATTCACGTAAAAAAATGGTATAGGCGTTTTGAAAATTTCAACCCCTATTTTGAACCCCTTAGAGATGACTGACAGTAACGTCGAGCTTCGAGGACCAACTAGACCCCGAACGGAACCTATAACCCGAATTTCATCAATTTTCTTTCATGGTAACTAAGAAAAGTGGCCCGTACGGCGTACGGCGGACAGACAGAAATATTTCTATTGCAGTTTCGGATTCTACATACCTTGATACGTAAACCATCAAATTTTGAGGGGGGGTAAGAATTTTTTTTGGTTTATTATTTTTTCTTGCTCGATTCCAATGGTTCATTATTGAAAATAATAAACCAAAAAAAAAACTAGTAGTGTGACACTTTTCAGCTCTTGAAACCCTCTCTAACCTATTCCTAGACCCCCCCCCCCCCACAGAGGAGGAAAATGGTGGGGGGGGGGGGGTGCACAAAAGGCACTTCTTCCTTCGTGCATTTAACGTATGTATGTGCTAAATTTCAGCTCGATACGTTATATCTTTGAGACTGTAGCCCTGTCAAGGAAGAACAACCAACAACAGCGAGAACAAGATGAAGTAGAAAAACTTGAAAAATAGCGATTGTCAAACTTTCATAGCACCGGCTCCTGATGGTCCCGAGGGTTGAAATTTGGTACACTTCCCCAGGGGCCGCTCGAGAATGGGTGTACGAAAAATCAACACCGGGTTCCCCTAGGTTAGGGGTGTCAATCTCAAATTCTCGGCGAGCCACTTCCTGAAAGACCCAGGCGGGCCGCACGCCATTTAACCCCCCCGCCACACATACACACACAGACAGGCCCATAAACACAAATTTCACAAATCTCATTTTTATTAATTCGATTGTTTTTTATCCTTTTATTTAATTAAATTGTTTGAGAGTATTTGGGGGTCATAAATCAAAATTATAACTCAAATAAAGGTAGGTACCTACCTAATAAATATTTGGAAACTATGTTTTGGAATTCAAATATTGTATTTCAACTATGGAAAATGTTACAATTGAAAAGGATTATCTTGTCGACTGTAGAAATTGAAATTTTTTCCCATCATTATTTTTTTTTTCAGGATTTGGCTAGAAATCTGGCACCGTTTTTCTTTTGTATGTTCTTCAAACTTCGGAACAAATGAGCTCTGACTCAGTTTCCTAGCGTCTGCAAGAGTTTTGTCGGTGGGACAGCAATGTTTTTTGAACAAATCAGGGAAACTATTTTTTCTTTGACCATCGTGCAAAAATAATTTAGTTCCCACCTCTCTCGAAACTATAATCTTCTATTCTTGAATCCTTCTCTTCATCCTGTTGAACTTGATGTTGATTATTGATGAGATAGATTCATAGATCATAGATTGATAGATTCATCAGATCTAGTTTGTAAGTACGTACCGGATTCGGGTTCTGGCTGCGCATAACAGACAGTGACGAGAACGAGAATTGCAGTGAGGACTGTGGTTGGTTGCATGGCTGAGGGGCAGAGTAGTGGATGCGGCTGGAGACAGTGCTGTCTGTTTATATGCCTACACAAGGGGATCGGCATACAAAACCAGCAGATCATCGAGAGTAATTGCCGCAGGAGAGTTGACACAGTCTAATTGGCGTTTCGGAGAAAACTGCTGCGGTATCTACCTAATAAAATAATGAAATTCTCTGTATCACCATGGGAAGACCTGAACCAAACATAAAATTATATACCTACCGAGGTATTATTTTGGTTTATTATCTTCAATAACTTCGTCCTGCAGATACTCCCATAATCACAACTATTGGTTCTAAAATGGGATGAAAATGGGTAGAACATGGATGAAAGTGGGATGAAAATCGGATGGAAATGGGATGAAAGTTGGATGAAAATGGGATCAAAATGAGATGAAATTGGGATGAAAAAGGGACGAAAATGGGATGAGAAAGGGATGGAAATGGGATCCATCCCATTTGCATCCCATTTTCATCCGATTTTCACCTCATATTGGTATGGGGAGGTACTTTCCCATCGACCTTACGTTCCTTGATAATAGCCCAAAAGATCGTTCTAAAAATCATAATAAAAAAACCAAAAAGATTTCCCACAACTGATCTATTTTCGATAGCTAAGGTTTTCTCTATTGGAAAATAGGATAAAAATTGGATGAAAATGTGATGAAGGTGGGATGAAAATGGGAGGAAACTGGGGTGAAAATGGGGTGAAAATGGGATGAAAATGGGATCAAAATGAGATGAAAATAGGATGAAAAAGGGATTGTCGTGGTATCCTCCCAGAACCACTCCTTGTAAACCTGCAAATATTAGATCTCGCAAATAAACTCGCAGAAGTAGGGACGAAAGACGCAGGAGCACCGAGGAACCCAGTGGGGTTCCCCACCATCCTCCACTAGCTGGAGGGTGGAGGGAGATAGCCCCAAAGGGCTATAAAAACTCGACTCCTTCGCCTTTCTAGCCATTCAATGCTCTCCTCTAGTCGCTGACTACTCTCTTTCTCTCTCTCTCCTTACTCCTCATCTCTCCTTAATACCTAAAAGATCCCTTTGCCCTGGTGACATCTGGTAGTGTAGAACCTTTATCGGTAACATCTGCTAGTGTGGAACCCGCCAGGCACATGCATCCAAAAAGATCCCGTCGACGTGGTGACATCTGATAGTGTGGAACCTTTACCGGTAACATCTATTAGTGTGGAACCCTCCGGGCACAACCTCATGCCGCCCATAGTGAATTATCGCTATACCAATTCACTACAGTGGTAACCCCGATGATTACGCACCCTTCACCATGGAATCGCCGCAGTCGCCCCCCTCCAACGGCCCACCCCACGTCCGCTCCTGCCACGACCTCCTCCCTCCCCCTCATGCTTCCCCCTTCTACTCACACGACCCCTCCCTATGGTTCTTTCAGGTTGACACTGCCTTCTCCGCCGCCAACGTCCGCAGCCAGAAAACCCGCTACTTCCCGTGTCATCTCTCTCCTCCCCTACGAAATCCTTCTGCAAACATCTGACCTCTCTACCGACTCAGCCAACGCATATGGCCCGATTCACACAGAACGGACTTCGGGCAGAGACGTGGCGCGGACCTTTGTCCCTTCTGCGTCTCTCCTATGTAAACAAATGGTCCAAAGTACACAGAAGTGACGTGGCGGGGGCATTTGCCCTCTCGCCCGTGCCACGTCTCTTTGCCGTCTCTTGTGGGGTAGAAGAAGGGACACGCCAGTTCCTCGCCACGCGTTGTCCGATTCAAAATGCGGGATGATACTGAGTTCAACATAGAATTTTGTGAGGAAAATGGGAAATACCTATGTTTATTTGATTACAATCGTACTTCCGGAGAAATTGGTTCTCTCCAGTTAGTTGATTTCTTTTCCAGGCCGTCCTTTACAAGGGACAATATTTTATGGAAGCACTCACGAGACATTCTATAAAAATTCTGAAACCGTTCTGGGTACATATTCAATTCACGCATAACGTCGAATGTTCCACCGGGTTTCCCCTTCTTCAACCACAATGGATGAACCCATACCTCCTATTTTTTTATTCACATTCGCCAAGTACACCAAATCCAACATATCTTCATCTTCGTCACTGCTTGAAAAAGCCATGTTGAGTTGCACTCCACAAAATCAAAAGGTAACTGACGTCCTTTCTCGCCACTGTCCCGCCCCTTTTGTGTGCATTGCACACGCCACTTCTCTGCCACGTCCACGCCAGGTCTCTGCCCGACGTCCGTTCTGTGTGAACCGGGCCTACGACGCCTTCCGCTCCCGCCTCATCTACCTCTACCAGCCTCTCCGCCACCCGCTCTGTCGCAGCCCCACCACCTGGGAGATATGAAACCCTCCCACCTTTTCCGTCGCCTCCCCCATCAGCTGCAGGACGTCATGACGACGGACATCACCTGCACGTTTTGGCTGTGGGCACTTCCCCTCCCCCCCGCCCCAATACAGATGGCCTTAGCCAGCCATCTTGACGCACCTGACGACGCCCTCCTCCGCCTCACCGACACGGTTAACGACCTCGCCGCCTCCGCACCCGTCAGTGAGATACGCAGCCCCCGCTCCTCCACCCCCTCATGGACGTCCCCCCCCCCCCTCCATGGACTGCCACAGACCACCCTCTGCCGACCGACGCCGGACACCCTCGACGGACCGTCGCCACCCCCTCCTCCACGGAACGACGGAAGAACCCGTCCCTCACCCGCCAACCCGAGTGCCCCTCCCGGGTGACCCTCCGTATAAATTCTTCTACCACCTGAACTATGGATCAACTATGGGTAAACCCGGTGGGCCCCATATTTACCCCCCCCCCCCCCCCCAACATCCCAAAAACGGTGATAATAACTCCATTTGGCCTCTTCGAATATGTTAAAATGGGTTTCGGCCTCCGTAACGTTGCCCAAACATGGTAGTGCTACTTAGATCAGATACTCAGAGGCCTCCCATTTGTATTCTGTTTCCTCGACGATGTCCTGGTCGCCTCCCAAACCCCAGACGAACACTACAAGCACCTGCGTCAAATTTTCGATCTTTCAAGCGGAGGGCCTCATCATCAACAAGGAAAAGAGCATAATTGCTCAACCCTCGGTCCGCTGCCTCGGTCACCTCGTGACTGCCGAGGGCATTACCCCCCCTCCCCGACAAAGTTCAGGCCCTCCGCCACTTTCCACGACCCCGCACGACCACCGAGCTCCACCGCTTCTTTGGTATGATAAACTTCTACCGCCGACATATTAACCACGCCGCCCAGCACCAACAACCACTCATTGACGCCATTCCTCAGCCCGCCATTCCTCAGCCCGCCAAAAAACACGATAACCTCCCGATCTAGTGGACCCCCGCCCTCACAACAGCCTTCAACACCTGTAAAGAGGACCTCGCAACTGCCGCTCTACTTTCCCACCCCAACCACCACGCACCCCTCTCCATCACCACCGATGCTTCCAACTGGGCTATCGGAGCGGTCCTACACCAGCACACCGGCGCCACCCCCCAGCTCCTCGGTTTTTTCTCACGAACTCTTTCCCCGCCCAAAGAAATTATTCAACATTTGACAGGGAACTCCTCGCCATCCACGAAGCCATCAAACATTTTCGAGACTTCGTGGAGGGCCGGCAGTTCTCTGTTCCTCAACACAGTTGTTTGCCTCCTGAGGGAGACTATCTCTCCCGGGAGATTGTCAAAATAGATAATCTCTTTTCACTAGGTATATGGTTTAGTGAATAGGCCTCCTGGCCTCCTTTGCGAATCCTGCTACCCTATCAAAGTCCCCTCATTAAACTGCTGGCTGTCCATCATTGCAGTGCACCACTTCTCTTGGTGCTCAGCAAGAATCGTACAAGACCCGATGACGTGCAGGGTATCCTCCTTGTGCCCTCTATTACGAAGGGCCCGATTCAGAAATATTACCTCTCCCCATCCTTAAAGACCCACTCGGCTCTGGCTAAATCCATTGTATGGATATAACTTGGTGTTGCTAACGTTGATGGGGACCAATAACTTCCTGGTAGTGCACGTGGTTGACAGAGTTCACCGTTCTGGCCAGCCACTCTTCTCATATTCCGCCTCTGTGTTGCTGTGCAGGGCGTCGTACGTTTGATCCCCGCAGAAGTGAAAGTCCACTTCGCGTTCCTATCGTTCGTCCCCGCTAGTCGAGTGCGGTGCCCTACGGACTATTACCTTTCATCCCCGAAGAAGATAATGACGATAAACTCGAATACGACCGAACTCGAGACGTTTAGACCAAATATGAAATGCACGAACTGCCACAACCATTAGAGGGGATTAGGGAGGGTCAATTCGCAAGATAAGAAAACCACGAACTGCCACAAGGGTTCAGTCAGACAAGACGGTGGGTGTACAAGAAGTTTAGTTCCCATTCCGCCGCTCGCATTGTCAAGCGATCTGGATGCTCGCTAGCGCTTGCATCTCAAAAAAGATAAACAATCCCAGAAACTATCCCGTGAATGAGGAGGTTGTTTGGGACTTCTGAATAGATTAGTGGAATGCATTGTCAAGCGATCTGGATGCTCGCTAGCGCTTGCATCTCAAAAAAGATAAACAATCCCAGAAACTATCCCGTGAATGAGCAGGTTGTTTGGGACTTCTGAATAGATTAGTGGAATGTAATGTTAGGTATGTAACAAGACTGTTTAATGCCTTCGAAAATACCAGAAAAGAAGACAAGTAGAGCAGGAATATCATCGGTTATATGTTGTGGAACTAACACTACTAACATCGGGGACGGATGATAACATCGGGGACGAAAGGTACTTCTTGCTGAGGGGACGAACCGTAACAGCGGGGACAAACGCTAACATTTCCTACGGGGACGAAACGTAGTAATTTCGCCGCCCCAGGGACGAAACGTAATACTCCCGCTGTGCAGCATGGTCCATTTGGTCCGCATCATCATCACTGTGTCATTCTCAAAATCAAAATCCATCCTGTGCCTGCCGGCTATTTCTTTACATTCTTTCGCTCATGATAGCCTATTAACTAAAAGAGATAGGTAGTGAAAATTGATTATCTATTTTTAAAATCAACTGGGAGAGACAGTCTCCCTCGATACGGTAGCCGATGAACGAAGGATGATACACGATACACGATCACTATCAAACAAACGAGAAATGAGAAAGGGATTCTCTCTCTCTCTCTCGAAAGGCACCTAATTAGGTGTCTCACTGAAAGAGACCGAAAATGCCAAGATGGCCGCCAACTCTCTCTTTTAGAAGTTACTGAATAACCCTGTCATGGAAAAGAAAAACGGAGTTATTGAAAAATAGTCTATTTCCACTAATACACGAAAAACGCAAAAAACACTGTTATACCGGTTTCGGTGATCAAACCATCGTCAGTAACACACAATAACTGAAGGCATGCTGGAGAGGAGACCTTATATATAGTCACAAAGTGAAATGTGGTCGATTGGGATTGGTTGTGAAAAAGAATGGTGAAGGGAACAGAGGGAAGGTGGTCGAATCTGATTGGTTGTGAAGAAGAATGGTGAAGGGAACAAAGGAAGGGGGTCGATTCTGATTGGCCCAGGAAGAGAATGCCAAAAAGTGAAAGGAACATGAGGTGATAGGGAGGTGAAGAGTGGAGGGGAAGAGGGGTGGAACCAAGCTGTTACAGAAATGAATGCAATAATGGAGAAAAACTTAAAGGAACTACATCATTCAAAGATTTACCCAACCTATCACTCTTAATCATTTCGAATTTTTCAAGTACATCCAACATGCTCCCTTTTGGGCAAAAATGAAGATACTCAATGAACTGTCTGTCTGCAAGATCAAAATTGAAGCTATGACTGGATTCATTCAAGTGACGTGCAAAGGCCGAATCACCCTTATTATCCCTGAAATCTTTTTCATGTTCCTTTATTCTTTCTCTAAACTTCCTACCAGTTTGACCACAATAGTCAAGCCCACAAGAACACTTTAATTTATAAACACCACTTTTATCTTGAACATTAATTTTATCTTTAACTGAACTTAATGAAGATTTGAGATTAGGTATGTTTAGTTTTATATCCTACTTTGAACCCTTTAGAAGTTAATATTTTACCAATTTTTATTTTACCAATCCATGGATCAGTATACCGTATTACGGAAAAATTTCGGATAAAATTGGTAAAATATTAACTTCTAAAGGGTTCAAAGTAGGATATAAAACTAAACATACCTAATCTCAAATCTTCATTAAGTTCAGTTAAAGATCAAATTAATGTTCAAGATAAAAGTGGTGTTTATAAATTAAAGTGTTCTTGTGGGCTTGACTATTGTGGTCAAACTGGTAGGAAGTTTAGAGAAAGAATAAAGGAACATGAAAAAGATTTCAGGGATAATAAGGGTGATTCGGCCTTTGCACGTCACTTGAATGAATCCAGTCATAGCTTCAATTTTGATCTTGCAGACAGACAGTTCATTGAGTATCTTCATTTTTGCCCAAAAGGGAGCATGTTGGATGTACTTGAAAAATTCGAAATGATTAAGAGTGATAGGTTGGGTAAATCTTTGAATGATGTAGTTCCTTTAAGTTTTTCTCCATTATTGCATTCATTTCTGTAACAGCTTGGTTCCACCCCTCTTCCCCCCCACTCGTCACCTCCCTATCACCTCATGTTCCTTTCACTTTTTGGCATTCTCTTCCTGGGCCAATCAGAATCGACCCCCTTCCTTTGTTCCCTTCACCATTCTTCTTCACAACCAATCAGATTCGACCACCTTCCCTCTGTTCCCTTCACCATTCTTTTTCACAACCAATCCCAATCGACCACATTTCACTTTGTGACTATATATAAGGTCCCCTCTCCAGCATGCCTTCAGTTATTGTGTGTTACTGACGATGGTTTGATCACCGAAACCGGTATAACAGTGTTTTTTGCGTTTTTCGTGTATTAGTGGAAATAGACTATTTTTCAATAACTCCGTTTTTCTTTGAAATGGGTTTCCACGATTTCGTCGCGAGTGATTTAGTTCGTACCTGTCATGGATGTTATAAAAATCTCTTCTCCCAAAAGACAGAGTCGTACCGAAAAGAAATGTCTGTTTGGCTTTGTGAATAGGCCCCCAGGTCTATCATGGGCGAAAGAATGATTTCTTGTACTAAGAGCCTTAATGATTTCTTGCACTTCTTGTAATGATATCTTGTACTTCTTAATGATTTCTTGTAATGATGAAGAGCCTTAATGATTTCTTCTACTTCTTGTAATGATTTCTTATACTGCCTTAACAATTTCTTGTGGTAAGAGCCCGTCTCCAAGTGGATCATATAAATGGGCGTACCTATGCTGTGGTAAGTTTAACATTTTCCTAATGAATGCATATTGGACCCTTTCCACAATTATCTACTCGACATGCACACATACATAGCAGGTCACTACACTAGTCGTCGCAACGAAGTCTTGAAACTTGCAGTCCGCTGACACCTCTAACTTTCCTGTTTCCTTAGTCCCTGTGTAGGCTTCACATGATTATATCAGAGGTGAAGAGCTAACTGCTGGTCGGGTAAGCACATGCGAGCTATTCGAAGTTTGGTGACAAGAATCAGAGTCCTGACGCTGTAGCCCGCTTGGACACCCCGGCCCCATGTTTCACTTTCAAGTACCTTTCTAACGTTCCTCGAATCTATAACTCCAATAATGCAACAAAAACTAGTTATTTAAATCTAACCTACCTATCATGTCCTCAAAGTAAATTTGATTGTTTACAGGTAGGTACTTCAAAATAATAATTTATCCTCACGTTCAAAGTGAAAGGGGAGGATGTTTCAAACCTGTTTTTAAAAGTGAGATTTATTTGGAACTAAAAATACACATCAACTGATACTTACGAAATAGATTTTCAACGATAAATTTTCGAATAACATGTAAAACGGACTGTACGCATACAACACTTGAAAGGAACATTGTCGTGAGTCCCTCCCGGGAACACTCCACTAGTAACTTTAAGCTCTCACCAATATCCTTATGTCAAACTTACTTTCCGTCAATAAACAACTGAGTGGGGAGACAGGCCACAGAACCCAGGGACACAACCTGGAGCCCCACTACCAACTCCCCACAGGGAGTTGGAGGGAGAGGCCTCCAGTTCCTATATAACCCTGGATCCTGGGGCTTTAGCCTCATTCGACACTTCCTCTAACTAGCTCTCTCTTCTCTCCTCTACCTTGCTCTCCCTCTCAGATGATCGGTGGATTACCGCCGCCTGAGAATACCTTCTCCTTCTTGTCTAGATGATCGGTGGACTACCGCCGCCTAGACAAGCACCTTCTCACCTAGATGATCGGTGGATTACCGCCGCCTGGGTAAATTCCTTCACTCACCTCCATCTCCTCCCAAAAGTCGTAGATGATCGGTGGACTACCGCCGCCTGCGTCTTTTTCCTTCACGCCACCGTGATGAACCAAATTACAAATTCATCACAAAAATCTTACCTGACAAGGTGCCAACAAAAATTCGTTATGTACAAAACTTTACAGAGTTGAGGGGTTCAATCTTGAAAAACGCTGCCAATCCCTGCACAACGGTTGATTATTTTGTACAGAATACCCTCCTGTTACAGATCACAGCTCTCTGTATAGATAACCCTTCTATATAACATATGTACTATTCTACACCCTCCGTAGGTTAGTACCTAACCCCGTACTCGTTACTAGGTACCTACCTAAACCGTTGTGTAATAATTTACCTGTATAGGTTCCCCTTCTACGGAGATAGAATAATTAACCGTTGTGTAATAATTTGCCCATCAATAATACTTCAACGGTTGTTCAAGTTGCAAAAGTACCTATCCAGAAAATCCAGCCCCTTCTGCGTAGATGAGCCAGTGTGTAATAATTTACCGTGGTGTCATAATTTACCGTTGTGCAATAATTCACCGTTGTGTAATAATTTATCATTGTTTAATAATTTACCCATCAATAATACTTCAAGGTTTGTTCAAGTTTCAGAAGTACCTACCAAAAAATCCAGTAGTCCATCACATGTCGAATGAAATAATATCGCAGAACAAATATCTCGACTTCATACAGCCATCCTTGATTATAATCAGATGCTCCGTAGTTATGATAATATCCGGGCCGGAGTTATACCGTTTGATTCACGATCGTGTTGACGAAGCTTTTTGGTGCACACGAACGGTTGGACGTACAATGCTCCGGGTGGCCTCAAACAATTTTTTAGCTCAAGACAAATTTAATAACGTAAAAAAAAACAATACCCTTCAATCGAAAGTTTTCGAGATACGGCGTTCTGAAAATTTCAACCCCTATTTTGAACCCCTTAGAGATGACTGACAGTAACGTCGAGCTTCGAGTACCAACTAGACCCCGAACGGAACCTATAACCCGAATTTCATCAATTTTCTTTCATGGTAACTAAGAAAAGTGGCCCGTACGGCGTACGGCGGACAGACAGAAATATTTTTATTGCAGTTTTGGATTCTACATACCTTGAAACGTAAACCATCAAATTTTGAGGGGGGGTAAGAATTTTTTTTCTTGCTCGATTCCAATGGTTCATTATTGAAAATAATAAACCAAAATACGCATTTCATCAACTAATCTGCGAGAATTATCTATGATAATCGATTATCATGAGTCGCACAAGAAAAGTGATTGTCAATAAAATATGCCCTTGTATGTTTACACTTTAGACAGTACCAACTTATAGTAAGTTTTATAAACCTTCAAGCTGCTATTTGTTTGATATTGAAGTAAGTAGGGACCTACACAATACGGGTTCAAAGTTTTATATTGCACATAGCTCAATGTGCATGATTTTTGCGGAAAATAAAAATGAACATTCATAATGGTAAAAATACAATTCGATTTTGAAGTAAATCGTAAAACAAAGTGACAGTACGGTAACGAACGTTGATATCAAATTTGAAAATATATGGGGTTTTTGAAACAATAGGTACTTTTTAGAACTCACTGCTTTATTTATTTGGTAATCAATTTAAAAATATTAATAGCGTGGAATGAAATAAAATTCATTGCTGCAGTGATCGTCATGTAATTAGAACCCCGGGAAGCTGCTCTGCTCTACAGTCGGGGATATTCACTTCCTCCGGGCTTGGCGACACTCGCGGCCGAACAACGGCCACCCTTCTACGTAACCATCTATACAAGCTGCAAAAATGAAGGTCATAGTATGAATTTTCACTTTGAATATGCGCCAAAAAAAATCAGACTTGAAAATAAAATAATTTTTCATGCACTTATCTGTTCAAATAAATTCCTTCAGTACATAACAAATTAATGTAATGTAAAAAACGCCGCAAAGCCCTTGTCACATGGGTTTCTTATTCTGCTGGACATACGTACAGAAATTTTGGTTGTTCATTTATTGTTTCTTTCATGTGCAATTATTGAAATGGCTATTTTTTATGGTTTCCACCAATATTGCCCCCCCCCCCCCCCCCCCAACTCGAATTCGGCTCGGTTTTTTTTAACAGATTATCTTTGATCATTGATAGTGCCATTTAATTGTCTTGATTCACCTGTTCATACTACTTCGTGTTATTATACAAATATATAGTGATTTCAGACAATTCCCCAGGTTTTTGACTAATAAAAAATGAATTTCGGGGGCTTCGACCTTCGTTACATCCTCAATTCTTCACTCTTCGGTCAAAATCAACTTCATGTTCGGTCTTCTCGACCTAAAAAACATGGAAAACGAAACCTCACAAGGTTCACTAAAACCTCAAAAAAAACCTCCAAACCCCATATTTTTACACCCATTTTCTCCCCCATGACACCCCTGAGTGTATTCCGATCGGGATGCCGTGCTTTGGAGCACAACTAGGACCCAAATGTGTTCCCAAATGGGGGCCCAAACTGTGTGAGGAAAAACGAGGATTTTAGACCAAAATTTAACGTATATTTAAGGCTGAAACTTCGTTAAAACCTCAATTTTCCACTCTTTGGTCAAAATCGACTTCATATTCGGTCTTCTTGTCCCAAAAAACATGGATAACGATACCTCAAAAGCTAATGTTACTAACATGTTACTAAAACACAAGAAGTACCTATTTTTACACCATTTTTCACCCCTGGGTATATTCCGATCGGGCTGAAAAGTTTCGGGACACAACTAGGGCCCAAATGGAGTATGTGTGCGAAAGAACGAATTTTTAGACCGAAAATGAAGCCGGTGTGCGTAATACGGTGGATTTTCTGAAAATACGCACCTTGAAACGTAAAAGAAAAAATTTTGAGGGGGTGTTATAACAATTTTTGTTGAGCATAGGTGTATTATTCACAGAATAATAAACATAAATCGAACCGAATAAATCGAATAAATTGAATAAATGTTTGTCTGTCCGTCTGTGGTAATTCCTTGTAACGCCCATAACTACCCGAAATAATGGTCGAAATGGACTGAAATTTGGAATATAGGTACGGGTTGGGTCACAGATGGTCCCATACAACACTCACTGAAAAAGTACTGTAACTTTCGTCTGCATGCGCAACGTGAAATACATGAAACACCCATAACAACCCTAAATATCATTGAAATGAGTTCACACTTGGACGGTCAATCAGGAATAATACTTTCATAGTTCCAAATGAATTTCATTGGAATCGTAATGTAACTTTCGTCTGCGCATGCGCGAACATGAAATGTTGACCATTCCCTTGTAACGCTTCCCTACACGAAAAATAGTCGCAGAGAGCTTAAATTTTGAGGGTACACGGGGTGATCGCATTAGATGGTTCCATTTCAAAATCATGGAAATCGTCCCGTCTGCGCATGCGCAATCGTGAAATACTTGAAACGCCCGTAACAACCTTAAATATCGTTGAAATTAGTTCAGACTTGGAGGGTCGATCAGGAATAACACTTTGATAATTGCATATGACTTTCATTCGTCTGCGTATGCGCGAACATGAAATGTTGACCGTTTACTTGTAACGCTTCTAACTACGCGAAAAATAGTCGTGAAGATGAAATTTTGAGGGTACACGCGGGTTGGATCGCAGATGGTCCCGTATCAAAATGAACCTACCCAACTATTCTACATGTTCATGTGTGAGGAAGCTATACTGACTACTCGAATTGGCAGACGTTTTTTGTCTTCCTGGTTTAAGGGGCTCACTCTCTACGACTGGACACGTTCAGAAATGGGGTAATTGCCAACATTTTAATCCATCCGCTGCAGACTTCCTCCCTCTCCCATCGGTACCTTATATAAGTACGGTGCCTCAATTTAAGTTGACTTTGTCATAATCTGATTTGAAGGGGCCGTATGAGGCTTCCATCTGTGGCTCGGACTTACCAACTCTACTGAAATAATATCTACAATATGGCTTATAAGAGATGGTTTTTCCGAAAAAATTCTGCAAACAAGGTAAGTATTATAGGGATCGAAAGTGGAAAGTCCACCATAATTTAACTTACGGGATTTGTTTATTCTTGGAAAACCTGAAAAATCATATTTTCGTCCTACGATAATATTACTTACAAATCAAATACATAATACCTAATAGGTACACAGTCAACCCGATCTGTGAGCCACGTAGCGGGATAACTCAAATACCTGTATAATGAATTTTAGTCAAATTACCTGGTTAAAATATAGTCATAAAAATTATGCAATTCTACAGTAAGTACATGTGCTTATTTAGAGCATAAACATCCCGCAGAGTAATCATGCATTACAGTTCCTTTATGGTGGTGTATTTGTCACTCTCACTCATTGCAGATCGTCCGGCAATTTAATTAGGTATTGGTGGAAATAGACAACCTTTCAAAAACTCCGTTTTTCATTCCTTTGAAATGGGTTTCCACGATTTCATCGCGAGTGATTTAGTTCGTGAAGTCACTTGTTGCCGAAAATTTGAAAGCCCATAGAAAAAGAACTGTTCATGGGAGGAGAGCGCGGTTGTTCTAAAAGAGTTCAAGCTACTTTCATTTAAAAATATAAACAGAAATCATGGACAATCCTCGTTATGGCAGAGCTAATATTGTTGCTAAGTTATCTTTGTTAGGTGTATTTCAAACTCGTTGGCCGTTATGGCAGCTAGCAAGAATCCAGGCACACACGAGGCATGGATTGCAGCGCACCGGCAACTAACATGGATACTGAGTAGGTATCTATGAGTAAGTTAACCCGCTGCTCAACCAAGGACTCCACTATGGCACTCTTAAGGAGTTATTAGCCCAACATTAAAACAATGGATTAAAACAATGGACTCACTCTCAGGCTCACTCGTAGTGGTCTCATCCCCTGGCTCATCCCCATTGTCTCTAGAGCCAGAGACTATTGCATCTTGAACAGAACCTGAAACCATGAGCAAAATAGCTATGATGATAATATGCCAGCAGCATCCAGCAATAAATGCTAATGTGCGATTCTCACACAATTCGAGCTGGACATTAGTATAAAAAGGTAGTATAAAAAACGCTGCAAAGTCCTTGTCACATGGGTTTATTATTCTATTGGACATACCTACAGAAAGGTTGGCTGTTCATTTATTGCTTCTTTCATGCGTAATAATCGAAATAGCTACTTCTGATGGTTTCCATTAATTTTGGCCCCCAAAACACAAATTAGGTACGCTCTTTTTTTCTTTCTTTTTTTAACTATCTTTGATCATTGGTAGTGCCATTTAATCGTCCTGAACCACGTCTTGACACTTTTTCCAGTGTTATTATACAAACTGATGGTGATTTCAGACGATTTCCCAGGTTTTTCACTCATAAAAAATCAATTCTGGGAGCTGAACATTTGGTAGAACTCAATTTTCCACTCTTCGGTCAAAATCGACTTCATATTCGGTCTTCTCGTCCCCAAAAACATAGAAAACGATATCTCAGAAGCTCATGTTACCAATATGTTGCTAAAACGTAAAAAGTACCTATTTTTACACACATTTTCACTCATAAAACCCCTGGGTATATTCCGATCGGGCTGAAAAGTTTCGGGACACAACTAGGGCCCAAATGGAGCATGTGTGCGAAAGAACGATTTTTTTAGACCGAAAATGAAGCCTGTACACGTGATACGGCGGACGGCGTACGGCGTACGGCGTACGGCGGACGGACATTGCATCTTTGGAATCTATGCACCTTGAAACGTAAAAGAAAAAAGTTTGAGGGGGTGTTATAAAAATTTTTTGCTGAGCGAATACATAGGTGTATTATTCACAGAATAATAAACCAAAATCAATTCTGGGAGCTGAACATTTGGTAGAACTCAATTTTCCACTCTTTGGTCAAAATCGACTTCATATTCGGTCTTCTCGTCCCCAAAAACATGGAAAAAGATACCTCAAAAGCTCATGTTACTAACATGTTGTTAAAACGCAAAAAGTACCTATTTTTATACACATTTTCACTCATAACACCCCTGGGTATATTCCGATCGGGCTGAAAAGTTTCGGGACACAACTAGGGCCCAAATGGAGCATGTGTGCGAACGAACGATTTTTTTAGACCGAAAATGAAGCCTGTACACGTGATACGGCAGACGGCGGACGGACATTGCATTTTTGGAATCTATGCACCTTGAAACGGAAAAGAAAAAAGTTTGAGGGGGTGATATAAAAATTTTTTGCTGAGCGAATACATAGGTGTATTATTCACAGAATAATAAACCAAAACAGGGAAATTTGTGATTCGTGGTTTCATGCACATTTTCATGCTCATAATATAATGTGGCAAGCATTCGATGATAGATCTTTTCATGCGTTGCCGGCTCTCACTTTAAATTATTCTTACTGATACCAGTATGGAAAGCATATATCCTAGAATCATGCATCCAGAAAGTACACGCGAATGTTATTTTTCAGACCACTACGCAGATGCAGAGCGTTTCTTCTTGGATTTGCACAATAGGAGAACTAATTAAGTGAAATATAAATCTTGCTAAATGTCAATAATGGAAATATGGAGAACAATTTGGCAGACGTATTCATTAAGGAAAAATATATTAAGTTTTTTAAATTCATAATTAATTTCATACGAAGGAATATTTTTTACTTCATATTGGAATGAGAAATTCACACTCTGACTGCTTCCAATTCGACCAAAAGGACTCTTGAGATATGGTTTAGAAGAAAAAAAAACCAGTCATGCAGCATGACTTAATGAGCGAATTTTCAAAGAAATATTCGAATTAATGGCTATGGTTTTGTTTTGCTTCGAACTCTCGTCTTCAATTAATACTTCTCACATTTTTCAATCTGACCACTCTAAGGGGGTGGGGGGGGGGGGGGTAAGAGTTTAAAGATTATCCTAGTTTTGGGTAATTTTTGCGCACTTTAAATGCTCTAATTTAAGAACGGATTTAGATATCTAAAATCCGATTTCACCATCGTGTTCAGCGTGCAAAAACCTTTAAAATGAGGGGTCACTTGTTAGAAAATAACATTTTGGGGATTTTTGGGTAATTTTTGCGCACTTTAAATGCTCTAATTTGAGAACGGATCAAGATATCTAAAATCCGATTCCACCATCGTGTTCAGCGTGCAAAAACCTTTAAAATGAGGGGTCACTTATTGGAAAATAACATTTTGGGGATTTTTGGGTAATTTTTGCGCACTTTAAATGCGCCAAAACCCTCCTTAGAGTAGGCCAATTTCGCCCATCTTCGAACTTAGCCTTTCGATTGCCAAGATAGATTTTTTGTGCAAATTTGAGCTGTTTATCTCAATTCTATCGAGAGTTATCGTCTGGAGTGACACATATATATATATATACATATAAAAAAGTGTTAAATTTCAGGAATCGTTTTAGAATGGTCTGAAACGGATTTCTATGAAGAAAATTTCCAAAAATTTTTATTATTTAAATTTCGAAGCCATTGCAATAGCTTCATTTTCTTTGAAAATTCGCTAAAAGCTTTTCATCCGAAACCAGAATTTTCACTCACGTTTTGCACTTTAGATTTTAGCATGGAACATGCTTTAGCCTTGGACTAACTAGCCGAAAAACGTTACGCGGGATGGGTGACGCGGGATGGGTAACGCGGAAGTGGAACGAAATTTTAACGATGATTTTCACGTACAACCGAGTAGTTGCTAGGGAAATGAAACTTCTTTCATTTTCGTCGGACAAAAATCGTTTTCCATTCGTTGGAAAGCTCTTGATTTATCACGAATTTATTTCGTATTTGTTCTTGGTATTTATTTCCTAGTTTCATACTATAACTATATAAATGAATGTTATAAATGGATAGTAAACAATGACGCTTGTTTGGTAGTCACTTGGTTATAGATACGTAGTGGTGAGTCATCATTAGCGCTATAAACCTTTATTGATTGTAAAAATTACATCAGTTAGGACTTCAGCTATCACAAACCAATATTAGCCGTAACCTTTAACGATTGTATGGAACAAAAATAAAAATAAAGTATTTATTTATCATCCGTTCACAAGTTTCTATCTACTCTAAAGTTAACATTTTCAGCAAAATGAATATGTTTCAATCTTTTGTTTGAAAAAACTCGGAACGCGGCTAAAGCATGTTCCATGTTTCTTGAATTTTAGCCGTAGGCTCTAAGCAGTAAGCATCCGGGGGTCCAGGGGGCTTGCCCCCTGGCGAGGCGCGCAGCGCCGAGTTTTTGATAATTTTTATTTTTAATCGCGAAAAAGAATGTTCTGTTTACAACTCATTAGATTGCAATACACGAGACAACTTATTAGGTAACAATAAGTAATTAATTATTTATCATAGTTGTTGAACATAGATTCCTAAATTAAATTTTCCCACTGTCTTGGTACTTGTGTGATTTTTGCTCTCCTGCACTCAAGGAATTGTATATTCATCCAAATTGTTGTAAATAATGTAATTAATTATTATGTATTATTTATAATGGCTCATTGATTATGAACTAATGGGTATTGATTGGCAAGTATCTATAGTTTCTAAGTACGTACTTACCAGGGTTGAATGATGACTGGGCGCAACCGACAATGACGAGAACGAGAATTGAAGTGAGGACTGTGGCAGGCTGCATGGCTGCGGGGCAGAGTAGTGGATGCAGCTGGAGACAGTGCGTTCTGTTTATATATACAAGGGGATCGGCACGCAACACCAGCAAATCATCGAGAGTAATTGCCAGGGGAGAGTTGATACAGTCTAATTGGCGTTTCAAGGTACGAGAATCCAAAAATGGAATAAAGACACAATGGCTTTTATTTTCTTCACCTAAAAGGTTGTATCGACGTGACGTCATGATCGGCCAGCAAGAGGTTAGTAACAGCTGAAACTGGGACATCCGCCATCACGTTCCACGTCAGCTATGCTGTTCAGCCTTGGTTGAATGAGTTTTATAAACGAACAAATTTCGCTCAAATCTTTCTGTTTTATGAAGTGCAAACACGATGCTCATAATGCAATGTACAATCGTTCAAACGAATGGCAGCTGGAAGGGAGTTGTTTGGCCTGCCCCCAAGAGTAAATCATTTGAGTAATAACACGAAAACCTTCAGAAAAAACTGAGCTAAGCAGAGGACTCTCATCTCCTTACAACCCTCGAACCTTGAAAACGAGAAACAAGTCGGCAGAGTAGATACCCGTAGTCAAAAAATAAATCACGGGAAAAGGAAGTGGGTTGATTGATGAGAGATCGGTTGGCAGGGATTCCTCCCTGTGGTGACTATTAATGTCCAGATTATCCCAATCTCGGAAAATTGTATTTTGGGGTGTGGGTTTTCTCGCATTTTTAAATAGTTCGATTTTTTTTTTCTGAACAGTTGAGACCATCCGGAGCATTCTACCATGTTGCCATACAATTTTCTATACAATTTGCCCTAAAAAGTAGGGTGTATGCAGGCATCGAGCTGTGTTGAGAGCGCACATCAGTGGTCTCCCCGCCTAGCTGGGCGATATAGCGCAGTGGTCTTCCTAACAAACTGATATACTAAAGTTCTAGAGATCGAAACCCTACCGGGACTGAACATTTTAACATGGAACATGTTTTTACGGGACTAAACCGGGCTGCAGATCGTCCTGTCCAGTCCAGGGGAACTCGGCTCCCCTCCCCGTCGCCCGCACAGTTCTCCCTCTACCCCACTCCTCCCCCCGCCACCTACACCGCCCTACCACACGTGGTGCCTTCTCCGAGGAGAGCCAGACCTCACTCCGCCGAAAACTGCCGAGGGGGTTCTACCTACCCGAAAAAACGCCAAAAGCACCTGAGGACGTGTATTACATGACATTGCGTTAGGTCGCTGGTCCGAGGCTTGAAAATCCCACGACTTTTTTTGCTTCCTCACTACCGAAGGCAGGGTAGCCTTGGGATTCGTGATTGCGTTGAAAAAAGTTCATGTCCTCCAAAATGAAAATTTTCAATACCATTTTCCGTTTCAGACATCGAGGAACATATTTGGTTCCGTATCTGTCTGTCTGTGGTAATTCCTTGCAACACCCATAACTACCCGAAATAATGGTCGAAGTGGGCTGAAATTTTGAGGGTAGGTGTGGGTTGAGTCACAGATGGTCCCATTCCAAAACCATTGAAAAAGTACCGTAACTTTCGTCTGCGCAATGCGCAAACGTGAAATAATTGTAACACCCATAAGTACCCTAAATATGGTTGAAATAAGTTCAAACTTGGAGGGTCGGTCAGGAATAATACTTCGGTAGTTCCAAATTAATTTCATTGGAATCGTAACTTTGATCTACGCATGCGCGAACATGAAATGTTGACAATTTCCTTGTAACGCTTCTAACTACGCGATAAATAGTCGCAGAGAGCTGAAATTTTGAGGGTATACGCGGGTTGGATCGCAGATGGTCCCGTTTCAAAATCATGAAAATCGTTTAGCCTGCGCATGCGCAAACGTGAAATACTTGGGAGTGCCCATAACTACCTTAATTATCGTTGAAATAAGTTCACATTTGGAGGGTAGATCAGTATAATACTTTGATGGTTCCATTATGAACTTCATTGGAATCTGACTGTAATTTCCCTCTCCGCATGCGCAAACATGAAATGTTTACCGTTTCCTTATAACGCTTCTAACTAGGACGCGAAAAATAATCGTAGAGAGATGAAATTTTGAGGGAACACGCGGGTTGGATCGTAGATGGTCCCGTATCATAACGAACGTATCCAGCTGGTCTATACGTTCATGTGATTCAAGTGAGGAAGTTATAGAGCCTACTCGAATTGGCAGACATTTTTCTACATATCTCCATATCCTCTATTATCATGTACCTTTTCGAAAAATATGTTCCATGTTTCCTTGCTTTGATCCTCGATCTAAACTGTTATAATCCGGGGGTCTGGGGGTGTCCCCCAGATTTCATTCGTCAATAAACGTACCGTCATGAACTTTAAACCACTGACGGCTAGACGCCCCCTACGGCACCGCTTTTTGGTTTATTATTCTGTGAATAATACACCTATGTAATCGCTCAGCAAAAAATTTTTATAACACCCCCTCAAAATTTTTTCTTTTCCGTTTCAAGGTGCTTAGATTCCAAAAATGCAATGTTCGTCCGCCGTACGCCGTCCGCCGTATCACGTGTACAGGCTTCATTTTCGGTCTAAAAAAGTCGTTCATTCGCACACATGCTCCATTTGGGCCCTAGTTGTGTCCCGAAACTTTTCAGCCCGATCGGAATATACCCAGGGGTGTTATGAGTGAAAATGTGTATAAAAATAGGTACTTTTTGTGTTTTAGTAACATGTTAGTAAAATGAGCTTTTGAGGTATCGTTTTCCATGTTTTTTGGGACGAGAAGACCGAATATGAAGTCGATTTTGACCAAGGAGTGGAAAATTGAGGTTGTACCAGATGTTCAGCTCCCAAAATTGATTTTTTATGAGTCAAAAACCTGCGAAATCGTCTGAAATCACCATCAATTTGTAGAATAACACTGGAAGTAGTATCAACACGTGGATCAAGACGATTAAATGGCACTACCAATGATCAAAGATAATTCGGAAAAAAAAGGAGCGTACCTAATTCAAGTTTTGGGGGCCGAAATTGGTGGAAACCATCAGAAATAGCTATCTCAATTATTTCAAATGACAGCAACAATAAATGAACAGCCAACATTTCTGTAGGTACGTCCAGTAGAATAATAAACCCATGTGACAAGGACTTTGCAGCGTTTTTTTTTTTTTTTTCACTCCACGTCAACAATTTCCCTTCAGAACTTCATTGTGTTTCTTTTTGCCATTTTAGCTACTGTCTGTCAACGACAGAATTATTTTAGCAACGTTGAACACGTGATTTAGGTAGGTAGGTACCTGGTAACAAGTATGGGGTTAGGTACTAAGCTACAGAGGATCTGCGAGCTACATAATATGTATATAGAATAGTTGTAGGTACAAATACTATATAGAAGGGTTATCTATACAGAGGGCTGCGATCTGCAAGAGAAGGGTGTTTTGTACAAAATAATAAACCGTTTTGTTGGGATTTGCTGAGTTTTTTTCTAACTACACGTTATGCTTCATGCATAGTGACAAAGTGGACAAAAAGAAGTAATTGGATAGAATTCTTGAATCGACCGCATATTTATGAAACTGCAATTGCTCGGCCAGCAGCTAAAACCTCCCGAGAACTACCTACTTGATTTAGGACTTCCTTCAGAAAGCACGGTGGTAGGTACTGTCCAAAGAAAACAGGCATAAGGGGCATCTATACGGGAAAATAAAAGCCGTTGTGTAAAAATTTGCTCAGCTTTTTATTCAGTTTTCGGATTCTACGTACCTTGAAATGCCAATTCGAGTGTATCAACTCTCCCGCGGCAATTACTTTCGATGATCTGCTGATTTTGTATTGCCGGTCCCCTTCTAGGTAAACAGATCGCAATGCCTCCAGCCACATCCACTGCTCAGCCCCTCAGCCATGCAGCCTGCCACAGTCCTCACTTCAATTCTCGTTCTCGTCATTGTCCGTTGCATCCAGTCGTCACCCAACCCCCTTACGCACTTACAGACTGCGAATTAATTCCCATCAGATCATAATTATTGAACCATTATAAATAATACATAGGTACATTACCAGAAAACTTACCGGCCCTTCGGGCAGATGTTAACAGCGTGCTAACATCGTAAACACTTCACAACATCAACAAATAACCCCTGGACATCGATAGGGATGGCCAATTGGACGAATAAGGAAGAATTCAGGAGGTGAAACGAATAGCCATAAACCTTCCCTGGGCAGGCTTCCCGTCGTTTTGCAAAAAAACTGCACTCCATCCAAGCGTGAACCTGTCTGAATCACTCAACTATAGTAGAGTACGGTGAAAATTTGAATGAATTTGCAATTCCCAGATTGCAAGAGAGCACAAATCACAAAACGCTGCAAAGTCCTTGTCACATGGGTTTATTATTCTTGTCGCAATCCATGTTTGAAAGTGGAAGTAGAATAAGGGGAGGTTATAGAAATAAAACGGGTTAAAAACGTTGAGTTGGGGGGAAGTCGGTCTTTTTTTCGCATGAGCAACGTGGTTTTCGTAGATTTTTTCTGATCCTTTTATACTATAAAGTATGTGCTTGGAAACCTTTTTGTAAATATAGTGTTTTTTTGGACTTAAAGGAACGTAAACGAGTGTTTTCTCTGAGTAGACCCTTGATAGTCTGTTTTCGGATCAACAAACTTTGACATTTGGCGCCCAACGTGACGGCTGAACATTCTAGGTCAAATAGTATTACTGTGATCAGTGAACATGGACAAGGCTATCAAATTAAGGAAAGTCTGTAGAGGCTCGTTTACTCGACACTATACTGCCATCATTAAACTTCTCGACGAGAAGAAGGTCCAGGATGCAAGAGCGATGCACAACATCTTGATGACGGATTGGGAAAAACTTCGTGTGAAAGACGAAGAAATTTTGGACTTGATGTTACAAGACGGATCACCAACAACGGACGAAGACCTTGAACGGGAAAGAGAATCCGCAGACGAGTACCAGTTTAAGTATGAGTGTATTAATATTACCATGCTAGATGTGGATAGTGGACACAAACCAGTTCATATTGTGCATGAAGATGAGGGTTCGCAAGTAAGTGGCGACAGTAACACTAAGCATTTGAGGCTTCCGCCACTCAACATTGGTACCTTTAATGGCGAACTGAAAAATTGGCTGTCGTTTTGGGGTCAATTTGAACCCATACACGAAGATGAGACCATTCCTACGTTCCATAAATTTAGGATTTTGGTTCAGAGTATGAAAGAGGGAACACGGGCTAGGCAAGTTGTTGAAAGTTTCCCCCCTTCAAAAGATAAGACTAGTTACGACGCTGCAGTTTCAGCACTCAAAGAACGTTTTGGTCGTGAAGACCTACTCATTGAAGTGTATGTTCGCGAACTTTTGAGCATAATTATCCAGAACTCGAAGTCTTCTAAATTTAGTTTGATTGACATGTACGATACACTTGAATGCCAACTAAGGTTTTTGGAAACATTAGGAGTAACCACTGGTAAGTGTGCAGCCATTTTATGTCCACTTCTTGAATCCTGCATGCCTGAGGACTTTTTACGCGTCTGGCAGCGTAGTCATATACCAGACGAAATTGGCGACGCAGAAGCGCGCTTAGGTAAATTCCGCGAATTTATCAAAGGCGAAGTTCAAAACGAACAACGGATTTCTCTTGCAATGAATAAATTTGGAATGAAAAGTGACGTAGATAATAAGACACTCCGACGAGAGTGCAACAAACAGGACATTCCTACCGCATCCAGCCTTTTGACTACACCACAAAGTAGTAAACGTGTTGCTAAATGTATTTTTTGTGATCTAGCTCATGAAAGCGTCAACTGCTTCAAAGCCCGAAATATGCCTTCTGAGGACAAATTACGACGAGTCAGAGAGGAAAAGGTTTGCTATTTGTGCCTAAAGCCATCTCATTCGTCTCAAGTATGTAGAAACAAATCGTCATGTCCATTGTGTGATAGAAAGCATGCTATCATTCTATGTCCTAATTATGAACGTTTTAAGGGATCGTCAATCAATAAGTCTAAGAATGTTACAGACGAAGCTGCCACAAGTGATGAGACAAAAGCTGTTAACGTTGCATCGCACACCAGCCTCACATACGATGCAAGCGTCCTCTTACCTACTCTGAGGGTGAAGTTGAGAAGCCTAAAGGGAGAGGATTTGGTGATTCGCGCAGTTTTTGACACCGCAGCCCAGAGATCGTACATTTTGAATTCGACCGCAGAAAGGATACGCTGCAACTCTGAAGGGCAGGAAACCTTGTTTCATTCATTATTTGGAGGTCAGAAAACAGGTATGAGTCGACATAATAAATATTCTCTTCAGCTGTCTAAACTCAGTGGTGACCATGTATACACAATAGAAGCTTTAGGTCAGGATGTTATTTGTGGTAATTTACCCACTGTTTCTTATGGGCCTTGGATAAGAGAAATGGCTGAATATGGACTAGATACTGTCGAAATATTGAACGACACAGGTCCCATTGAACTTTTGATTGGAGCTGATTTCGCAGGCTCTCTATACACCGGTAATTTGAGAAAATTCTCAAGTGGAACTATGGTCGGAATAGAAACTGTTTTAGGGTGGACGATTTCCGGAAAATTACCTACTGGAACTGTTAGTACTACGCTAGGTATGTTGACCACCACATTGTTGGTCGAAGAAATGCGCGACTCGGATTTGTGGAAGTTAGAAATATTAGGAATTGAAGATCCAATCATGAAGAAAACCGACATAGAACTTCAAGAGAAGATTAATAGGGATTTCATTCAAACATTGAAGATTAACAATGAGGGTAGGTATGAGGTTAACTTGCCATGGAAGGAGGAACATTCCCCTCTACCGAATAATTTTGAAATTGCACTTAAAAGATTGGATGTAACTTACAGGAAATTAGAAAAGGACGGTTATCTTCAAGAATATAATGAAGTTTTTGAACAATGGGTCAATGAAGGAGTGATTGAAGAGGTTCCTATCTCTGAGTTAGGAGAGGGAGTTCACTACCTACCACATAGGCCAATTGTGAAACCCAACAGTACCACGAAAATTCGACCAGTATTTGACGCTTCGGCTCATGAAAAAGATTCACCATGTTTAAACCAGTGTCTGGAAAAGGGATGTAACCTTATTGAACAAATTCCACCTTTACTGAACGGATTTCGCATGCATAAAATAGGAGTTGTTGCAGATATTCGCAGAGCATTTTTACAAATAAGTGTTTGCCCTGCAGATAGAAATGTTCTATTGTTTCTTTGGAAGAACGACAAAGGCGATATCATTGTTTACCGTCATAGAAGAGTTGTCTTTGGTCTTACTTGTAGCCCCTTCTTATTAGGAGCAGTTATTCGTAATCATTTGGAACAGATATTAGAAAAATGTACTGCAAGTAACTCACAAATCTCGCCAGCAACTATAGAAACTCTTTTGAAATGTTTTTACGTTGACAACGCTATAACTAGTTTTGATCATCATCATGAACTTGACAGATTTGTCACTGAAGCCACATCCATAATGTCGGATGGAAAATTTGATTTGAGAGGCTGGGAGTATTCTGATTCTCAGTGTACCGAAAAATCCACTACTCCAGTATTAGGATTGCTGTGGGATAGAAAAACAGACACCTTAAGCATATCTCCAGATGCTCTGAAAATTCCTGGAGGAAAAGTGACCAAGAGGGTGATAATGTCGGCTGCCCACAAAGTATTTGACCCTCTAGGATTTGCAAGCCCTGTTACTTTGTGTCCTAAATTACTCATTAAGGAATTATGGGAAAGTAAAATTGGATGGGATGAGGATGTTCCTCCTCACATCGAATCAAAGTTTTTGAAATGGGCGAATGAACTTGAACAGCTAATTAATTTAAAGATACCTCGCTGGCTACCTTGCATGGCTAATGTTGATAATTGGAGTTTGCATACATTCTGCGATGCTAGTGAGCTGTCATACGCTGCAGTAATTTTCCTACGAGTTGAGAACAAGGATGGAGTTAATGTGCAACTAGTTCAATCTAAAACTCGCGTTGCTCAGAACATGACTGTGCCACGCAAAGAATTACTAGCAGCTAATATAGGAGCCAGGCTTCTGGCATCGGTGAGAGACGCTTTCAACTCTAACTGTGAGGAATATTTTTGGTCTGACTCTTCTACTGTGCTGGCTTGGTTAAGGAGAGAGGAAAATTGGGTTCCTTATGTCCGTAGGAGAGTGGAAGAGATTACAAAGCTAACCAATGTTGATCGATGGTACCATGTTCCTGGTACATTGAATCCTGCCGATCTCCCTTCACGAGGATGTATGGGTAAAACATTGATGAATTCAAAATGGTGGGAGGGACCGGAATGGCTCTATCAACCAAAATTGCAATGGCCGTCAACCTTATTTGAATACAATGAAGAATCTATCAACAAAGAGAGACGTAAAACTGATGTTACAACACTGATGATAGCGAATCAAAAACCACAAGATGTGCACTGGTATTATAAGTTTTTTTTCTCAGTATCCTAAATTGATACGAATGATTGCGTGGATGAAGCGATTTGTTGTCAATTGTCGAAGTTTTGGATCTGATCATTATTTTGTAAAAAGGAGAGGACCTCTTTCATTCGAGGAGATAGCTGAAGCTGAAATGAAAGTATTGAAATGGATCCAGGCAGAATCATTCAGTGGAGTGAAAGATCCTAAAATAGCACCCTTGAGACCATTTGAGGACCATACTGGACTTATTCGTTTGAAAACAAAAATTTCGAATCGTCCTGACAGTGAAGATTTCCGGTTCCCTATTCTTCTACCCAAGGGACACGAAGTTGTCTCAAGACTCATCAAACATGTACATGAGTCTAACTGTCACGTTGGAGTACAAGGACTCCTTGCTATATTGCGTGAGAGGTTTTGGACACTCGGTGGGAGAAGGACCATCAAAGCAGCTATTGCTGATTGTGTGGTTTGTAGGCGTCATGAAGCAAAACGAATGGAGGCACCTACTATTCCACTACCATTGGATCGCGTTCGAGAGGCAGCTGCTTTTGAGGTGGTGGGAGTAGATCTCGCTGGCCCTATCTATTTGAAGGGTAGGCAAAAGGCTTGGATTTGTCTTTTTACGTGCGCTGTGACTCGAGCTGTACACCTTGAATTGCTTCTTTTCCTTTCAACGGACGAATTTCTGTTGGGGCTCAGACGATTTGTGGCACGTAGGGGTCGCCCAACCAGAGTATATAGTGACCAAGGCACAAATTTTGTTGGCACTAGCAACTTGTTCCAAAAAATCGATTGGTCCAGAGTATTGGAGTATTGTGAATTGAATCGGATCTCTTGGAAATTTAATCCACCAACTGCTGCATGGTGGGGTGGATGGTGGGAGCGTTTAGTGGGACTTGTCAAACGTCTTCTGAAGAAGGTTCTAAGACGCTCAACTCTTACTTATACAGAGATGGAAACTGTAATATGTGACTGTGAGAGTGTTCTAAACTCCAGACCCTTGACATTTATGGCTGAAGTAGGTTGTGAACCTACACCGATTACTCCGTCAATGTTTATTCAGGATGTCAAGGAGGCCGCTTTACCTGAATTGGATGTTTTGGAAACAGTAGATCTACGGAAATCATGGCAACATCGTGCCAAGCTGAAACAAGATCTAAGAGCTCGCTTTCGCAGTGAATACCTTGGCCAACTACAGACACAAGCAAAGATTACCAAGCAAGACAAAATCAATATTGGTGATGTGGTCTTGATTGGACATGACAATATGAAGAGGTTGGACTGGCCATTAGCTGGGGTCATTGAGCTACTCCCTGGCAAAGATGGAATCACTCATCTTGTTCGCCTCAAGACATCTTCTGGTCAGTGTTTGCGACCTGTTCAACGTTTGTACCGACTGCTTGAAGGCCAGGATCAGTTTTTGCTGAGTGATTCGACACCTTCAGGTGAAAATGAGCTTTCTCCAATACAAGATGTTAGCCCAGACTCAACGCAGACTGAATTCCCTACAAGTGATCTACGGTTGACAAGCAAAGGAAGAATTGTGAAGATTCCTCAGCGATTTCGGGACTAAATTTTTGTTGTCCTTATGTCAAACTGTATCATCTTTGGGAATTGAATTGAATTGAATTTGTAAGATTTAAATGTTTCATGCTGTATTGCTCTGTTTGTAAGTTTTCTCCTCTTATCAGAATTATCAAAAACTTAGGTGGGAGGATGTCGCAATCCATGTTTGAAAGTGGAAGTAGAATAAGGGGAGGTTATAGAAATAAAACGGGTTAAAAACGTTGAGTTGGGGGGAAGTCGGTCTTTTTTTCGCATGAGCAACGTGGTTTTCGTAGATTTTTTCTGATCGTTTTATACTATAAAGTATGTGCTTGGAAACCTTTTTGTAAATATAGTGTTTTTTTGGACTTAAAGGAACGTAAACGAGTGTTTTCTCTGAGTAGACCCTTGATAGTCTGTTTTCGGATCAACAAACTTTGACAATTCTATTGGAGTTCTAGAGATTCTCGTTGGCTGTTCATTTATTGTTTCTTTCATGCGCAATAATTTAAATAGCTATTTTTGATGATTTCCACCAATTTTGGCCCCCAAAACATGAAATAGGTACGCTTTTTTTCTTTTTTTTCCAGATCATATTTGATCATTGGTAGTGCCATTTAATGGTCTTGATTCACCTGTTTACATTTTGGTTTATTATTTTCAATAATGAACCATTGGAATCGAGCATGAAAAAAAAAATTCTTACCCCCCCCTCAAAATTTGATGGTTTACGTTTCAAGGTATGTAGAATCCAAAACTGCAATAAAAACGCTGCAAATCCCTGCACAACGGTTTATTATTTTAGATAGAATACCCTTCTGTTACAGATCACAGCTCTATGTATAGATAACCCGTCTATATAATATGATATGTACTATTCTATTATATGCATATTATGTAGATCGCAGACACTCCGTAGGTTAGTACCTAACCCCGTACTCGTTACTAGGTACCTACCTAAATCACGAGTTAAATGTTGCTAAAATAATTCTGCCGATGACAAACAGTACCTAACAAAAAGAAACACACATAATGAAGTTCTGAAAAGAAATTGTTGATGAGGAGTGAAAAAAGTTGCAAAAGTACCTACCAACAAGCTCCAGCCCCTTCTACGTAGATGGTATAATGAACCGTTGTGTAATAATTTACCGTTGAGTAATGATTTACCGTAGTAATAATTTACCCATCAATAATACTTCAACGTTTGTTCAAGTTTCACTAACTACCAACAAACTCCAATAGAGCCATCATTTTTCAAATTAAATAATATCACAGAACAACCAACTCGACTTCATACTCCGCCAATATAATCAGGTGATCCCTACCAATGATTGGCCGTATTCACAAATTCCTATTGTGGGCGCGTCTCTGGTTACGAGATTTGGTTTGGATTGTATACAATTTCATTCACACTGGAGTCGAAAATGCCTGTCGGTGCAAACTTCGGGGCCTTACTGTGAACGAACGGCTGGACGTACGATGCTCCGGATGGTCTTAAAAAACTCGCAAGTTCAAGAACTATTTAAAACCGTAAAAATATTTACGTTAAAAAATGGTATAGGCGTTTTGAAAATGTCAACCCCTATTTTGAACCCCTTAGAGATGACTCACAGTAACGTCGAGCTTCGAGGACCAACTAGACGCCGAACGGAACCTATAACCCGAATTTCATCAATTTTTTTTCATGGTAACTAAGAAAAGTGGCCCGTACGGCGTACGGCGGACAGACAGAAATATTGGTTTATTATTTTCAATAATGAACCATTGGAATCGAGCATGAAAAAAAAAATTCTTACCCCCCCTCAAAATTTGATGGTTTACGTTTCAAGGTATGTAGAATCCAAAACTGCAATAAAAATATTTCTGTCTGTCCGCCGTACGCCGTACGCCGTACGGGCCACTTTTCTTAGTTACCATGAAAAAAAATTGATGAAATTCGGGTTATAGGTTCCGTTCGGCGTCTAGTTGGTCCTCGAAGCTCGACGTTACTGTGAGTCATCTCTAAGGGGTTCAAAATAGGGGTTGAAATTTTCAAAACGCCTATACCATTTTTTTACGTAAATATTTTTACGGTTTTAAATAGTTCTTGAACTTGCGAGTTTTTTAAGACCATCCGGAGCATCGTACGTCCAGCCGTTCGTTCACAGTAAGGCCCCGAAGTTTGCACCGACAGGCATTTTCGACACCAGTGTGAATGAAATTGTATACAATCCAAACCAAATCTCGTAACCAGAGACGCGCCCACAATAGGAATTTGTGAATACGGCCAATCATTGGTAGGGATCACCTGATTATATGTATTGGCGGAGTATGAAGTCGAGTTGGTTGTTCTGTGATATTATTTAATTTGAAAAATGATGGCTCTATTGGAGTTTGTTGGTAGGTAGTGAAACTTGAACAAACGTTGAAGTATTATTGATGGGTAAATTATTACTACGGTAAATCATTACTCAACGGTAAATTATTACACAACGGTTCATTATTATAATCTACGTAGAAGGGGCTGGAGTTTGTTGGTAGGTACCTACTTTTGCAACTTTTTTCACTCCTCATCAACAATTTCTTTTCAGAACTTCATTATGTGTGTTTCTTTTTGTTAGGTACTGTTTGTCATCGGCAGAATTATTTTAGCAACATTTAACTCGTGATTTAGGTAGGTACCTAGTAACGAGTACGGGGTTAGGTACTAACCTACGGAGGGTCTGCGATCTACATAATATGCATAGAATAGTACATATTATATTATATAGACGGGTTATCTATACATAGAGCTGTGATCTGTAACAGAAGGGTATTCTATACAAAATAATAAACCGTTGTGCAGGGATTTGCAGCGTTTTTTTATTGCAGTTTTGGATTCTACATATCTTGAAACGTAAACCATCAAATTTTGAGGGGGGGTAAGAATTTTTTTTTTTCATGCTCGATTCCAATGGTTCATTATTGAAAATAATAAACCAAAATATTTCTGTCTGTCCGCCGTACGCCGTACGGGCCACTTTTCTTAGTTACCATGAAAAAAAATTGATGAAATTCGGGTTATAGGTTCCGTTTGGCGTCTAGTTGGTCCTCGAAGCTCGACGTTACTGTGAGTCATCTCTAAGGGGTTCAAAATAGGGGTTGAAATTTTCAAAACGCCTATACCATTTTTTTACGTAAATATTTTTACGGTTTTAAATAGTTCTTGAACTTGCGAGTTTTTTAAGACCATCCGAAGCATCGTACGTCCAGCCGTTCGTTCACAGTAAGGCCCCAAAGTTTGCACCGACAGGCATTTTCGACTCCAGTGTGAATGAAATTGTATACAATTCAAACCAAATCTCGTAACCAGAGACGCGCCCACAATAGGAATTTGTGAATACGGCCAATCATTGGTAGGGATCACCTGATTATATTGGCGGAGTATGAAGTCGAGTTGGTTGTTCTGTGATATTTCGCTTGAAAAATGATGGCTCTTTTGGAGTTTGTTGGTAGGTAGTGAAACTTGAACAAACGTTGAAGTATTATTGATGGGTAAATTATTACTATGGTAAATCATTACTCAACGGTAAATTATTACACAACGGTTCATTATACCATCTACGTAGAAGGGGCTGGAGTTTGTTGGTAGGTACTTTTGCAACTTTTTTCACTCCTCATCAACAATTTCTTTTCAGAACTTCATTATGTGTGTTTCTTTTTGTTAGGTACTGTTTGTCATCGGCAGAATTATTTTAGCAACATTTAACTCGTGATTTAGGTAGGTACCTAGTAACGAGTACGGGGTTAGGTACTAACCTACGGAGGGTCTGCGATCTACATAATATGTATATAATAGAATAGTACATATCATATTATATAGACGGGTTATCTATACATAGAGCTGTGATCTGTAACAGAAGGGTATTCTATACAAAATAATAAACCGTTGTGCAGGGATTTGCAGCGTTTTTCTAATGTTATTATACAAATTGATGGTGATTTCAGACAATTTTCCAGGTTTTTGACTCATAAAAAACCAATTTTGGGAGCTGAACATTTGGTAGAACTCAATTTTCCACTCTTTGGCCAAAATCGACTTCATATTCGGTTTTCTCGTCCCCAAAAACAAGGAAAACGATATCTCAGAAGCTCATGTTACCAACATGTTGCTAAGACGCAAAAAGTACCTATTTTTACACACATTTTCACTCATAACACCCCTGGGTATAATCCGATCGGGCTGAAAAGTTTCGGGACACAACTAGGGCCCAAATGGTGCATGTGTGCGAAAGAACGAATTTTTTAGACCGAAAATGAAGCCTGTAGACGTGATACAGCGGACGGCGTACGGCGTACGGCGGACGGCGGACGGCGGACGGACATTGCATTTTTTGAATCTACACACCTTGAAACGGAAAAGAAAAAAGTTTGAGGGGGTGTTATAAAAATTTTTTGCTGAGCGAATACATAGGTGTATTATTCACAGAATAATAAACCAAAACCACAGGTACCAGGACAGCGGGAAATTTAATTTAAGAATCGATGCTCAACTATTAATTAAGATTTTCGCGCTTGGGTCAAAATGGTGGTGTTAAGTAAATTCTCATCCTGACTTGACTTCCTGGACGAATTGTGCGAAATTCGCACACTAGTATTATATGATATTCCATAATAATTATTGTTGTTGGCAATAGCACATCATCATAGTCATTTTGCTCTTGGTTTCAGGTTCTGCTCAAGATGATCATTTACTCTATCAGGCAACTCCGCCGTACCTAGCTGCAGAAGCTATCACTTGATAGAGTAATTTAAATCATCTTGAGCAGAACCTGAAACCCTCCTATCCCCACCTACCCTCCAAATTTCAGCGCACTACGACAATTTCTATGGTACCTACTTATGGCCTGTAGAAGGATTTCACGTTGGCGCCTGCGCAGACGAAAGTTTAATTACTTTTCAGTGAATTTTATAGGGACCATCTGTGCTCGCCTATTTTAACTCACCTCCGAATTTTAGCTCACCACGACCATCTTTTCGGGTTGTTATGGGACTTACTAGAAATCGGCAAACGTATCGTGTTTGCGCATGCGCATCCGAATGTTACAGTCCGAATTTGATGAAATTGATAGTTATGGAACCATCGGGGTACCATTCTGCATCTACCCTCCAACTTTCAGCTCTTTTCGACGATTACTAGTGTAGATATTATGAGCTTTACAACGATTCACAAGGATTCAAAGATTCATGTCTGCGCATGTGCAGACGAAAGTTACAGTACTTTTTCAATGAATTTGATATGGGACCATTTGTGGCTAAACCCGCACCTACCCTCCGAATTTAAGCTAATTACGACCATTAATTCGTATAGGTTTGCTCGGGACAAGGAATTGACCTCAGACAGACAGACAGACCACATTAATATTATGTTCCTTGACGTCTGAAACATAAAATGCGCGTTTGAAACGTATAATTTTGGTCAATGGTAGGTAAGTAACCACGCGGACGGCGTACAACGGACGCAATTTCATATTCGGATTCCAAATAGGCACCTTGAAACGTAAGCAACAATTTAGAGAGGTTCAACAACAAAATCATGCTCGAAACCAAAGGTTCAGTATACCTAGGTATTATTTTATGTTTGATTCAGGTCTTCACATGGTGACGTAGAGAATTTCATATATTTATACGGTATACTGAAGTATAGGTATACTGAAATTAGGTTATGAAATAACAAGGTGATTGGTATATTTAGGGAAAGAAATGTTTTTTTTTTCTTTTTTAGTGAAGTAATGTTTTTTTTTCTTTTTCTGCTATATTTCTGCTTTTTGGTTATAAAGAACGGGAAATAAATTGTTTTGAATAATTAATTATGTATCTGGAGTGAGTTTGCTAAATTTAGGTTGTCGGTTTCAGTTAAGTATTGTTGTCTAGTTAGGTTAAGTCTTGTTATGTAAAGTTAAAAAACCAGTTATGCAGCATGACTTAATGAGCGAATTTTCAAAGAAATATTCGAATTAATGGCTATGGTTTTGAATAAAGGAAAACTTCTTCCTCCTACTGTTAGTACCTAAATTGAATAATTTGAAATAGATTTTTTCTTTCGTCTTCCTTCTAGTAATACGTGGGCCGGTACTTGTCTATCTATGAAGGTATCATAACAATTATATGTCAAATGGGAAATTCAAGGAGTTGTACTAATCGTTTGCCTCCCCCTTTTTTGCTTCGAACTCTCGTCTTCAATTAATACTTCTCACATTTTTCAATCTGACCACTCTAAGGGGGTGGGGGGGGGGTAAGAGTTTAAAGATTATCCTAGTTTTGGGTAATTTTTGCGCACTTTAAATGCTCTAATTTAAGAACGGATTTAGATATCTAAAATCCGATTTCACCATCGTGTTCAGCGTGCAAAAACCTTTAAAATGAGGGGTCACTTGTTAGAAAATAACATTTTGGGGATTTTTGGGTAATTTTTGCGCACTTTAAATGCTCTAATTTGAGAACGGATCAAGATATCTAAAATCCGATTCCACCATCGTGTTCAGCGTGCAAAAACCTTTAAAATGAGGGGTCACTTGTTGGAAAATAACATTTTGGGGATTTTTGGGTAATTTTTGCGCACTTTAAATGCGCCAAAACCCTCCTTAGAGTAGGCCAATTTCGCCCATCTTCGAACTTGGCCTTTCGATTGCCAAGATAGATTTTTTGTGCAAATTTGAGCTGTTTATCTCAATTCTATCGAGAGTTATCGTCTGGAGTGACACATATATATATAAATATATATATACATATAAAAAAGTGTTAAATTTCAGGAATCGTTTTAGAATGGTCTGAAACGGATTTCTATGAAGAAAATTTCCAAAAATTTATATTATTTAAATTTCGAAGCCATTGCAATAGCTTCATTTTCTTTGAAAATTCGCTAAAAGGAACTCCTCCCCTCAGCACAGGCTCGCCTACCGAGGGGAGTAGCATTTGTAAAAATTGTGTACATAACGGAATTGTAATTTTAAAATAAATGCATTAAAAAAAAAAAAAAAAAAAAAAAAGGTATCTACTGTACTTTTCACAGAACAGCCAATTAGACTGTATCAACTCTCCCGCGACAATTTATTACTCTCGATGACCTGCTGGTTTCGTATGCTGTTACGACTTACGAGTATTTCATAGATCGTCCCTACATTCCGCTGACATACATGTTTGATTGACTCTGTGACCACCTACGAGATGGTGGTGCAATCGTCCATAGCTTCAATATAGTTGACAATTGAATTCAAACCAGTTGAACCAAATTGCGAAGTTTTTTACGCGCGTTATAGTTTATTATACAGTTACGCACGGGTGGCAGAGATTTATTGTGGAAAAAAAAAACGCTTGACACCATCTTGAACCATTTTTACTCCGAACGCGCAGCGTTTATATTCATCGTCTAACCGCAAATGCAGGCAACCGCATCACGAAGAGAAATCCATTTCTCCAAATTTGAATAATGATTTGAGTATTTAATTACCTATTATCATAAAAATTAGATGCAGCCCTATCTGTTTGGTTTAGTCTGATGTTAAATTTGTACTAAACAGTAGATGAGGAATGGAAATAATGAGACGAACAACATGTCAGGGGTAAACCTCTGAATGCCTTCTATTCCCCGAAAACCCCATTTCATCTGATCCTTTTCTGCCATGATTTGCGAAGTAAACCATGTTACTAAGGAAAGGAACAGCGGTGAAGACCTTTCCCCAACATCTAATAATAATAATAATAATAATCTTTATTGCGCACGAGACTTTGCAGTCTATGCGAAGCACGCATGAATTACATGAAATCCTCCCCTTATAGGTACATCTCCCCTTTCTAAAGGTCGTTTCCGAAAAGAGCTCTACCCTAGGGATGAAAATCGATTATCGATTATATCGAAAAATCGATGTTTTCTCTCGATTAATCGATTTTTTTGCATCGATGTTTCTTTTTCGATTTTAATCGATTAATCGATTTTATCATTCGATTTTATAGCCCCCCCCTCAAAACTCTTTTTTTTTTCCCAACGTTCCAACTCCAACTGCAGATAAAATTTGCATGGAAGAAGGGGAGCGCAGTTCTCTTCATCCATGAAATTTGTGAAGGAAAATAAAATTAGGGAGGATATATGAGTATCCACCATGGCTAGCCCAGACAGCTAAATTGTAAGAAGGTGAAAAAGAAGGAGGCCGTTATGAACCGTGTTTTCTTGAAATAGAACGTTTCAACATAATTATGTAACATTTTTGTTTAGCAATCCCTGATACCTGATAGATAACTGTTTTACCACTACATAATATTTTGCCTCACCATTGACTTAGTAGGAACTTTAAAAAAATTAATATTAATTTATGGAATGCTAAATTGATATTGTAAACTAATAGATACTACCATCTTGATAGAAATTAAATTATTAACAACAAATATAGGCTGTAGCTTTTTAAAGAATGATAAGCTCGGTAGGCACCAAATAAATTAAATTGATCAGTATTGATACAGGTGGATCTATATCCACCTGTATCATTTTATGGAAGCAGGCTGCTATTTGAAAAAAAAGAAAAAAAAGTGGATCAATAATACTTGACGATTATAATTATTTTTAATCAGAAATATAAAATGATTCAAATTTGAAAAATGCTTTGAAAATCGATTAATCGATTGTTAACAACCGATTAATCGGTACAATCGATATTGAGCCGTCGATGTTACAATCGATGGTAAAATCGATGTTGAGCCGTCGATGTTTCATCCCTACTCTACCCCAAGGTTGAAGTTTACCTTGGGGTTCAACAACCATGGTTAGAGAAACGCTACAAATCGTGCTCCTCCCAGGAAAGTCCTCAATCGAGTACTGGAGCGTGGGATTCAATAATTCACTCATTAATAAATTATATGTTCTTATTCATGAAGCATAACATACAAAAGTACCTATCAACAAAATCCAAAACAGCCATCATCCTTTAAATGAAATAATATCACAGAACAACCAACTCGATTTCATACAGCCATCCGTGGTTATAATCAGGTGCTCCCTAGCAGTGATATCTAGGCCGGATTTTATTTATACCTTTTCATTCACGATCATGTTGACGAAGCTTTTCGATGCAAACGAACGGCTGGACGTAAAATGCTCTGGATGATCTCAAAAAAGTTCGAGATCAATTTAAAAAAGTAAAAAAATTAAAAAACCATACCCTTATATTGAAAGTTTTGAGCTACGGCGTTCTGAAAATTTCAGCCCCTGTTTTTCACCCCGAGATGACTGACAGTAACGCCGAGCTTCGCGGACCAACTAGACCCCAAATGGGACCTACAAACCAAATTTCATTAATTTTGGTTCATGGTAACTACCTAAGGGAAGTGTGTTCATAGTACGGCGTACGGTACCGTGGACGGACAGAATTTTTGTGGTTTATTACTATGCCACTATCAATGATTCAATAAAATATTGCACACGAAAGAAACAATAAATGAACAGCCAGCATTTCTGTAGGTATGTCCAATAGAATAATAAACCCATGTGACAAGGACTTTGCAGCGCTTTTGGTTTATTATTCTGTGAATAATACACCTATGTATTCGCTCAGCAAAAAATTTTTATAACACCTCAAAATTTTTTCTTTTCCGTTTCAAGGTGCGTAGATTCCAAAAACGCTACAAAGTCCGGGTTTATTATTCTATTGGAGTTCTAGAGATTCTTGTTGGCAGTTAAATTTATAGTTTCTTTCATGTGGAATGATTGAAATAGCTATTCCTGATGATTTCCACCAATTTTGGCCCCCAAAACATGAAATAGGTACCTACACTTTTTTTTCCCCCAGATCATCTTTGATCATTGGTAGTGCGATTTAATGGTCTTGATTCAGCTGTTTACACTTTTTCTAATGTTAGTATACACATTGATGGTGATTTCAGACAGTTTTCCAGGTTTTTGACTAAAAAAAAACCAATTTTGGGAGCTGAACCAATGGTAAAACCTCAATTTCCGCGTCTTTGGTCAAAATCGACTTCATATTCGGTATTCTCGTCCCCAAAAACATGGAAAACGATACCTCAAAAGCTCATTTTACTAACATGTTACTAAAACGCAAAAAGTACCTATTTTTACACACATTTTCACTCATAACACCCCTGGGTATATTCCGATCGGGCTGAAAAGTTTCGGGACACAACTAGGGCCCAAATGGAGCATGTGTGCGAAAGAACGACTTTTTTAGATCTAAAATGAAGCCTGTAGACGTGATACGGCGTACGGCGGACGGCGGACGGACATTGCATTTTTGGAATCTACGCACCTTGAAACGGAAAAGAAAAAATTTTGAGGGGGTGTTATAAAAATTTTTTGCTGAGCGATTACATAGGTGTATTATTCACAGAATAATAAACCAAAATGCAATGTCCGTACGCCGTCCGCCGTACGCCGTATCACGTGTACAGGCTTCATTTTCGGTCTAAAAAAGTCGTTCTTTCGCACACATGCTCCATTTGGGCCCTAGTTGTGTCCCGAAACTTTTCAGCCCGATCGGATTATACCCAGGGGTGTTATGAGTGAAAATGTGTGTAAAAATAGGTACTTTTTGCGTTTTAGTAACATGTTAGTAACATGAGCTTTTGAGGTATCTTTTTCCATGTTTTTGAGGACGAGAAGACCGAATATGAATTCGATTTTGACCAAAGACGCGGAAATTGAGGTTTTACCAAAGGTTCAGCTCCCAAAATTGGTTTTTTATGAGTCAAAAACCTGAAAACTGTCTGAAATCACCATCAATGTGTACAATAACATTGGAAAAAGTGTAAACAGGTGAATCAAGACCATTAAATGCCACTACCAATGATCAAAGATGATCTTAAAAAAAAAGAAAAAAAAGCGTACCTATTTCATGTTTTGGGGGCCAAAATTGGTGGAAATCATCAGAAATAGCTATTTCAATCATTCCACATGAAAGAAACAATACATTTAACAGCCAACAAAAATCTCTAGAACTCCAATAGAATAATAAACCCATGTGACAAGGACTTTGCAGCGTTTTTATTTATTTATTCATTACAATTCATGGGATTTTACATCCCTTTACTTAAACAATATAACCTATGAAAACAGTTCTCTCGAAGATGAGAAAATAATAATAAAAACAAAACATAATATAAAACGAAGGATAATATTATTATGAAATATAGCCCCACCTATATACCTATGAAACAGAAGAGATCACAATATAGTGTAAAGTATTGTGAAATAATGGGAGGTCCTAATACATAGCCTTGAAGACATTTTCTATTTGAGAAGGTGAAGCGGTCGAACTTCGATCACATGCGAGAAGTCATTGCCGGACCGGAGTAAACGTTACCAGATTTACTCTTTTTATGATATTATATATTTATATACTCTTTTTTAGGTCCTTCCCTCTATACTCTTCTCTTTTTTCTTACGAGAGCCTAATATGCTCTTTTTTCAAGAGACAGAGAAGAAAACTTGAAAAAAAGTAATGATGATCCAACCTAAAATCGCCCCCTCTTTTTCCGCCACCACCACCATACACTCTGCAGCCAACAGCCATAAGATAAGAAGAATGGGAAGATGCTGGAAGCTGCCTTTGGTTCGTTCCAGCCATGCCAAGTTCATGAACTCTGGTTTGGATGGGTTCACCGACTGGGTTCATCGGGGTTGGAGTGGGTCCTGAGTTCATGAAACTGACGGCTGGAACACCCGAAAGTGAACAGACACCGAGAGGGACAAGCCAAAGAAGAGAAAACCGTCAAATAGGTACTGCCCAAATATCTGTCAGGCGATGTTGGAAAAAAATGAAGTAGGTTGTGATTTTGGGAGGTGAACTCACTTCTCCTCGGGTTCAGTTGAGTTCATGAACTCGTCAAACTCGAGTTCATGAACTCAGAACGGTTGGAACGCGTCACCTCGACCATCTGCCCTGTGCATGGTTTCTGCACCGAACTTCTTCATGATCTCGGCGCAGCTGGAACGAACCTCTTGTCCTCGTCCTCGCACCTCGCACCTAGGTGATTCTAGTCAAATGATGGTGCCTATGCATTTGCCACCAATACCCAAGAGGGAAATGCAAATTTAATGTCTCGATTTTCAAGACTGGTTTGTCTACTTGATATCAGTTTGACTTACTAATATCAGTAGTGATGAAACTATTATTTCCCTTTTGTCTACTTAATATCAGTTTGACTTACTAATATCAGTACCTAGTGATGAAACTATTATTTCCCTAAGTCACTTGTAAAATGGAAATGGAATAAAATGTGATACCTTATAGGTACTACTGAAGAAAGCAATAAATGGTTGTTGTACCTACCTACCTTTTAGCGAATTTTCAAAGAAAATGAAGCTATTGCAATGGCTTCGAAATTTAAATAATATAAATTTTTGGAAATTTTCTTCATAGAAATCCGTTTCAGACCATTCTAAAACGATTCCTGAAATTTAACACTTTTTTATATGTATATATATATTTATATATATATGTGTCACTCCAGACGATAACTCTCGATAGAATTGAGATAAACAGCTCAAATTTGCACAAAAAATCTATCTTGGCAATCGAAAGGCTAAGTTCGAAGATGGGCGAAATTGGCCTACTCTAAGGAGGGTTTTGGCGCATTTAAAGTGCGCAAAAATTACCCAAAAATCCCCAAAATGTTATTTTCCAACAAGTGACCCCTCATTTTAAAGGTTTTTGTACGCTGAACACGATGGTGGAATCGGATTTTAGATATCTTGATCCGTTCTCAAATTAGAGCATTTAAAGTGCGCAAAAATTACCCAAAAATCCCCAAAATGTTATTTTCTAACCAGTGACCCCTCATTTTAAAGGTTTTTGTACGCTGAACACGATGGTGAAATCAGAATTGCGATATCTCATTCCGTTCTCAAACTGGAGCACTTTGAAGATTAAGGAACGTGGTTATTTCTTCGAAAATTCGCTCTTATAGCCATGCTGCATGACTGTGGTTCTTTTATAGGTAACTTGCCTGACAATAAGTTTTATGTAGAAACTACCCAGTAATAGGGTCCAGCTATTGGTAGGTATTTGAATATGGAAAATACCCATATTCTGACATCCGGATCGTTATACACTTTTTTTCCGAAGGAGATCTGGTAACCCTACTATGGCAAGACCGTGACCTAGTCATGTAAAACTAAGAGGAAGAAGAAGAAGAAGAAACATCTCTGTTATAGGGATGGGACATCGAAAGAAAATATCGATATCGATGTCGATGTCGATATTTTGTAGACAGCATCCTTAACGATGTTTTATCAAGCCAAAACATCGATATTTTTGATATCGATATCCCTCTTCTGCGCGTTTCTACGAGTGTACCTTCAGAACGTTTGTTTTCTGAAACTGGCAACATTTTGACGCCCCAGCGCAATAGGCTGAAAGCAGAAAATCTGAAGAAACTTGTTTTCCTCCATTCACTCGAAGAAGAGTTATTTTTCTAATCAAGTACATATATATTTCAGATTTGGAATGTTTTTTACTTTTAGTTTGTAAATGACTGAATTCGGAATAAAATGTTCTTTTTTTTTTTTACTCAAATATTTCTGAAAATGAAAATAAAGTCATTGATGAAGTGAGCACTTTTGAGTATTTTATGACCTGTAAGAAGGAGTAACATGTGGATCAAGCAAGAGTGGGGAGGGGATACAAGACGCAAGAGCTGGTTGAAAGGTGTTTTCAGCCGATATTATCGGACCATAACATCGATATATCGATGTTATCGAATGTGAGGCATCGATGGCGAAAAATCGGAATATCGAAGTAAAACATCGATGTTTCGATAATATCGATTACGATGTCCCATCCATACTCTGTTATCATCGGCGGTTAAGTTGTTTACGTGTCATATTACATTTTATGTTTCTCCCGCGTATGAAATACCTGTGAAAATTAGTTATTATTCATCCCGTATTTACTTGATTATAGCGAAATTGGATTTTAAAAAACCAACCAGATTCATTCCTAGGTATATTTTTGGTTGCAGCCATGAGAGTGGTGTAGATCGTTGGTAGACTTCAAGAACTCACTTTCTGGTCTTCTTGCGGTGACGCAGTGGAACTTTTCTGTAGACTTTCGAGGTCCTTGAAAGCTGATTTTTACTGTTATTAATTTTACAGTTTTTAATAGTTTTTTAGTGGTTCGGGATAGGAGAATAGAAGATGCTTCATCATCCCATCGTTTTACTAATTTCTACATTGGTGAGTTACGAAGAAATTGTCTTTTAAGGATATACCTACTTACTCTGTAGCTTTCAAATGCCAATAAAATGTAAGGTGAGCTGTAAAATCCCGGTGTGAGATGAAACAATCATTATATTGAATGGGTATTAGAGGAAAACCGTCAAAAGAACCGCTATATCCGTTACGGAGAAATTAACCGGAGTTATTGTTACCTATAATTTGGTACCGAAGTATCTGAGTTCCCGAATAAACTCCTGTTGAGAAGTAAAATGGAGTGAAGATAGTAACAGTAGTGTAGAAGTAGTAGTGTTGCTATATAGCAACATCAACAAAAAACGCTGCAAAGTACTTGTCACATGGGTTTATCATTCTACTGGACATACCTACAGAAATGTCTGCTGTTAATTTACTGTTTCTTTCATGTGCAACAATTGAAATGATTATTTTGTATGGTTTTCACCAATTTTGGCCCCCAAAAACACGAATTAGGCTCGGCTTTTTTTAAACATATTTTCTTTGATCACTGATAGTACCATTTAATTGTATTGATTCACCTGTTGATACTACTTCTAGTGTTACAATACAAACTTACGGTGATTTCGGACAGTTTTCCAGGTTTTTAACTAATAAAAAATAAATTTCGGGAGCATAACCTTCGTTGCAACCTCAGTTCTTCACTTGTCGGTCAAAATCAACTTAATGTTCGGTCTTCTCGCCCTAAAAAACTGAGAAAACGATGCCTCACAAGGTCCCTCAAAAACACCAATTTTTACACACTTTTTCTCCCATAACACCCCTGGGTGTATGCCGATCGGGCTGTCGAGCTTCGGAGCACAACTAGGACCCAAATGTTTTCCCAAATAGGGACCCAAACTGTTTGTGGAAGAACGGCGATTTTATACCAGAATTTAACGTAAATTTAAGGCAGAAACTTCGTTAGAACCTCAGTTTTCCACTCTTTGGTCAAAATCGACTTCATATTCGGTCTTCTTGTCCTAAAAAATATGGAAAACGATACCTCAAAACCTCATGTTACTAAAACACAAAAAATACCTATTTTATACCCATTTTCACTCATAACAGCCCTGGGTATATTCCGATCGAGCTGCAAAATTTCGGGACACAACTAGGGCCCAAGTGCAGCATGTGTGTGAAAGAACGAATTTTTAGACCGAAAATAGAGAGTTTGCAGTGTAGCGTGTTGAATTCCTAAATTCCCTACTTATGAGATGGATGGCAAAGTTAGTGGGCGAGATAATTACTGGCGGAATTCACACACGTTCATTTGTTACCTGATTTTTAGGAGGCAGTTGGCCTCGAGACAGCATTGCACAGTACTGGCTCGAGTTCAGGAGACACGTTGCTGAAAGAGAATTTAAAACTAGGCTTCCAGCAAGGTACGTAATGACTGAAGGTCCTGGGCAAGTGATGCAATGAACTAAATGAACAAGAGAATTTATTAAACGAAACAAACTGACAAAGTTGAGGGGATCCACGGGGTACGGCAATTTAGAGACAGACTTTCAGAGAAATGATGTTCGCGACATAACGGGACTCGATACAAGGCAAAGGGACTGAATTTAAGATAGTTAACTAAATATGTGCAATGTGTTGAACGAACGTTGTGGGGTGTACGGTAGCACCAGAGTCGGGTGCAATGCTCCTGAAGGGGTGTAATACGGGGTGCTGTGGGTATGACTGCACGTGGTCGAGGGGTGCAACGTGGTCGAGGGGTGCAACGTTAGGCTCAGGCTCGGGGGTAGCAAGTTCTACCTGTAGGGGTTCTGCAACAGAACGGAAGAATCCCTCTGTTACTTCTGGCAAAATGCCGTGAATTACTGGACACCTGAAGGGCACTGCTACGTGATAGTCGCATAAATGGATAATACGGGTTAAGGTTGTAAGTCCTACCTCTTCCTGGGAACCTGGCAGGAACTCGTCCGGGCAACCTCCTGGCTGCTGTCTTCGGGCTCGTGTGGTCCACTGCTTCGGCGTCCACCCCAATGGCGGACAGGTATCGCCTGAAACAGGATACTTCCGCGGCAGTACAACGGTTACAACTCAACGTTGTACCCCTGAGCTTCCTGGCTGGCCTCCACTCTCCTCCTCTCGCGGTCGTCGTACAATTCCGTATTCCAGAGGGGAAAGCAAAATGAAAGATCCGGTTCAACAGTATTAAGCGCACAAAATAATCCCTAATCAATAGCTGAAGGCTCTGTCTCAACTCCACTGTCTCAAAGAAAGGTCTCAGGAAATACTACCATAATCTCTATATAAAAGTCGCAGGTCTGGTCTCCGGGAAGTCTCCTTCTCAAGTGTAGTGTCATGGTGGCTGCAATTGATTTTATGCACCACCCCTCCCTTCGCGAATCCGCCCCCTTCGTGGCGTGGGGAAGTGGCGCAGATGGCTCCTGCGCCGACGGTTCCGCCGGGTGATATCGATCGCGTATCGATCGAGGACTGCCTGGATCAAAAATGTAAGATGGCGATGTTCTGACATCTTACACCATCCTCCCCTAAAAAGAAGCCATTGTCCTCAATGGCTTGCAGCATAATTCTCTCGGGGTAGCAACAAGCGGCAAAAGGGGGCGGAACCAGCACGTTCTCAATGGTTTACAGGGGTTTATCAGATCCTCTTGACCAACTTACAGGGCGAGATTATCTTCAAATTTACTTTACATGCAGGAATGACTTCGGACCACATTCAGTCAATATATCGGTGACGACTTTACGATTACTACAGAACAAGGAACTGACTTTAAGGGCATTCAACCGAACACATCAACACTTTTTTTTTCTTATAAACTGTAACAGGGTTGACAAGAAACAACTAACTTTTTAAACACACACCTTGTACGCAGGGCCAGAAAGAACTTGACTTAGGGCGACTAGCCGTGCGGAATGTGAGGGACAACCTAAAAATTCTAACACTAACATGACTTACGAACTTAACTAAAAAGGAAACTGACAGCGACATGATCACTCCCAGGAGTGTCGAAAGAGGAACAACACTAGAACCATTCGCACCAACGGCGGGACTACTTAACGGAAATAAAAATTGTTCTATTTGTTGACAGCTACCTCGAAAGGGTAAGATAAGAACATTACAACTTCACAAAATGAATATTCGCACTTAACTACAGAACCTACTTGACTAACGACAAGAACATTAACGGTAAACATAATATAAAATTAATGCCTATTGGCGCAAACAGGGGACAATTTACATCAACATTTACTGGACTGACCATAACAGGTGACACAAATATAATAAAATACTGGACCAAAATGTACCAATTAACTTACTAAAATACATTGACAGAACATACACCACCAGAATAAAGCATTACAACAGGTAAATAATTTCTTTTTCACAGTAGAAAGGAGAAGTGTGACGTCATGGTAACCATAGGAAGGTAGCACTGGACAAAACAAACCGAGCGCCCCATGTCCACAACATTGACCGTACATGTTTTGAGCTGTGGTACTTTCTGTACCACTTTCTTAGTCCTCATCTTCTCATATTTTGAAACTATAGAAGGCTGTGAAACAGATTTTGTCTCGGGCAAAACTGACTACGACTCTTCGGAGGTAGTTTTCTCGTGATTCAAAATTTAAACAAAGCGCTCGTCCGTACCCAGCCAATTTCCTTACACGATCGAGTTATTTTTCGGCCATCCGAGATCATGCCGCATTGTTTTGCACCTGGTTGCAATCACAATTCCCTTCGTGAGAAGTGCAGATTCTTCAAGTTCCCTGCATCCAAGATAGCTTTTAGCAAGTGGAAACTGAACACCAGGTAAGTAAGTGAGTTCATACTTCTGCTGGTTCATGCGAACTTTCCGAAAATCATGTCTAGCCCACCAAAAAAGTCCATAGCTGTATCAACTCACGAAAAACGTATTAGCTACTTAGATATGTGCAGGCTCAAGCCATCCGTCTGATGTAAAAGCTCATTATGTAGGTAACTTCTGTTTTACTTAGGCTCTCCGTGTACCTACTTACTTCCTTGATTAACAATCCTTTCTCATGTCTTTTCTCTCTACTATCAATCCTCGCAATTTAAATTATTTATTGCTTTAAACATGATGCGAGACGGAGTAATGAGTGATTGGATTGCTTCTCAACAGAGGAACAAGCAGAAACAGCAAAAATTGCCACGGGTTTCATTTTATTTCACGTTTTCAGACGAGCGGATCGTGATCCGACGCAAAATGACAGGCTTTGTGCATGCCATTTTGTAGAGGGCAAGAAGGAGAATGGGCCGACACTCTTCCAGTTCAATGAGGAGCGAAGATTTTCGTTTGTGTTACCAGAAAAGAGGTGAGCTGTACCTACCTACTATATCTCTTTAAAAATACGCCAAAATGCTATGTGTTTTTTCGTTTTGGTACCTCATGACTATAATATTCTCTCCTTTCTCTGCTCTTTCACAGATCGAGGAAGAAGACACTTCGGCCAGGCTCTTCCTTGGAAAATCCGGATGACCCCGATGATCCTCCTGTCGTAACATGTGACATTCCATCAGCTACTTCGCCCGTCACTGTTGCTCCTGACGCAGCAACCACTGCCGAACTTTACTTTGCTAGGCAGGAGAATGCGCAGCTTAAGCAGCAGTTGACTGAGGACAAAGAGCGCATGCGATTTTCGAAACTCAGGGAAATGGACACTCTTGTCTTCAAATACACCGGCCTGCCAACTGCTGCTGAGTTTGACGCCATCGTTGCGGTTATTCAGCGATTTTCATTGACGTACTATATGGGTTGGAAAGTGGAAGTGCTTGATATCGAGGACCAGCTTTTGGTGACCCTGATGAAGCTTAGGTTAAACCTGCCTCTGTTTGATCTGGCATACAGGTTCAAAATTAGTGATACCACTGTCCGAAACATTTTCCTGACGCTTGTCTACACGATCCACCACATTTTTTTCCGAGGTATGCGATACTCATTACTCGCTGGTAAACCACTATTTCTTTAAAGCATTGGAAGGTCGCTGGGTCATGATAGTGCTACCAGCGTCAAATTAGCATCATCAGTGCTACTGAATTAGGGCCAGGATTTCCATTGATTCAGCGATGAACCAACTAGGCACCCCGTGTATCCTATGAGCTAAATGTTTTCTTGTTCCAGTATGAACATATTCATCATATTTTATTATTTTTTCATCAACAGGAATGATGAATGATATACCCACCAGGCATAAAAACTCTCTTGGGATGCCGTCCTGCTTCGCTACATTCCCAAACACGAGGGTTGTGCTCGATTGTACTGAAATCGAGGTGGCGATACCGTCCAACCTTAAGGAGCAAAAGCTTGTTTTTTCTCATTACAAGCAGAGGCACACGTTCAAGGTGCTGGTGGGGGTAGCCCCTAACGCCACAATCACTTTTGTTAGTGACCTGTTCCCTGGCTCACTCACTGACAAAAATATCACTATCAAAGTGGAATTCTTTCTAAGCTGAATCGTGGGGATTTAGTCCTGTGCGATAAAGGCTTCCTCATATCAGACGTGTGTACTCCTCTGGGCGTAAACGTGAATATTCCTCCATTTCTCCATGCACCTCAATTCACGTGTGATGAAGTTCTCACCACTCGGCGAATAGCGCGAGCCCGCATACACGTAGAGCGAGCGATAAACAGGTTGAAATCTTTCAGGTAACATTGCAATTATTTTTTCTTCATTTACTTGGACAAGTGTGGGTTGGATTACTGAACTCAGCTCGATTAACACCCGAATGGCTGGAATAAAGCTAGTAGATGTCAAAATATTTGGGATTGTGTTCCAACTGAAAATCACCCCTTACCGAAAGCTGGGTGAAAGGAATGATTTTCAGTTGGACTCCAATCCCAAATAATTAGGCATCTGTCATCCGGTGGGTCGATCTCGTCATCGTTAAAGCTAGTAGCCCTGAATCCAAGTTGCCTCCTAACCGATCCAGAGCCTGAAACGATTTTTAACTGTTCACTCAACCCATGGATCCTGAACGGGCAGCGGCGGATCTGAAATTGGGGGGGGGGGGGGGGGGGTAGACCACGTGAATGACCTACGGGGAAAATATTATTGGGATAGATCGGAGCCATTTCCGGTATACTTTGTACATCTGTTGGGCTCCCATGCATCCTAATCTAAATCTAATTTACCACTGCCAACGGTTGATTTCATGTTCTCAGTTAACTGTTCGTCTTGAATTACTGCTCAGAATTTTAGATTTCATCCCTCCCAATTTGAGAGAACACGCTTCAGTCATTGTCCAAGTTTGCGCTGTAATTGTGAACCTTCAGTACACTCTTCTGAAAGAAAATGAGCAATGTTTCAACGTGGCAGGAGATGCGAACTGTTGACAAAAAATTGGGAAAACGAAGTTCCTGTACTGTGAAATTAAATGCGATAAGTCTTAATACAATTTGTGATATAAATTGTGATGGTCCTATTTTTTTCCTATTGATGCTCTTGTAATAAACACTAGTTATACGTCAAGTTGTTTATAAGTTCAATCCCATTCCTTTCTTGTTCATCAATTTTACATCACGGTATCTTTGTGAAATTAGATAATTTGATTATGTGAGCTTGAAAAAGAATAGAACCCATTCACACTTCTTCAACGTTCTAATAAACGACATCCTACTCGAGAAACGTGATTCTCACACATTGCTGTGAGTCTGTCTGACTGGAGAGATGATGAGACGAACAATATTTGAAGTGAGGCTTCCATGAAAAGTTGACGGCATATCAGGACTGAAACAAACACTAAAAATTCTACTGTATGAACTTTGCTTAGTCCTTTCCTTTGGGTGTAAATTTTATTGTTGACAATTCAACAAAAAGGCGCAAGTTTCAATCGAATTCTATTAGGCAGGTAGGTATTTGGCCCGGTCGTACAAGCTAATAATTATTATAATTAGCTAATAATTGGTTATTTATTCCTCACAAAAATACTCATTGAAGGGAATTATAATAAAGCGCAGAGAATTTTTGAGTACTTGTTAAAATATTTTATTATCATCTAGCGTTCAAAAAAAATTGAAACTGAATCTAAAAAACAAAAAAACCAAAAACAATGATGGGGTAGAATATTAATAATACTAATTTAAAAAACGATATTGTGGTACAACGATGTGGTTCGATACTCATTCCATGAGTTTTTGGAGGTACATAGTTTTGTAAAAATCTATCATCAAATCTATATTACCCGCCCAAGAGGGGTCTCTTGGTACTGTGACAACCATACTTTCTGTTGAAGTGTATATCGTCACATGACACTTGGATTTATTTGTCAGATAAAGTTGCCCTTGGACTTGGTCGTAGTACTGGTGATCAGTTTTCAAAGTTTCATCTCGCTCTAGACAGTAATTGGGGTCGGCCAAAACGTCCAATATCGTTCCCAACCGGTGCTTGAATGGACACTTCACTTCCACCAGGTCGTTGCCGACGATCCCGTCTGGCGAAGCTCCGAGGATTCCCGAAGGGTGGAGCCATAAACCAGTCTGTTGCACCTTAAAAGAAGCAGAACGGAATTTTCAGTCTGATTTGAGGTTTTATCTCAAGTTTATGCTTTGCGAAAGAGTTAATTTCCAAAGCCTGTGAAAAATGTATTGACTAACATGACTTAAGGATAATGCTCCTGTTTTCCTGAATTCTTGCAGGTGTCGAGCACTCATCTAACTTCAAAAGGGAGTTAGCACCTTAGTCCTCACCTGAGGTACCTACCTTTAGACCGGTGCAAACTATTATATCAGAAGTCTCTATTAAAAATCGAGGAAACATGTAGGTTTAGGTGATTTGGGCTTACCTTGACGTTTTTTGCTCTCTCAAATCGCTCGACAGCATCTTTTTCGTGGTTGATGCCCCACTGTACGCTCTTCACGTGTTCCAGATTTGTTTTCCCAAGCAGCGTGGAAAACAGGGAAGGCGGGTATCTACAAGGTACAATAGATGAATTGTACAGTAATGTCAGGAAACGTTTTGGGCCTCAAGAAACTAGTATCTAACTTTGCTATCTAACTGCAGAGCTATGGTTTAAAGCCACCCACCTGTTTCGTTTGATGGCAGAAATGACGGCGAAGTTGCTGGCTGTCAATCGCCCAAACCTCATTTGGTGCCATAGGGGGTTCTCCCTTGAAGAAAAAAATTATATATACAACATAAATATCTAACATTTTAATTAAGCCTCTATAGAAAAAAAAACCCTACAGAGGTATACGCTCAGAGTTGAACTAATGAGATCTTATATTGACATGATTTGAATGAGATAAACAACTTCTACTGCATACCTTTGCCCAATTGTGTCAGTGGCTAACTCCTCTATCAGTTGAGGGGTCATTGCCATAGCTGCCAAGATTTCCTCAGTACCACTCTTGGCATTGAGTATGTCTTGCATAGTTCTTTGCTTCCACTTGTCATTGGGAGCAGCAGGCTCTGGCTGTAGCAGCCAGTGGAATCCAGAAAATCTGGAAAATAGCATGTACTAACTCTAGAGACCCCCAGTCGCAAGAAAAGTTTACCCGTTTCAAGCCCGATTTTTTTTTCAACCTCGATAACTCTTCATTTCGTACCTGAGATGATAAGGAATTCGAGCAAGAGAAATATTGCACTCAAGTACTAGGTACCATATAAAAAGTGCTCTTACCGGTTCAGCGTTTTGAGACTCTTGGCAAGAACTTCTCTATCCGCATCTGTTACCTCCCGATCAAGAGGGTTGAAAGGCCTCTTTTGGGGATATAGCTGATTCACTGATGAGCTGCTATCATGAGTGGTAGCCTACAAACGAAGTAGGTACATCCTTATAAAAATATTCTTGTTTGGCCAAATATTTTAGGTGCCATAGGGGGACTTAGCCTTAGGCCAACAGAATTAACACAATACCCAGTACTTAGGTAGTACTAGCCATAGAAAAACTCACCTTTGGCGCTTTCCATGAGCACACATTGTCTGTTTTGCTGATATTTTTGTGAACGTATATCAGCAAAGCAGCAACATGGGAACACTTGAATGAGCCCCGTGGGCAAGTGCACGTCCAAGAGCTGGGCTGCCCATCAGCCAGTACAATCTGTGAATAGGAAAAGGCCGAAATTAGGCGCATAGGTATTCGACTGAATTCGACTAAAAATTTATGTGTCGCCCGAGACGATACGTTATTTATCTCACTACAAAGCTCAGACTGCAAGAGCGGCGAGTAGACCGAAGAAGTACCCATATTACTTGCCTACTTCATAGTAGTGGGGCACATTTCACTATGACTTTGCTCATACTCCGCTGATGGGTGTAGGTTGAAGCAACAATGAAACTTACGACAGTACAGTCATAAAGTAATTAATTCAAAATTCCAACTTACCTCGACAGAATAACGCTGGTTTTTCATAGACCTACGCCTCAACTTCTCCCTTGACGAACTGAGCACTTCCGTCGTAGGTGGCCGCCACTACTTTACCGGCATCGAAACTCTTCTCACACTTCCGAAAAACGCTTAATTCGTCAGCGAACACTGACATAATTTCAGTTAAACTTATCACTGACGTCATTTTTCGGGATTTCGACGCGAGGAAAAAGTGTACTTAAACGAGTAAAAAGTTACGGAGAACATGAAAAGCAATGTAAACAAACGAAATACACTGTGAGTTGGGGAGATGAACGCAAGGAGCGACACCGTCCGAGGTTTGTTTTGTCCAATATAACCTGATGCGTGACGTCATCACTTCTGCTGTCCATTAACTGACTTATTTAACTAACATGACTCATGAAGACAAGATACGTATCAACTGACCTACACTGGAACAAAATACGCGAAGTGCTATAACAGTAGCTCGTAGGGGTCTTACATGCTCGAACGTAAAGAATTAAAACTGCCCTCAAATTGAGCATAGGACTGGACATACAATAAGTACAAATACATAGATAAAGAAAACGGCGGAATATATGGCGTAGGTACGACCAGTGGACAACTACCTAAGTACCTTAGACGTTTCCTTATAGGTACCTCAGCGGATCACCATTCAGATGGCTCCACAGCAGCTGCGGTCGTCTCGGCAGCAGGAGAACTGGGCGCGGCTCCGTCAGGGGACAGCGGGCTATCGCGGGTAACATATGCCAGGAGGGCACATCCGCGGCACAACATCCTTGCTCCTTCCGGAGGATGGTCGCAGGGTGGGAGAGTGCCACCGGCTCCCGCTCTTCGGAACTCGGCAATCCAGCGCCGTATAGTGGAGCGACAGGACTCGCATCTCTCTCCGTGGAGCTCTACGTTGTCTTGGGGGCACGAGACACACGCCCCCTCCCATGGTATCCGCTTGGTCTGGAACACCGTCATCACGAGGGGGATGAAACCCCTTGCGGACGAGGTCATCTCGAAGTTTGGGTCTCCGCCTTGGGTGCAGGGTGATGGGAGATCCGCATCCGGGTCGTCACGGATCGCCTCGGCCGATGCGTCTTCCTGGTGGTCCATCCGTGGGGAGGCGCCACTCTCAGTTGTTTTGCGCAAGGCCTCCTTCATTTGGGTGATGTTGCGCAGCAGGGAAGTGTACTGACTCCTGGTCCTTGCCGCAGATCCAGGGGAGGTCCGGACACAGTGGGGTCGCAGGGCCAGCGGCGAGGATGCAGGCGACATCTCGCTACGTCCACTAGCGGCATCTTCCGGTGGCTGCACTTCCGGGGGGTCGGTCTCTACTGCATACCCTTGGAATTCTACATCGTCCAGGGTTACAGTTGCTACCTGGGGGCCGGGCTGAGTCTCATTGGGTCGGCTGTCATCAAGGTCCTCTCCGAAGGACGTCACGCGAAGCAGGTCTCGGACGTTCGAACAGAATCTGAAGGTGGCGGTAGGGGTGCCGCGGCATCGGGGGTTGGGAACTATCAAAAATCCAGGTTCTGGATCCTCTCCCACGGGTCTCGATGAGTCCGTCATCGTAGATCCCCTAACCAATCTCTTAATAGAAAATGGACTATCACAACACCGCTCCCTGAACTCACCATTTATACAACTCTCCACTCCAGTTGTCCAACCCTCACAACACCGACCAAGAAGCACAGTGGATTCGTTACATTCTGGGATCCGCGATCCCCTCCTTATACTACCCATAACTGGTCCTACTTTGTGCTTCCATTTTGTCTTGGTATTCCTAATCGGGTCCCTATCACCTACTGGTCCTACTGGGTGTTGTGAAAGGAATTTCCCTATTAGCCTTACAGGGCAACATAGGGTATCGTCTACCGGGGAATCAGGTGGGATATTTGTGGGCAAGATTGCTTCCCTGGACCCTATAGGGGTAATTACAGGGATTGGGGATCCATCCACCCTATCTCCTAGCGGGGCGATTTCGGGTAGGTGTACCTGACATCGGAATGTGGGCACCATGCAAAGGTCGCACGTCCCTTCATCCCTAATCTCTTGGCGAACGTCGGGGAAAGGGAGCCGATCTTGGTCTCGGCGGCTGGTGACGGTGGCTCAGCGAGTTCTTCGTCAGGGACTCCTTTGCGTGGTGATTCATCAATTTCAGGCGCCGAGACGCCATTGATTGCAGCAAGGATACTCACTGTTTCCGGCCCTTCAGGCGACGCTTGGAAGGTCGCGAGGTCTATAGGTACCTTTGCTAACAGGTCCAGTCCCATAAGGTTGAGTCCCTTTCCTGTGGTGGGCAGTATGTGAAACGTATGGGGAAAGTCGTAGGCGCCCACTCGTACACGGAGGGTCTGGGTCCCCTGAAAGTGTATGGGCTCGCCCCCCGCTCCGCGTGCTTGTACCAATGTCGGCTGGAGGGTACTTCCGGGGACAGGCCGGTTAAGCAGGGAGACTTGGGCCCCGGTGTCCACGACCATGGTGACGGACGTGTCGTTTAACAGGACGGGCACCGTAATGGCCAGCCCGTAGCTTTCAATGGTAACAGGGGCAACCCACGGGTTACGGGCTACCAGCCACTGGTTCCCCTCGGAAGCCCCCCTCATGGTCAGATCCTGGAAGATGATCTCCCGTGGTTCAGTTGAGTCATATCCCTCTTCTGGGTTGACTCGGACCGCTTGGCAACGTGTCAGGCTTGTGTCGAGGGCCGGGCTACGCTCGGTGGGCGCGTCGACCTCAACATCTCCGACACCTGCCGCGTGGTGAGGATGACCCAGTCCAGTCGGTATCGTCGGGCCTGCATACGGTTGCGTACTTGGAGGCGTTTTCCAGGCTTCCCGCCTCCATCCGGCACCGAACGGCTGTCTCGGCGAGGGCGGTCGCGTGATGTCTCTCAGGTGCTCGTTCAAGACACTACAGTCGCGCTCCGAATGGTCTCTGGTGCCACAATATGTGCACCCTACAAATCGCCTTGCCCCAGGTCTTTCTGGGCAATTGGCAGCCAGATGCGAAAAGCCGCCACAAAACCTACACTTAAATGGCAAAGACGAGACGGGCCTCGGCAGATACTGAGGAAGGATCTCCGAGAATGGGGGGGAGTGTGCCACCAGTGCGTAAGAGTCCGGCCTTGGTGACACTGTAGGGGGATGGGGCATGTCTCCAATCAGGGTGACTAATTAGGCAATTAAATGCCACACCCTTCAACTTCATACGAAGTAGTCCGGCCCTCTCGGCTTCCGACATGCCCGGGGTAGCATCTTCCAATAACTCGAAATAATCAGAGATGGGTAGTGCCTCTGGGTCGGAAGAGTCCCACATCACCAAGGAGTCGATCATTGCTTTCATTTCCGTGAGAATATCCCGGTGAGAATTCACCATAACCTGACCTAAGGGCAGACGCGCACTAGACCGACCACGACCACGACAAAAAACCCCGACTGGTCGGGTCGTAGGTATAGCCATGCCGCTGAGCCTGACCACGACCACGACAACGAATGCCAAGCTAGTAGCTAATTCAGTACACAAGATGGACGTTGAAGAGTTAGCTGTCGTTGTACATTTGTACCGTAGGTACGTTAGGCGAAGGAGAAAGCGGTACTGGGTGCATCCGATGTTGGCTGTCAGGTCAACGAGAGGGCAGTTTGCAACATTTTATGGAGAATTACGTCAGTATGAAGAACGGTTTTTCAATTACACAAGAATGTCGGTTAAAAGCTTTGATGAGTTGCATGGAAAAGTCGCAGGTAACATCAGGGGAGAAGACACTTTAATGAGACAGTGTATAGGAACTGAAGAAAAACTACTTATTACAATAAGGTAAGTTTATTGAAAAAAAAATCTTAGATATTTTATTGAAAAAAATCTTAGATATTTTATTGAAAAAAGTCTTAGATATTTTAATGCAAAAAATATATGAAAATGTTTTGATGTAAAAATGAAATGTAAATCTTGCTATGCAATGGATTGTGTAAACTGCAAACACATAAAGTACTAATGACATTTACTTTAGTCAAGAGGGCCTCTCTTTAACGGCCATAATAAAACCCTCAGTATCAAAATTCAACTGTGACATTATGCTAATAAAAACTACACGCAAAGACAGGTGTACACAGTTCGCTCGACCACTCAGTACTGGTCGGGTCGGGGGTGTTGTCAGTGGCAGTGCGCGACGCGCCATTCTAACCTGTCTTATTTTCGGCTGCAGTCGTGTCGTGTTCGGGCCCGACCAAACTCCTGAGACTCTGGTCGTCCGACCAGGGTCCGACCGCTGCGTCGCAAGTCGGCTAGTGCGCGCGGTTCCACTTGCTTCCATTATAAAACTGGCCGCATACGACTGGTCGTGGTCGTGGTCGTGGTCGTGATCGGTCTAGTGCGCGACTGCGCGTCTGCCCTTAGGCCAACACAGACCTCTCAAGCGAGGCCAACTCCGGGCTCCCTTTCCTGATGTCACTATCAGTTCCAAACGAGATGGCCATGGTTCTCATTATTTTGGTTTATTATTTTCAATAATGAACCATTGGAATCGAGCATGAAAAAAAAAATTCTTACCCCCCCTCAAAATTTGATGGTTTACGTTTCAAGGTATGTAGAATCCAAAACTGCAATAAAAATATTTCTGTCTGTCCGCCGTACGCCGTACGGGCCACTTTTCTTAGTTACCATGAAAGAAAATTGATGAAATTCGGGTTATAGGTTCCGTTCGCTGTCTAGTTGGTCCTCGAAGCTCGACGTTACTGTGAGTCATGTGTAAGGGGTTCAAAATAGGGGTTGAAATTTTCAAAACGCCTATACCATTTTTTTTATGTACGTGAATATTTTTGCGGTTTTAAATAGTTCTTGAACTTGCGAGTTTTTTAAGACCATCCGGAGCGTCGTACGTCCAGCCGTTCGTTCACAGTAAGGCCCAGAAGTTTGCACCGACAGGCATTTTCGACTCCAGTGTGAATGAAATTGTATACAATTCAAACCAAATCTCGTAACCAGAGACGCGCCCACAATAGGAAATTTGGCGGATCATTGCTAGGGATCACCTGATTATATTGGCGGAGTATGAAGTCGAGTTGGTTGTTCTGTGATATTATTTCATTTGAAAAATGATGGCTCTTTTGGAGTTTGTTGGTAGGTAGTGAAACTTGAACAAACGTTGAAGTATTATTGATGGGTAAATTAGTACTACGGTAAATCATTACTCAACGGTAAATTATTACACAACGGTTCATTATACCATCTACGTAGAAGGGGCTGGAGTTTGTTGGTAGGTACTTTCGCAACTTTTTTCACTCCTCATCAACAATTTCTTTTCAGAACTTCATTATGTGTGTTTCTTTTTGTTAGGTACTGTTTGTCATCGGCAGAATTATTTTAGCAACATTTAACTCGTGATTTAGGTAGGTACCTAGTAACGAGTACGGGGTTAGGTACTAACCTAAGGAGGGTCTGCGATCTACATAATATGTATAGAATAGTACATATCATATTATATAGACGGGTTATCTATACATAGAGCTGTGATCTGTAACGGAAGGGTATTCTATACAAAATAATAAACCGTTGAGCAGGGATTTGCAGCGTTTTGTATTTTGCTTGAGTGTTTTGTGTCGAAAATTTATGAAAGTGCTTCTTGGTCTGTGATTATTGTGAAATGTCTCCCAATCAAGAAATGCATCCACTTCCGAAGACATTCAACAATGGCGCTGGTCTCCTTTTCAATTGATAAATGGTTTTTTCGCTAGCTGTGAGAGTTCTTGAAAAAAAGGCAATGGGACGATGCTTCTGAGAGTGTAGCTGCCAGAGCTAAATCAGAAGCATCCGTCTCCACAACTAAGGGGATTCCCTCTTCGACCGTTGCAACGGATGCATTAGCAATGTCCTTTTTCAGCAAAGATAAGCATTCGATGGCAGATCGCGGCATATTACATTCGACTAGTGGACGAATTTTGGCAGAAAATCGTCGAATCCATTTGGAATAATAAGCTAGCATGCCTAAAACTCTTTTGAGTGATTTTGCATCCTTTGTTGGAGGGAAGTCAAGGAGTGATTTCATCCTTTCGGGGTCTGGTCGAATGGTATGGTTGGAGATCTGGTGGCCTAGAATTGAGATACCGTTTATGGAGTATTTGCACTTGTCTTCATTTAGTGTAAGTCCGTATTTTTTTGTAGCAGTCAAATTTGTATCATGTTCAGCCTTGTTGGGTGCAGAAACCCCAGAAAGGTTCTCAGCGCGGATGATTTTGTCGATGAATCGCTGAAACCCTGATACCCCATTAGTTAATCCAAATGCGATAACCCGGAATTGGTACAGGCACCCACCTGCTTCAAAGGCTGTAAAGGCCTGTCTTTCTCGGCATTTTCCAAATCGAGGGTACTAAAATGGGAATATTTAGCAACATCAGAAACCATTTTATCAATATTTGGAACAGGATATGCATCTAACATTGTGAATTTATTAATAGTTTGCGAATAGTCAATCACCATGTGTTTCTTATGGTGTTCATTATTTACAACTAACACCTTTGCTCGCCAAGGAAAAGTGCTCTCTTCGATAACACCAGCGGAACGTAAATTCGCGACTTCATTGGCGATGAATTCAGAGTCCTCGCTCGAATGACGTCTTGATTTTGTCGCTATGGGCCTGATTATTGGGAGGAAGATTTGAGAAAAGTGGTGTTCCATTACCGTTAGGTCTATTAGTACGAATCCTTGAATTTCAGTGGATAAGGAAGTTGCAGCCATAGAAACCTTGTTATGCTGAATTGATTTGTTGATTTTGAACTTTTGATTTCGGACGAACTCGCCGTTGATATAACTGTTTGAGCTGCCCGTGTCTATCAAACAATTAGCCTTGATACCGTTCCCTAAAAGTACCTGGACTACAGCTTTGGATAGGAGGCCAGGATTAGCGGCTATAATAGTTGCAGTGGTCGCGTCGTCATCAGAGCCCTCGAAAGTAATTGCAGAGGTTGTTTTGTTGTTGTGTTTCCGGGATTTTCAAACCTTGGAGAAATGTCCCTTTTTATTACAGGACGTGCAAATGGCATCCTTAGCAGGACAATTGCAACGGTAATGTTTAGAAGAGGAGCCACAGAAATAACACTTAAAATTAGGAGCATTATTGGTTGCCGCGGACGGTAGGTATATCGCGATTGTCCGATTCCGGGCTGCAAGAAGTAGAAGAGGCATTTTGCATAAAGTTATTACCCGCCATATAAAATTGCGCGTGCCTGGTTCCCGATTCAATAGCTTTGGAAATGGTTAAGGCATCATTCAGTGAAAACGTTTGATTTTCCAAGAGACGTCGTCGCATTTCAGAAGAAGCTAAGCCGCTAATGAAGGCATCCCTATTGAGTCGTCTCTATTAGTTATAGCGGACACATCCTTAAAATTGCAATCTTTGCCGAGTACCTTCAAAGCTTGGTAAAATTTGTCTATTGATTCCCCTGACTGCTGTTTTCGCGTTGCCAAGAGGAACCGGGAAAATATTTCGCCCTTAAGCAGGGTTCACATCCATCCGGAGCCGTCTGGAAATACGGATAGGGGAAGCTAGTGAAAAGCAGTGGAAGGGATGGAGGGGAATCGCGGAAGTTGGGAAGGCGTTCATAACCATCCGGAATTTTGGCTGACAACTCGTTTCCCGCGCTTCCTCCCACAGCTGTTTCGGTTGCCGACGCCATTCTGTATGCGCAGTAGTGAACTGCGCAGATGCGGAGCGGAAAATATCTGAAAAACCAGATGCGTACAGTTCGCTTCAAAAGTGCTTCTCCGGAAAGAATATTCCCCCCTCCCCAGCTGATGTCCAACCAATCAGCTGCTCGTACGCACTTTCCGGATAGCTTTCCGGATGGATGTGAACCCTGCTTTAGGCTTATCATAAACGTTTTTTAGCGCATCTACAGCTGTAACGTACGCTGTGCAGTCGGAAATGTATTCATATACGGTCATATACGGAATAGGAAAGATGATGAATGAGTATTAGTTTCCTTCTGTCGTCCGTAATATTGGATTCTTCAGTGAAGTTTTCGATGGTACGAAGCCAGTAGTTCCATTCCTTAGCAGCCGAGGGAGATTCAGGATCCGTTTCAAAGCGAGCCGGTTTCAGTATTTTGTCCATGTTTTAGTTGAATAAATTGTTATAATATTAGAACTAAACCTTTTGGAAAACTGAAGCTAGGTTCACATGGAGACGCAATTCCGGACGGCAGTCCGGCAAGGCTATGCGTTCTACAATTCTATTGGCAAACGCAAAATGGATTATTGCAACGCAGTGTCTTGGATACTATATCAAAATCTCCAGATATTTTCCGCTGTCGGATCAGTTGCCGGATCTGCGCGGAGGTTACTGCGCACACCTTTCTTGTTTGGTTGTTCAGCCATATTGAAATTCGACATTATGTGGTTGATTTTGCGGTTTCGAGTTCGAGCAATTGTTTGTTTTTCATGATTGCATTTTGTTATGACTCCGCTGCCATGTGAACGCCTCTGCGGCAAAAATTCCGGCAAATGCGTTACCGTCCGGAATTGCGTCTCCATGTGAACCTAGCTTTAGGCTTTATTCAACTAAAAACGACAGCATAGAAGAATAAGTAGGTACATCACGAATGAAAAGTTAACGGGGATTCAAGTAACACGACAGAATAGTGAACACATGATTGTTGGAGTGGAAATAGTAGTAGAGTTTACGAATCATCTCAAAGCCAGTATCTGTTATACGAGTGTAAAGCCAAGAATCTTTATTATGTATCTTTATTTATGGTGTTGATAAATCTCTCATCCACTGAGAGCTGAAAAAAAACTTCTGAAGATCTTATTGAGCCTCCTATAAAAAATGAAGCTTACGGCATTAATATTTGTGACGTTTGCTAGCTTTTCGAAAAAAAGGCGTCTATTTATATTAATCTGTGATTCCGTTTCTGATCCTAGATATTGCTGAGTTTTGCCGAAACCAAACAAAATGCCAAAAGCAATGTCGTCCTCGAGGTGTCTGATACAAAGGAGTGGAAGAAGATCCTCAGGACGAAAACCAACGTTTTGGCACTTTTCGTGACTCAACCCAAGAAATCAAACATGATCGTCAAAACGTTCAATGAAGCTGCTGAGCAGGTGAAGGGCCAAGGGACTATGGTACTTGTCGAGTGTTCTGGGTGAGTGCGTAGATTTCGTGTTCCAGTGTTTTAAGTATTCATGTGTTTTCTGTTACTTTGGGATACAATATCCATTTAAGTAAAGAATTGGTACAAACAAAAAAATACTACACTGCATTACTGAGCCGTGTGGTAAGCACTGAAAGAAGAAAAATAATCCTAATAGACAGATATGCAAAAAAAATATAACACCACTATCTAAATTGCAACCTTAACAGCACTTCAGCCTTCAGTGAAGGTTCCTAGTGACTTCATAATAATACTTTGAGTAGGTATAGGTATATCATATATTTTCCATTTTCTTACCTTATGGAGATCAATCCCACAACGTAATTTCAAAGCACATCAAACAAGACAGAAGGTACTTAAAGCGAAATAAAAGTCTGCCTCTAGAATATGACAACAGTTGTTATTATTATCTCTCACAATGAACGACATCATACTCAAGTAAAAAGTATAGTAAAAAAAGACCGAAGCTCCTTCAAACAGATAATTAGTTGTCTGGTTTCAGCGCTTTCTCTAATAAACTTCCCCACCCTAAATGTAGCGTTTTTATTGGATGTATTAAGTAGCTTATTCATCTGTATGTGGGAGGTGAATGGAGTAGAGGCTGGATAAATTTAGTTCTAGCAACAGCAAACATGGGGCATAGGATAATAAAGTGCTCCAGATCGTCTCTGTGCCCCCAGTTACATACGGGATCAAATTTGAAGTCCCCCAAATCCCTCATTGGATCAAATTTTACTACCAATCCCTTGTGTAAAATTTGGGCCCCACATTTCCCCGTCAATCGCAGTTGTGCCGTCAGCCTCATAAGGTGAACAGGCCTCCCAGAAGCAAGATACTCCCGTGCTTATCCCAAGCTCACATCCAGCAGGTCGACCCTAGAGCAGAGGCATTTGGAGGAAAGGCAAAATCGTAATCCTTCATTCTCAGGTTCAGTTGAGGGATAATTGCCTTTAAGTTTATTGCATTGATGTTGTTCACAAGCTCCCTGTGTGTTCCCTAAAGAGCCCCTAGGTAACACATGTTGAAAACTAAATGGTTAGAAAAGGCGAATATCCAAGCCCCCAACAAAATGGAGGCCAGGAGTTACACCACCACTACGACGGGTACTGGGGTATGAATGCTACTGGAATTTCAGTGTTGATCCATCATTGCACTGGTGTTTACAGGGGGACCAATAAGTTATGCAAACAGTTGAAAGCAAACGCTGAAACGTACACCCTTCGTCATTACAAGGATGGCGAATTCCACAAAGTGTACGATAGAAAAGAAGCCGTCATGAGTATAGTGAATTTCATGAGGGACCCAACAGGCGACATCCCGTGGGATGAAGATGAAAGCATTGGAGATGTTGTGCATCTTCCTGATGTGTTGGTATGTCATCAGCCAAGCTTACACAACTTAGCTTATTCATATGCCGTTTTTCGCCTCGCCGACTACGTGGTGGACATCTAGGAAATATGGCTCAAGCAAGCAGTAGTAGTCTTCAGACTACCAGCAAATCCTTCATAACTTACTGTAGTTCTTCTTTCCATACAGGCGCTGGTCAAGCTTTTGAAAAAAGAAGCCAAACCTGTGATGATCATGTTCTACGCTCCGTGGTGCGGTTTCTGTAAGAAGCTGAAACCTGACTATTCTGCAGCAGCTTCGGAACTCAAAGACGTCGCCGTCCTTGCCGCAATCGATGTCAACAGGCCGGAAAACAATGCAGTCCGTGCCACCTTTAATATCACAGGATTCCCTACCTTACTTTATTTCAAGTAAGGAACCGACAGTTGTGTTGATCAGTTTAAACCAATTTATTCTTTTTCGTCTGTACTCATGTTGAACCTAGACATGAGCTTTGTTTGCAAGGGAAAAGACAAACGTAATAATTATTTCTTCTTCCGTATTTAAAATTATGTCTTCCCACATGGTTCAGTTTGTGAGGGGAGCTACTCCGCCATTTCATTTATGACACTATTGACATGTTGCAAAGCACTTGATTGCTATTTCGCAAATATAGGCAGCATTGGTATATTGCTGCGATGTCAGCAGCCTTGGCAGTTAGTTACTTATATGTATGGTACCTTATTACCACTTATTGATTTGCCTTTTGTACCTAATTCACTGCCATATTGTGCTTTATTTTGTTTGCCCAGGTAGTTTGTTGCTATTTTGGAAGCCTATGCAGTTCATTGTTGTGTATCAGTTGCAATGTCGTTAGCCCAGCAAGTTTGTAATTAGGTACATATTTTTATCGTTTTGTGGCTAGCCAAGAATACAAGCTGCAGTTGGTTAAGGGACCAATTTTCCCTCTAAAGCCACTGTTTTCCTCCTTTTCTACCATCGATACATCATTATGTCATGATGTAATGTATGATTTTTCTAACCAGTATATTGAATTGAAAAGTGATTTGCTATTTACATACTAGTACGTGTGGGATAAATAACTCAAAGCTGCCTGATAAATACCAACATACTTTGCCCAACCGACGCCTGGCTCTTCTATCCAGATTACTTTCCACGTTTGTGGAGTTAACATCAAATTCTGTGATCTGCCTCCCCATCTCTCCATCCTATTTGGTGCCAAAGTAATGCTAATAAGCTAAAATTTTAAACTAGTACTCATCCAGCCTAGTTTACCTTCGGTACCATTGATATACCTATCTGTTAAGTTAGCCAGGTATTTCGAGGGAGGCCTTCAATACGCCTTGAGTTCCAGTTGTCTCCGATTCACGACTAAAACTATCTTCCTCAGCTCTACATCCCTGAGTGCTCCTTGGTCTCCTTCAAGATGGTCTTCCATATTGCTCTGTCCTTGGCTGCATTTTTCCTTTCTCGGTACCAGCCCTGACCGTGTTCTCCTCTGTCTGTCCATCTCCTATATCTATGTATCTCCTATGGGTCTGTCCATCTCCTATTCTCCTGGTTCCATGCCCCTTTGTTCTCTCAAACACTCAAAGCCTCTGCTTTAGACAACACCCGCTAACTACCAAACATGCCTCCGTTTTTCCATCTATAGCCATTCATTTATACATTAATTACATACAGTCAGAATTCATGCAGGTTCTTCTGCCATCTTTCATCTTTTAATTACAGTCATTTGTTTTCATAAAATTTGACTTCAACACTTTCGTTATTACACACGGTTCTACATTCCTTGAAGCTTCAGTTTCTTCAATACATATTTTTATCATGGTTTTTTCATTATTTTCTGTATAGGAATGGCATAGTGCAGTACACGTATGAAGGAAACAATAAGAAAGAAGATATTGTTCGATTCATGAAAGATCCCTCTTCAAAACCTCCTAAGGAAGAGGACTGGGCAGATGCGGAAAATGATGTCATTCACCTCACATCTGAGAACTTCAATGAAACAGTCAAGGTCATAATCCAGATAGTATGAGTTTATCAAGCTTATGACAAATGGGAAAAAAGTTCATATTGAAAAACGATTAGAAATTAGTTCTACTTGCCTAACAAAATACTGTCTCAATGTATGGCAAAAAGTTTCAAGAATTCGTGTGATGAGCTGAATTATTTTTATAATCTACAGGATGCTGAATCTATGATCGTAATGTTTTACGCGCCCTGGTGTGGACATTGTAAAATGCTCAAACCAAAGTATGAGAAGGCGGCAACAGAGCTCATTAGTCAAAAGGTAGGTGCTACACATCCTACTCAGTTTTACTACTTTGAGAACATGAATTGAGAATTTTCCCAGAACCCGGCTGGTAGCATGCCAACCCTAGACCGTCGTTAGAAAGAACGTGGTCAGAGACAACTGTGCGCATGCGCATGTTAGATGTTAAGCCATCACATTCGTGTAATCGTGGTGGTTGACGTACTCACCGCTCGCCCTTTTACATATACGAAGTAGAGATGTACCTTCCTTACTGAAAGCTCAATCTGTTTGGATATGGATTTGAGGGAGGAGCCTTTGTCATCTTTGATTGTATTGTAGTCAGAGGCCAAACATTGTCTCCTCACGTCCTTCAAGAAAGTTGACGGCTTCATTCCTTGAATTGATTTCCACTTCTAATAGTTAAAAATGATCTTGAAGTTTTGATAAGTTACTACAAGAACTCATACAATGAACTGTACACAACCCTCGAAGCACCCATTAGAGCTAAAATCACCTTTAGCTCTAATTCACAAGCTAATGGTAGGTAGAAGCCGTGTTCAGGTTAGCACTCTGATTTTACCTTCTAGCCCTTCAGGTCCAAAGCCCACATATGTGCGTTAAAACCTACTCTCAAACTGGGGTCTACTAGGGCCGAATCCCACATATATGTGGTCGAAGCTTGTGGGTGGAGGGGGGAGGGGGGTCAAACCCTGTGTAATATATTGTATGCGATTTTGCCTTCTGCATTATTACACCTCCTGTTATTAGTTGAAAACTAATTTCTATGACCTATGGATGTTCTCTTTTATTTATGTTCGCATTAGCCAGCCTTTGTATTACCTTCTTAGTTTCAGGGTTTCTCGATAGGTCACAGACGATTCCTGCTAACCAATAGGTAGGTCATTCACGGGATAAAGGACAAAAATATGAACAGAACGACCTTGAATGGGGGTTCCCGTAACGGGATTTTCTTTCTCATTAGAAATACCGTTCTAGGGGGTTTCTAATGATAATAAAAATGTCTTGAATCGTTTCCAGGTAGAAGTAGTGATTTACTGAGGGGTTGAAGGAGAGAAATTCCCAATCCTTTCTACAGATATTCCGTGTTCTTAGCTTGTTGCTAGGGAATTTATATTAGACACTCTACGAACTGTAATTCGACTTTCTTTTTTTCTGTGGATTACGGTTTGGACTTGATCGTTCGATAATACAGCTCAGTAATGAGTTGGTAATACGGCTTAGTAATAAGTGGAGACAGGGATAATACAGGAGATCAGTGACCGCACGTGGAGAAGAGTTGAGAAAAACCTATTATGTATAAAACACCTATTATAAAAAACCTGTTATATGTATTGTGGTGATAGGAAGATTGAGGGTAGACTTGGATAGGTGAGATTGAGGTGGAGAGCGCGAGGTGTGAGGTGACTAGCATTCAGAAAGGTTACACCTATAGCTAGGCCAGGAAGGTTTCCACCACTTCGAATGCTAGGAGGTTGTGCCAAGAAAGGTTCCACCACATCGGCCAGGCCGGAAAGGTTACCACCACTTCGGGATCTTTTATGAGAGAGGTTTGAGGAGGAAGTTAAGGTGAGAGAGATAAGTCATCAACTTAGGAGTGATCAGTAGAATGGCGAGCCAGGTAAGGAGAGCGCATTATATAGGAAACTTTCCACCACCCCCCGTTTCTTCAGTGGCCGGTGGAGGAACCATGGAGGGAGCTGACCCACTTGCGCTCTCCGAGTCACGTAGGCCCGCCTTCCCCTTGGCTTTATTGGAAACAGTCTAAAATATATACATTTGAGTGGTATATTGTAAAGGTGTACCACGACATGTATGAAAACTGTTATAAAAGCATTTTCAAAACTAAGAAACTGCTTTCTTGAACATGAAAATCATGAAACCAGTAATATTGTGCACTGGTAGAATCGTTACTTACATACCTATTGTCTGCCTGCAAGGATTGGAGGGTATAGTTCAGCTTACCAGGCAATATAAACTCTAAAGGAATTGAAATTGGAATAATATTTTAGGCTGGTTATCGGGAGCAAGATGGTTACGGTAGATTTCCTGTTTCATACGCCAACCCGGATGTAAACCGGGTATTTCTAGGCGAAAGGTCTTTGTGTTATTAGGATTTATTTTCCCTCATTTTTCTCAAACTGGGCTTGAGACTGGCTATGGCAAGATTAAAAACTAAATCCTTCTTCATTGTATCCCCCAAGAAAGCCCTAAATCGAGTACTGGAGCCAGCCGGGCAATTACAGTGTCATAAATATGCAGTGAATTCAAGAATCCTATCATTAATAATTGTTTTTTGTTATTCTTAAGGCATAGCTTTTGTTCAATTTACAAAAGTACTTATCATAAACTCCAAAATAACCATCATTCGGATGATAATATCTTCGCCACCATCACAGGTGTTCCTTAGCAATGATCTCTGGGCTGCATGAATAAGTACCGTATCTAATTTCGCATACATTATTAATATTTATTTGGTTAACTTGGATTATTATTTGCATTCAAACTAAGTTACATGACCTATTGATTGGCATAAAGAGATAGGTACCTATCTCAAAAACCCTTAACCCCATGATCTCACAGATTTTTGTGAACCAAATTTTTTTCGGTGTCTTCCAGGGCCCTGATCATGAAAGTAACAAAGGAAATTGTAAGAAACAGAATTTTGGGCTCATTTTGGGCATGTACCATATATGAGACAACCTGAGATAAGGTCATTTGGTCATGTATCATGTATGATACATCGTGGACTACTGGAATCGTTAGTGGTGACTAAAAATTCAAAGTATTCACAAATTTTGAACGGATCAATAAATATATTTGTATTTTTTCGACAAAATAATAGTAAATAAATGAAATCTTAATGAATATTCTGTCTCTATCAGTCTTCCAAAGTTTTAGGGACGAATGGAACGTCACATTCAGTTTCTTTTGACTTTAAAAACACGAGAATTCGGTATAGCATAAGTATAGTAATCATTCTCAGTCTCATTATCTCAAATAAAAAATGAAACTAGCTGGAAAAAACTGACAGTCACATAAATTAGCTGAAATGAACAACATTATCTGAAAAAATACCATCACGAAATATTATATATTATAAAATATTATAAACACCAAATCTCATGACAATTCTCTCTCGGTCAGTCTTCCAAAATTTTAAGGACGAATGGAACATCACATTCAGTTTCTTTTGACTATAAAAACACGAGAATCCGGTAAAGTAGTAATTAAAAAAAAAATACCATCACAACGAAAGAAATTGCTGGTCGACGAGTGCGGAAATTCATGAATGAAACGAGTGAAAACAGTTGTTGTTTTTATTGTAGCACAATGAAACGTCGCACTTGCTGCACTTGGTGTAGGAAAGGGCATTGCAACCATTATTTTTGCATCGATTCCTTGATTCACCCCAAATAGGCCAGTAGTTGACTCCATCCTTCTTGACATCCTGGGACGGACGGGAAGAGGCGGTTTGCTTACGTTTCGCCGTAGCTGTAGCGGCATCGTCTTTTTTTTCTTCGGTGGATTTTCTTCCCCTCAACCCTGTAGGTCGTGTGCTGATTCTGCATTGAGTGTCTGCTAATTCTACGCGGAATTGCCTTTGAGTCATGGAGTTTCCTGTACGCACATTGTTGTGACAGATCCAAGCATTTATTACTGCCACGTCCAAAAGATGATGAAACAATCTGAAGTACCACTTCTTTGATTTTAGACGGATGTGGTGGCGGCCAATGTGGCTGTCCAACAAATCCACCCCTCCCATGTGAGCATTGTAAGTTTTCACAATTTTTGGGTAGGGTACTTTGACGTGTCTGGAGTTTTTTTAATCAAATCTCTGGCATTCGCCGATTGGTTCAATTCCGCAGAAAGTGGAGCACAGATGGACTGCACCATTGGTTGTCCTGCCACATCACCGCCGATATTTCAACACCGTCCACCTTTACCACGTACTCCATTGTTGACCCTCTTGGCTTCTGGAGAAGCTCAAACAGTGGGAACGGGTACTGAGGGATCCTATCTCGTCTTACGGTGCCCAGGGCGTGGATTCCTTGGTTGGCCAAGTAAGCAAGCAGATCGAGGGAAGTATAGTAGTTGTCAAAGTACACAATATGATTTTTGTGGCTGGGTACTTCACGTACAAGTCTCACAACGATGTTGGCACTGGCTCCCAGATCCGGTTCCCCAGGAAGCTGAACATTATCCTGGCCACTGTATACTTCAAATTTGTAAGCGTACCCCTGGTCGTCGCATAACACCAATAATTTGAATCCCCATTTGTGGGGCTTTTTGGGGAGGTACTGTTTGAGCCTATGTCGAACCTTAGTAGCGCAAATTTGCTCGTCGACGGCCAGGCCACCAGAAAATGGTACAGTCATGAACCTTTTATTGAAAGCATCAATGATTGGGCGAATCTTATACAGCCTGTCTCTCTGTGGATCTTGTGGAGATGCATCTTTCGTGTTATCGTTGAAGTGTAGCACCGATCTGATTTTTTCGAAAAGAGACAATGACATCGTATTTCTCACGAGTTCGTTTCCAATAATAGGGTGCCACAAGTCCCTCAAGTTTGTCACGTTCAGGACGGATGAAACGACTAGAATGCCCATGAATTTTCGTAACAACCCCCTTGTGAGAAAAAAGGGCGATTCGGATTTTTTTGGACCGAATACATCAACGTTTGGTCTTTGATTCTGTCCAAAACTTCATCGGTACAAAAATACCGGAAAAAATTGATAAGAGGTTTGACAATCCAGCAGTTCCTGGGGGAGAGGCCCTCGCTCAAATAATTCTTTGGCCTGGTCGTACTGCATAAATCTCGGCTCCCATTCTAACTTACGTTGGTTTTTCTTCTGCTTTTTCTGCAACGTCGGTGTTTTCTTTGATTTGGTTTGATTGGATTTCTTCCGTTGATTGGTTCGTGTTTTTCTCGTTACTTTTGGTCTCCCCTTTTTGGTCTTGAGTTGATTTTTTGGGTGTAGTTTGCATGAGGACTTACTTTTTGACGGTCCATTTGAGGTCATTCCAGATGTAGAGGGCAGTGGAAAATCGACTAGATTGTGCGTCTCAACAGGTAGAAAAACCCCTTCTTCAACATCCTCACCAATCTCAAGCTCGTCGTCGTGAGGGAGTTCTAAGCAGTGGTCCGTTGGTAACACGTCATCGTTCATTTCCTCATCACCATCCACCTCAAAAACATCTTCGTCACCCACGAATTCATCTTCACTTTCCAGGGGCACCTTGAGGAAACGATGCAGCTCATCATTGCTTAGAACTTGACGATTCCCTCCAGCGTCGATGAAAATAAAATGATCAGGGTCCATCGTCTGAAATGGAGAACCAATAATACAAAAAACTATTCAACTAGAAAAAAAGAAAAGGAAATAAATGGAGAAATAAATAAATAATACCTGAAAAATAGATAAATAAATGAAGAAAAGTGACTTTTCTCCAGTAAAAAAAGAAGCTTTTGCTCTAGAACCCATGACTTTACCACAGCTTGTATCATATATGATAATTCATTAGGCAACCTTACCTCAGGTTGTATCAGATATGATACTGCCTTCTGGGCCATTCCCTAAGCACAGAAAATCGTAAAACCGAGAATTATTGTATTATTTCAATACGACATACCTCAGAGGAGACGGCAATAATTTTTTTGGGGCTTCACAAACTCGTAAACACTCGCATATTTCGCTTGAAACACGGACACTTAGGGCAATCCAGCTGACACATGGTTTTCAGTGAAATGAAGGGGTTTGCAGCTCTGCAGGTTAGGCTGTGGTGGTTGTTGCTGTTTTATTGTCTTGTGTGAATCTGGACGAGGGTGAGGGCACAAGATATGTAGGATCCAATCAACATTCAGTTCTACCCATCGTTTCAAAGTCTTGTATCAGATATGATACATGGTGAGATTAAGGGGTCTATAGCATTTGGATAACAGCAGACGAACACCTAAAATACTACCAGTTCCAGTGCTAATCTCTAATGTCTCTATGCGAACCTACCCTTCTTGACATTCTCATCTAGGGTCCTGTATTAATGCTGTTCCATGAATTATGTTACAAGATAGTCAGCTTAGACAGTGATCTAGTCAAACCCATACCATATTTCCTACTTGCTGCATTTCAATGTCCAGATAAATGGCGTTATGGCTGCTGTGGACGTCACCAAATATCCAGACGTCGGGAAGCTCTTCAACGTCAATGGTTACCCCACACTGAAGTATTTTAAGAAAGGCGAATTCCTCTGGGACGTGGCCACCTTGAGAGAAACCGACAGTTTGGTTTCCTTCATGAAAAACCCATCAAAACCGGCACCTCCTCCTCCGCCGGAACCCGAATGGGAATCTGAGCCTTCGGAAGTCATCCATTTGACTTTAGACACCTTCAAATCCACACTCAAGAAAAAGAAGCACGCTCTGGTTATGTTCTACGCTCCATGTAAGTTTATTTAGGAGTTCCTCCGTTGATGATGTATGACATGGTGGGCATTTTGCATTAGTTGTGGCATTGAGTGTTATGTGCCACTATTGTCGTTAGGAAGTGTGCATAGCGCGGATTCTTGTGAGTGCGTACGGTACTTAGCCTCTTTCTCATTGGTTTATTGAGCTCGAACAGCTGTCGAAACTTCAAGTACAAATAACTTGGAGAGCTGTTACTCTAGTTCGACAGTACAATGATGCATTACCAATGCTGTTGCCTTAAAATTATGCTTAGCATGGATACTAGTGAGTAACAAGGTGTGGAGGATAGTTTTCATTAACTGATTGAGCTTACAGATATCAAAACATTCGACTGAACCTCAGATATGTGTAAGCTGTTTCAAGGAACCTCTAGTATATGGCCTTCCAGTAGCTGTTGAAATGCACGGAAACTCTTGAAAAGTCAAAACTGATTCATCTTTGGAACGAGAGTAAAGCATTTTGGGATGGAAATACATTTCAGATCTACTACGTTTCAATGAAATAAGGTTCTGGAGTAAGTTCTGAGAGGTGTATGATCGGCAGCTGAATAATTTATTCTTCGTTTTTCTCCGATCAGTCATAATTTGCTTCGGACCCTTGTTTGTGGACTTGCTTCAGATATGCATAGCGTGCATATTTGTACAATATCCATGGTGCTTTGCCTCGTTCTCGATGGTTTTCAAACCTGAACTGCGGAAACCTGAGTGTGGATAACCTGTAGAGAGTGTAGAGCTATGCTCGACGTTCAGTACCCACTTAGCCCACATCCCACTCGCCCACTGCTAGCTCTTTGTAGCACCTGCTTCTAGAACCATATGCATATCCATTTGTTGTCCACCATCTTACTCTCATTTGCTTGTTTTTCTCATCAACCTATTTTGCTTTCTTACCATTACCATACCTAATAATATAAGAATCATGTTTTTAGGTTTTTCTTTATCACAGACCCGTATTAAAAAACCGACATCAGCAACATGATTCAGCATGAAAAAATATCTGAATCATGTGTCATAATGAGACCGCTGAATACATTTTTAACCTCGTTTTACTCACTGTTTGCCCTCTGTTTACACACTTTCTACGCATCGAAAGTCATTTAAAGGGGGTAAATTTTGTGTAAAATCTGACTCATCTATCTTTTTTTTTTAAATATTATTTTAAAAGTGGATTGAAATAACATGTGGATAGATACTATTTCAATAAATAAATAAGTGGATTGAAATAATTTTTTTTTTTACGTGGTTTGGATGCTGAAAAACACATTGGTGAGATTTTGGAATTTTTTGTAACATGCCAAACAACGAAGATAATATGGTGTTAGGGGGGGGGGGGGTCGTTAAATAATTGAAACGCCCATAACTACCTTAACTGTCGTTGAAATGAGTTCTTGAAGGGTCGATCAGGAATAATACTTTGATAGTTCCGTACGAATTCCATTCGAATCGTACTGTAACTTTTGTCTGCGCATGCGCAAACGTGAAAAACGCCCATAACTATCTTAAGTATTATTGAAATTAGTTCAAACTTGGAGGGTCGATCAGGAATAGTACTTTGATAGTTCCCTATGATTTCATTGAAATCATACTGTAACTTTATTCTGTGCATGCGTGAACATGAAATGTTGATATGTTTGATCTTATTATGCATGTTAGGTAATTTATTACTACTCTGTTTATTGCTATTCAGTCATTTTGACGCATCATTTTTTGCGAACTGATTCTACATGTCCATGTTTCCCCACCCAACTTGGCAGACGTTTTTACAAATTATCTTTGATAGTTGATAGTGCCACTTAATTGTCTTGATTCACCTGTTAAGTCCTGCTAGCAGCCGCTCAGTTGTGCTAGCTGTGGATGGGTGGGGAGCGAGCTAAGTGGGTACTAAATGTTGAGTTAGAGTTGCTGCTTTAGTTCTGCTGTACAACCATACATCCCACATTCAAAACCTTTTAGTGTAGATAACCCGGAGATATTGAGAGCTTTTGCTTTAGTACATAGTAGTACATCCTTACACAGCCAATGGCATCTACTGATGGTAGCATATATTCCCAATAACCTGAGTCAAATACTATTACACCTTGCAGGGTGTGGACATTGTAAACGTGCAAAGCCCGAGTTCACCGCCGCCGCCGATTTCTTTGTAGACACCTCCAAAGTAGCACTGGCGGCTTTAGACTGCACTAAACACAGCTCGATTTGTAAAGCGGTCGGCGTTGAAGGGTATCCGACTTTCAAGTATTTCAGCTACTACGACAGAGATATGAAAGACTACAATGGTGGCAGACAGGTAATACTTTTCACGGTATCTACTGATATAAATTCAACTCAACGATTTGCCGTGCTAAGGTTTCCATACTTTCCATACCTGGTGAGTTGGAAATCACGACATTTTTGAAAATCACTTGGTTATTGTACGTTGACACCTTCGTGGTCCCATATGAATTCCATCAAAATCGGGCACTAACTTTCATCTGCGCATATGCAAACGTGAAATCCTTTTTAAATTGTCGAAATGGGTTGTAATTAATTGGTGTCCAGATGTTCCCATATAAACCCAATTTAATGTAGCTGTTACCTGATCTTCCTATGCGGAGTTTAGGGATGGTCTTAAAATATTGGCAGTCTAAATCCAGGCCGAGCCAAATAATCCATCTATTACACCAGAATAAATGTTTCAAGTTGAAATTTACTTCTGGACAGTTAACTGCCCACAGTGTCATGGACATTATAAAAATGAGTAAGTATCCATGTTGCTCCACTTTTATCATCAGTGGCCTTATCAGTGAAATGTCTGTGAACCAAGTGAACTCATAGCTTCAGAACGCGGCACTGCGAATGTTGAAAAGCAAAAAGTGTTTAGTTACTAGCCCCCCCCCCCCCCCCCCCCCCCCTACATCCATTACTGCTAGTTTTCTGTCAAGTGCACTTTTTCAACCTTTTTCCGTGTACTGAATTACAGAAAACAGACTTCATAAACTTCCTTTCGAGTCAAGAAACCACTTCCTCCAATATGGACAATGCGATTTCCGACTCCGATAAGCAGAGTGACGGCATGAAAGTGGCTGCTGGTCGCAAGAACTTGAAAAACATTCTCACCTTGAAAGATGAAGGCTTCCCTACCAACATGGAGAAGCACAGCTTGCTGATGGTTTTGTTCCATGATGGTAAGGTTTAGCATTATTTACCGTAGTTTTGTAATCCCCCCCGCAAAAACAACCCTGTTGTAAAAATTTGCCCGCCAACAAAACCTCCTTAGCCGCATATAGGATTGATGTTAATTTTGACCACAAAAATAGCATGCTCGGTGCTTCGCACTCTTGGCAGTCGCATGCTCATTGATATACATAATATATAGAAACTTTTCCTTCCCCCTCTGTTGGATATGAGTATAGGAACCTGTTCATTCCCCCTGTGTTGGATATGAGTGTAGGAACCTGTCCCCCCCCCCCCCCCCCCCTCTCACTCCAGAGTTGAAAGAAATTTCAAGGTTTTGGGGAAGGAACCTAGGAACAGGTTTCTATACTCGTATCCAACAGAGGGGGAGGGAACAAGTTTCTAAATGCACAGCCAAGAGCGAGGTGCTGTACATGCCACTTTGGCAGGCAAAACTGATATCAATCCTTCTTGCGGTTGAGGTCTTTTTTTTTGCGGGTAAATTTTTACAACAGGCAACAGCATTGTTTTTGCGGGGATATCACTGCAATGATGAAATAATTATTTTTTTCCAGTAGGTAGGTACCTAAAAATTTTCCGAGTCGGTAGGTACCTACTTACTACCTACTCAGTACTACGGTAGTACTGAGTAGGTACTAAGTAGGTAATACCCAGGGGCGTTGCGTCCATAAGGCCACTTGGGCCACTGCCCCGGTACCCAAAAACAGGAGTAAAAAAATCCAACCATGTGTTCAGTTGGCATTTGAATTTCCCTCCGTACACTGTAGGTACCTAGCATTTTTCACAAAGTTCAACAGTGACCCCCTAGATTTCTCTGGCTGTGGATATTCAATATTCTAGTGGAGCATCCATGGTGGTTCCTTCGTGTTAGCTCCGTAGCCCAAGCATGTTATCAGAATATGGCGACAGTAATCGATGTCCTGCAATCGAAATCGAAACCTAGGCTCCTAAAATTGGTAGGCTAGTGTTCCTAAGGCAACTGAGAAAAGTGATCCGCGCATGCTCAGTCAAGTAAAAATATTGTTCGCAACGCCCACTTTGGGCCCTGTCACCAGAATCTGATTTCATTCCTATTCACAATCGATTCGATCCCTTCGATTCAACTTGCTATCTCGATACTAGGTGCTTATGTCTTTCGATTTGTTTTTTTTTGTCTTCCGATCTGGTGAATCACATTCGCTTTCTCTGTTGAATCTGTTGTCAGTTTTCCATTTTTTGCATCGAATTTTTTGCGTTTACGTTCGGTCCGGTTCCAGTGACAGATTTGGATTTGTGGTACCTACGTGCGTTTTGTGCTGTTTGTGGTCTTGTGGATTGATCAGCGCCGTAACGGACAGATAACTACCTAGCTTCTAGTCAATAGCTTCTTCATTCAAGTAGGTGCCGGCTGGAAGGTCATTGTTTCGTTGTATTTTAGTTTACTATATTTTTGTACCACATGAATCCGGTCGCTAATTTACTGTCGAAATTGTCTACGTTTCCGTAGGGCGATAGAGCGTTGTTGAAAAGTTCAGCCTTTGCTGAATATCACTCGATTGGCAAATAAAGGGAAGGGTGTTGTTGCCTTGAGGTATGTTGTAGAAAAATCTGTGGGTTTTTTATTCGGGTTTGGTACCGTTTTCAGAGCCCACGCACCACTACTGGTACTACCTAGTGAGTACCTATTTCATACTATCTACTTATTACCCACTCAGTACTGACTTAGGGTAAATTTTTACTGCGGGGTTGGTTGGTGGGTGGGGGGGGGGGGGGTATCTCATCACATCTTTTCGCATTGGTTAACAAAGTGAACATTTCCTACCTTAACATTTTTTCTCACTACCTACCTACTTGCCCAAATTTTTTCGAAATAGTGGGAGGGGGGTGGTGGGATGCACAAACGATACTTCCTTGGAAGATAATTCACCTGCATCCCCTTCTGCGTAGATCAGTGTTTTCTGTGGTCAATACCTACCCCCGACCTGCCACCAGGAAAGCCCTCAATCGAGTGCTGGAGCCAGCCGGGGACTTACAGTTTCATAAAAATGCGCGAGATTCAATAATTCAATCATTAATTATTTTTTGTTATTATCACGTTTTTTCAAGTTGCCAAAGTACCTATCAACAAAATTTAAAAGAGCCATCATTTTTCAAATGAAATAATATCACAGAACAACCAGCTCGACTTCATAAAGCCAAGCGTGATTATAATCAGGCCTAGCAATGATATCTGAATGGATTCATACCGTTTCATTCACGATGATGTTGACGAAGCTTTTCGGTCAAAAAAATTCTTACTTCAAGATCAGTATAAAAACGCTGCAAATCCCTGCACAACGGTTTATTATTTTGTACAGAATACCCTCCTGTTACAGATCACAGGTCTCCGTATAGATAACCCTTCTGTACAACATAATATGTACTATTCTACACATATTATGTAGATCGCGGACCCTCCGTAGGTTAGTACCTAACCCCGTACTCGTTACTAGGTACCCACCTAAACCGTTGTGTAATAAATTACCTGTATAGGTTCCCCTTCTACGGAGATAGAATAATGAACCGTTGTGTAATAATTTGCCCATCAATAATACTTCAACGGTTGTTCAAGTTGCAGAAGTACCTAATCAACAAAATCCAGCCCCTTCTTGGTAGATGAGCCGTTGTGTAATAATTTACCGTTGAGTAGTAATTTACCGTGGTGTCATAATTTACCGTTGTGTATGTCAGACCCGATTCAGCGAAAAATATTCATTTCACCGATCGCCTCGACATTCTTTGTGCCCCATTTACAAAGGGCGCTGACTCAGGAGCTCATTGCGTCCTCGGCCACACGCGCCTGTGTTCGCGCATTATGATTGGTGGAAAACAATACCCCACCAATCGAAGAATAAAACTTAGAGCAGGAAAGACAAGGAAAACATGTCGTTGAGTTCAGGAACCCGAACAAGAAGCATCCTTCGAGCCACGGACCCGACCCCTCAACCGCAGTGCCATCGGAAGAGGTACCTATCAGCTGGCCCGATCCTTGGTACTACACCGACAGAGCCAGCACACCATCCGACACCGGCACGACTGGGACTTAGCTCGTTTCCAGGTCGGAGGAGCAGGATCGAAAGGTACGTGGACCACCCAGAGAAATTTCATTCCCGTCCGTTTCCGCGATCGTCGTACAGTCGGGCGTAAACCGGGTAATTCACGCACAATAGCCCTTGGGAGGAAGTAGGTAGGAATTAGGGAGTAGCATATCATTAAGGCCTATTTAGATATCAATAAAATTTTCCCATTTACCACTGAATCCCGGCGTTGTGTGTCTCAAGTCCCAATACCATCAATTCTGCTCCCTTCAGGAGCCCAGCGTTGCCTGGCCCCCAACCCACCCAAGGTAGGTGGAGGCCGACAGGCAAAGTTAACGCAATATCAGGAATATTAGGGGCTCACATATTGGTGGAGGCGCCTCAAGTCCCTAAGGCTTAGGTCCCCCTCGTAGAATTTAAGGACAATTAATTATTATTATTCCATTGTACCCTCATAAATTCCATAGATAATTCACTATTAATATTTTGCTATTTTCGTAGATGTTTATTGATAAGCTAGATTTATAAGCTTGACTTTAAATACATTGCATATTGCATGCTTGTTTAGGTTTAACCCATGTTGCAGATTTTAAGCCATTTTGATTTCTCGAAATACACCTCATGTTTGTAGGATGTATATTACAGGTAGGTATCACGCCACAGTAACACCGCCGAACATATAAACACATTTGAACACATTTCCCTCTTTAATATTCGTTATGTTCAATTACTTATTCCATTAATGGGGGATATGCCAAAGCCACCTCCAAGAAACAAATCAACGATGGCAGAGGAGTATAGACCTCGAATTTCGGTCCGGTACTTCGACGGAAGTGGCACGGAGTCACCGATCGCGTACTTTACTTACTTTGAAAGGGTAGCTAACTCACTGAGATGGACTCCTCGAACGAAACTCGAGATGCTACCTCTCTTCCTAGTCGGTGACGCCAGCAAGTACTACGAACGGCTAGACGCGGCCCCAGAAGGGCCACGAACATTTCAGGAATGGAGAACACAGTTCGAAACTCGATTCTTGGACCCAATGCATACTGAAAAGCTCAGAAATAAGCTATATAACACAAAACAAAGTAAAGATCAGACAGCACGAGCATACCTACAACTGATGACTCAACTAGCTCATGACGTAGATGTGAACTTCCCGCAAACAGAATTGTTACGTTTGATCCAAACCGGGTTATTGCCGAAATACACAAGACAGATAACATCTGCCCGTAAAACAACTGTAAGGGACTTAGAAGAAGCCCTAAATCAAGCTGAGATGACATTCGAGTACATTGCACTGAGAACGCAAGGAGAGAATGATATAAATAAAACTAATAAACTTGTTAACGACCTGCAAAAGCAGATTAACCAGCTCAAAATAAACTGCAGCAAGAGAGGAGCGCACTATGAGCGAAGTCACCAAGGAGGAAGAGGCTATCAGTCAAGAGGAGGAAGGTCGAACTTAGGCCCTCAACAACTTACTAACAGCCCCTGCTCCCATAATTTCTACCACCGTGGAAATTCGAGAGGTTACTGCGGTCGAGGAGGTTTCAGCGGGTACAATAGATACCAGAATAATGGCTATATGGACAACCATTTTTACCCTCATCATGCCGGCTCTTCAGATCAAGAATATAACGGATATAACAACCACGGATATCCACTAAACCATCAACAAAATTGTCAATACAACACACAGCAAAGCTCAGGGCCCCAAACATTTGGAAGAGGTCGTGGAAGCTATAGAGGACGCGCTAACTACGGGAACACCAAAACCTTTAACAACACTAAAACTAACGGAGAGAACTACTGTGGGCAATACCAAAATCAAGGCGTACGGAGAGAAGATAATCAAAAAAACTGCGGGGCCGCGGCCAACAACTAGACAACGAGTTGGTCGCGGGAGGTAACGAACCAAACCAAAATCCATTAAACTTTAGAGAAGAAAGTATAGCACGCGAAACGAATATCAAACAACCGAAACTATTACTAGGCACAGTAACTCCGAACATCGGTGCAAACGCCAATCTCAACTTAATGAACAAAATCCCTGTAAACCAGCCAAAAATCTGGATCGAACTTCAAGGTCAAAAGGTACTAGCACTTCTAGACTCTGGCGCGGCAGCAAGTACCTACTCAGCAGACCTATTCAAAGGACGAACAAACATTGAACAAAGCGGTTTAAGTAATCTGTGGGGAGTAAACAACGCACAGATCCCAGTTTTAGGAGTTTCAAACGAGAAAATAACGTTCTTAGAGAATGGGCATTCAGTGAGGCATACATTTTATGTATATCAAAATAATGGGTCGGAACAACAAGTAATCATCGGAAGCGACTTCCTGAAGACGCATGAAGTCAATCTGAACTACTCAAACGACACATTTAGTATAGCAAAACATCCGCAAATAACGTTGAGATTCATTCTCAATCAAGACACACATTACATACACATGGCAATGAAAGAAAAAAAATTAAATAACAAGACTCAAACCTCATTATTCTCGGATATAAAACATGAGGTTATACCCACACCAAAATTCGGAGAAGAAATATTGGAAGAGACTGGACAAGATGGACTGACAGCCATCCGGGCAGCTCTAAAGTCAAAAAACAACAAAGCTAATGTGAATACAATTTTAGAAGAACTAGGACTAAACAATAAAAAACAGCAAAAACAATGGAAACCGAATGAAATATTGAACATCCTACAGAAAGCAGGAGTCAATGCCACAATTACTACCAAAGCTCCAAGAACTACACATTACTTCAAATTTAAGTCGAGAAAAAACCGAAAAACAATTGATTTATTGCTCGATCCTCGATTGACAGAACAAAATTACTGGGTCATGGAATCCGTTCCCACCGTTGTATCCCACACAACGAAAGAGGCTTCGAACAACAAAACAAAGACTGACCTACAGAAAAACGGAGACTCGACACATCCCAATCACGACGGAAAAGGTGCCAGCTGTCACAAGGTGTCGAAGGACGGAGAGGAACGCTGGCATAAGCGCAACATGGACAATTTGATCAGCGCGTTACGAGAATACGCGGTAGCCATCGGAGAGCGCATTCAAGGACAGGAAGAAAGGGGGGAACGACCCGCTCCCGCCTCGCGGTCAATCATGACGATGCACACTGCCCGAATAAAACGCGAATTTGTAATAGGGGAACAAACTGCCAAAATAAATCCCAACCTCACGTACCAGCAACACGAACAGGTGATCGATCTATTACACGAATTCACAGATGTCTTCATTCACAAGGAAGAAGATTTTCAAAAATTACTAGTAGATGATGTCAAAATAAGACTTCTGGATCATCAGCCGTTCAAAACGAAATTTTTCCAAAGGTCACCAGCAGAAGAAATAAAGTTGCAAAAAGAACTAGATAGGTTACAAAAATTGAAAATAATAGAACCAGCGATGGAACCAACTTACGCGAGCCCTTGTTTCTTGGCTCGAAAACCTAATCAGCCAGGAGCTGAGACTACTCGTTGATCTAAGAATGGCAAACGAAAAAATCCATTGTCCAATTTTTAACCCTGAGCCACCACATGTAATTCAACAAACCCTAGCTGGAAAAACATACATTACAAAAACTGATGTGAGCGAAGCATTTTTCAGTATCGGGTTACACCCTGATTCCCGTGATATCACGACATTCCATGCCTATGGAAACAAGTTTTATAAATTTTGTAGATTACCTCAAGGTTTAAATGTGTCTCCTTACTACTATGACAAATGTGCAAGACAAATCCTAGACGGCTTAACGGACATCAAAATCTACTGCGATGACTGGCTTACAGCGCATGACGATTTTGACTCAGCACTCTCAACGATCAGAAAACTATTTGAACGTGCCAGGGAAAAGCGGGTAAAATTCAAATTATCAAAATGCGAGTTCTTAGTCTCAGAAACGATAATCCTAGGAAGAAAGGTTTCAAAGAGAGGTATTGAAATCCAAGATACTGCAAAACAAGCAATCCTGGCCCTGGAAAGACCTTCGACAGTGAGTGAAATGCGTTCAATTCTAGGAACTGCAAATTATTGGCGACAGTTCGCCCACAAATTTTCTGATATTATCAGACCCTTAACAGACTCCTTGAAAGGGAAACAGAAAAAGGACAATATCGAATGGACTCCGGAGCTAGAACGAAGCTTCCAAGCAATGAAGCTAGCAATAGTTAATAGTAAGGCACTGGCGCCATATGACCCGGCGAACAAAGATGTGCTAATCATTGATGGTAGTGCTAAAGGCCTAGCGGTCATCTACGCTCAAATTCACCACGCTACAAAGAAAATGCATATCGTCGAGTTCATTTCACGAAAACTCGAAGGGAAACAATCAGCGAGCAGCGCCACAGAATTGGAAATGAAAGCGCTAATTCTAGGACTTCAGGAAACGCATAAATATACATACAACCGCCCAGTGCAGATATATACTGACCATATCTCACTCACCTTTCTCAAAACGTTTCGTACGCGGAACCTACGACTAGCAAGACTATCTAACAATCAATAATTTCGAAAACTTAAAATTCTCACATATCAGTGGAATTAAAAACACACTGGCAGACTGGGGATCCAGGTTCCCGTGGAGTAACCAAATATTTGATGAATCTGAAATAAAATCACCGTACATCGGGCCAGATCCGGACGGGGAAGAGAATCATCAAAACGATGAGATGTCAACGGAAACTGGAGCGTGCTGCATCGGCAGCATGACCACACGTTCAAAAGCACAACCTCACGAACAAACCAGGGAACAGCAGTTTCTCCACCAGCTACTGACGGATCCCTACTATTTGGAAATGAAGGGTATAATTCAGGATAATAAAAAATCGAACAGAATGCTGCAGAAACAAGCGAAGACTTATGAAATTGATCCTGATGGCTTAATGTACTATACCTGGCTTCATAAAAATAAGAAACAACGGAGATTATACATTCCTTATACCGCTCGACCCGAAATCTTGAAAGAAAACCACGACGACGACCAGGCCGGTCACCCATCAGCGTATTACACACTCGCACGCATAAAAACAAATTTTTATTGGAAAAACATGAACAGAGATATCCAACAATATGTCAAATCCTGCATAATTTGCCAAAAAACGAAACCAAGGCAAGGACAAAAAGCACCAGGTCTGCTACAGGAGTTTCAAATCAGCAATAGAATTATGCATCACGTATGTATGGACCACTATGGCCCTTTCTATGCAGGAGTAAAGAAACGCTACGTATTGTCAATAATAGATTTCTGCTCACGATTCATAACACTACATTTAGTAAAAGATACCTCCTCAAAGACAACGATTGACGTATTAGAGACATATTCGGCCCAGTACGACACACCCCGAATCTTACAATGCGACAACGCGGCAGGATTCACATCAGCACAGATGAATGCATACGCGGAGAAGAAAGGCATAAAAATTGTGCATAGCAACAGCTACAAGCCGAGCACAAACGGTATAATTGAACGTACCAACTCCAAACTGACTCGGTACCTATCAGCATACCTGACACAAGACTCCGAGAAAAATTGGGAAGACATGATACGAAAGGCACAGAAATCATTCAATACCAATGTGAACAAATCCATTGGCATGAGCCCACACTACGTAATTTTTGGTCAGGAGCCATATACAGGAAATCCGAACCAACCAATTGATCAACGTGATAACCAAACCAGGATTCAAGAGTTACAAACTCTACGGAACACTATACCAGAGATCCATCACCAATCCTTTGTACAACGCGTGATGCAATACAATAAACAAAGGCATAATTTGAGTCTCCAGCCAGGAGACCTGGTTTTCATTTTGGACTCAAATTTTTAACCACAGAAAACGCATAAATGGGACGCTCCATTTACAGGACCATTCCAGGTAGAACGCATGACAAGCACGGCAAATGCCCTTGTTAGAATTCCACACCAGACAGGATATAAACTGCAAAACGTTCACACCTCACAATTACGCAAGTTCCATGAAAGACTTCAACTAAAAGAAGACCTACCCCAACACAAAACACAAAACCCCAGCACCTAGACTAACCTTCTAGTTCAAGACGTCAACACCCTAACAATAAAAATAAATAAATAATTAAAAACAAAACAAAAAATCGAAAGTACATCTCAGTGAAAATGAATGCAAGTACGAATGTTAGCCGAACGTAAGAATGCAATGGATCGTGACGTAAGAATGAATAATAATGATGAGAGGCTGAGATGCATGCGTAGTTGATAACGTGAATGACTGTATGAATGAAAACCAAAATTTAAAACGCGTGGCCACGCAACACATCAGACTGTAAGAATGAGATAGAATATCAACATGACCGAAATGACTGACAGAATGAAAGGTAACAATCCATCATGAATGAATTTGCGAATGAATAATTGAATTGATTGAATTTGCGAATGAATTGAACTGAATGCATTGAATGAATTGAATGAATGCATTGAATTGAATGAATTGAGTTGAATTTTGTGTGACAATGAATAAACATAGATACTTCAATCCACCAACGGCCTAGATAAACAAGTCTGCTTGAAATATACTTATAACAACCAGTCTGGGACAAAAACGAACAATAATAACACGAACGCAGCAAGTAAATAAAATTAAGCAATAACTTCCACAAGACCAACGGCGCAGCACCGGCGGCAGCCCAGAAAAAAAGAAAAGAAAAAGAACACCAACCACAGCACTGTGCTGCAGATGATCTCTACGTACTTGACATTCCTGGGAACGCTGGCGATCGTAGACGTCGCATCCGCCGACTTTACGCAAAAACCGATCTCACCCGACGTCAATTTCTTGGAAATAGACCAGGCAAGCGTATCTCTTAAGGATAGCTCCGTTACTTTCGTCACATATATCAATACGACTGAACTACTAGAGACCGGTAGAGACGCAGTAGAACATGCTAAACAAATATCGACCATATATGTGGAAAGACATATGGATTTCGCGCTCGAAGCGAATATTACCTACGGCTTTGCTATGATCACATTTCCGTTAGGTCCCGTGATGCCAACCTCCGAAACGCTATTAGTAGGATCCAACGCCAACTAGAAATCTTGGAACTGTTCCTGTACAATAAGATAACACGTAAACCCAGAGCAATAATACCCATCGTAGGAGAAATTAATCATTATTTGTGGGGGAACTTAGGCGAAGAATCTGAGAAAGCAATAAATAACACCTTGCATACACTGATGAAAAACCAACGGCAAATAATTAAGTTCAATGATAAATTTAAAATGTGGACAGACCCTGCATCACATCCTAAATCAAACCAAGTCTACGTACATGGATTTGCTGAACAAAGAAAAACTCGCAACCGACCAACTACGGGGTCAGAATGAACACCTTGCAATCCACAGCACAATAGATCTGTATGTCGAACAAACTATAGTATCATTACTCCAAATTCAAATTGACAATGAGTCGTTCTTCAATTTCTTTGGTTTCGCGAAGCTTCATGTGCTCTCTGAAAGCTTACTCGATCCCAGGAAAACTTACGATCAATTACGAACATTAAATACGCAGCTTGAGGAAACACAAACACTACCATTCACAACAATTGACACAATGGACGTCATAGAAATTTTAAACCACGCAAAACTCCAACACTATAAAGTTGACGGCGGAATAGCAATACATATATACAGATTCCAATTCTCAGGAAGGCTAAGCAGTACACCATGGTAAAGTTCATGCCGGTCCCACAACCAATTTCACACAACAAATTTATTTACTACACTACAAAACATGAGGTGTATCTCAGAGACGACACGGAATACATAGGCACGTCTGATGACACAATTTCCCATCAGTGCGGCCAAGTAAATGAGACGTTATATTTTTGTGACTTCACAACCCAGTTACATATAGCAGTGTACAAATAGCATAAAATACATATTATTGACTTTACGTGAGACTAGATGCGCACATAATTGAGCCGAAAATAAATAAATATGAGAAAAATAAAAATAAATAAAAAGTTCAACAATATAGAACTAATATGCACACAAAAATATTGAAGAGAAACTAGATTGGTATACATGTCGTTAAAAATACATATTATAGTTTTGTAAATTGTATTGTTGCATATTATATAGTTCAACACCTTTATTATATTAGGTATTCTATAAAAATAAATACGAAAACAACTGCCTTTAAGCAGACAACAAATACTGAGTTCTTTATGCAGGCCAATATTATCAATTTCTATTAATCGGTAATTCATTTATTATCAAGATTATAATATTATCAAGGTTATAGTACCAATTATAAATAGGTTAAGAGTAGACGTAGGAAAGATTGACTAAAATTCAAGGTGCGACTTGAGACGGGTTGAGATAGCACAGCTACCTCATGGATAGTTCAATCAAATGTTACAATGTCTATCTGCCAATACAACTATAATGATACTTATGAAAAAAAAAAAACTTGTGAACATAAACTTAAGTAAATAAATAAATAAGTAAGTTAAAGTTAAGTAAGTTAAAATAAATAAATAAGTGGAGATTGCGAAGAATGAAAACAAAATATATATATATTATACTATACCAATATTGTACAAGAAAACAAAACTTAAGGGAAGCTCCAACACATGTTTGCGCGCTTGGTGCTCTTCCAACTTACTACATAACTATACTACATTCTAGATATAAATGTACGAAATTCGATAGACTTTTTTTCCTCCCACACCTCCCAAGGATCGGCCGCAACGTTTCTACACCGCGAAAGTGCGTGTAAATCAATAATGAACATTCCGAAAACTACCACCAAAGGCGAACAGACCACCGGTGGTACACATTAGCAAACAACAACTGCGAAGTGCTACTACAGTCAGCATACATGGTCCACTCAGCATCCATGGTCCAACCAGCATCCATGGTCCACTCAGCATCCATGGTCCAACCAGCATCCATGGTCCACCCAGCATCCCAGGTCCATCCCCCAACGTGGCAAGGGCTCGGAACGATCTTTGATCCTTCCTCTCATTTGGAGGGGGGAGATGTCAGACCCGATTCAGCGAAAAATATTCATTTCACCGATCGCCTCGACATTCTTTGTGCCCCATTTACAAAGGGCGCTGACTCAGGAGCTCATTGCGTCCTCGGCCACACGCGCCTGTGTTCGCGCATTATGATTGGTGGAAAACAATACCCCACCAATCGAAGAATAAAACTTAGAGCAGGAAAGACAAGGAAAACATGTCGTTGAGTTCAGGAACCCGAACAAGAAGCATCCTTCGAGCCACGGACCCGACCCCTCAACCGCAGTGCCATGGGAAGAGGTACCTATCAGCTGGCCCGATCCTTGGTACTACACCGACAGAGCCAGCACACCATCCGACACCGGCAGGACTGGGACTTAGCTCGTTTCCAGGTCGTAGGAGCAGGATCGAAAGGTACGTGGACCACCCAGAGAAATTTCATTCCCGTCCGTTTCCGCGATCGTCGTACAGTCGGGCGTAAACCGGGTAATTCATGCACAATAGCCCTTGGGAGGAAGTAGGTAGGAATTAGGGAGTAGCATATCATTAAGGCCTATTTAGATATCAACAAAATTTTCCCATTTACCACTGAATCCCGGCGTTGTGTGTCTCAAGTCCCAATACCATCAATTCTGCTCCCATCAGGAGCCCAGCGTTGCCTGGCCCCCAACCCACCCAAGGTAGGTGGAGGCCGACAGGCAAAGTTAACGCAATATCAGGAATATTAGGGGCTCACAGTGTAATAATTTACCGTTGTGTATTAAGTTTCCGAAGTACCTACCAACAAAATCCAATAGTCCATCACTTTTCAAATGAAATAATATCGCAGAACAAACAACTCGACTTCATACAGCCATCCTTGATTATAATCAGATGCTCCGTAGTTATGATATCCGGGCCGGATTTATACCGTTTCATTCACGATCGTGTTGACGATGCTTGTTGGTGCACACGAACGGCTGGACGTACGATGCTCCAGGTGGTCTCAAAAAATTGTTTAGCTCTAGACAAATTTAATACCGTAAAAAAAACTATACCCTTCCATCGAAAGTTTTCGAGCTACGGCGTTCTGAAAATTTCAACCCCTATTTTGAACCCCTTAGAGATAACTGACAGTAACGTCGAGCTTCGAGGACCAACTAGACCCCGAACGGAACCTATAACCCGAATTTCATCAATTTTGTTTCATGGTAACTAAGAAAAGTGGCCCGTAGGGCGTACGGCGGACAGACAGAAATATTTTAGTTTATTATTTTCAATAATGAACCATTGGAATCGAGCAAGAAAAAAAAAATTCTTACCCCCCCTCAAAATTTTATGGTTTACGTTTCAAGGTATGTAGAATCCAAAACTGCAATAAAAATATTTCTGTCTGTCCGCCGTACGCCGTACGGGCCACTTTCTTAGTTACCATGAAACAAAATTGATGAAATTCGGGTTATAGGTTCCGTTCGGGGTCTAGTTGGTCCTCGAAGCTCGACGTTACTGTCAGTCATCTCTAAGGCCCGGTTCAAAAAAGAGTGTAACCCTGGGGTTGAAGTTTACCTTAAGGTTTCCCAACCATGGTAACGAAAGTGGCGTTCAAAAAAATTCAGTAATCGATCATTAGTGCGATACATCGAAAACTTTACCATGGGTACGTAACCCCAGCTATTCGAGGGGTTACAAGAAGTTTACCATGGTTACTCTCTCAAAACGTCTCAGAACGAAGATGGCTGCTCATTGTTTTTGGTTTTCCTATTTGCGCTGCACCTTTCAGATCCCGTCCTATTTTGCGTTATTGTGGTAATAATGAACCGTTATAACTATTATGCGAGCGATGAGGATGATGACGTCTTCGTCGAACTAGGGCTAGTCGTAGAACCGAGAAGATATCGGATCAGAGCGAGACATCCCAACTTCGACGCCTGGAGTGAGAAGGAATTTTTCGATCGCTTCAGGTTGTCGAAGGGAGGAGTCGCGTTTGTTCTCGAAGAAATACGCCCTCAAATATCTACGGCACAACGCAGGCAGTTCTCCACAACATCGCCATCATGTTAAAAGGAATAACTACCTGCTGTTGACGACGGTACTCAGCATCTCTTGGATGAAACTATGTTTAATAACCCTGGGGAACGTGGTAGGGTTGAAGGGCGTGAAGACTCGTTCAAGATTCATCGCATATTTTGAATCATTATGTAGTGAATAGAAATACAGGTACCCTTGTTCCTAACACGTCTGTGTGATCCCCACATTATCCTTGTTTACCGTTTAAATTTCCATCAAACAGGTGCAACGCCGAATAAACGTACACCTAGGAGTTGCTACAAATCACGCAATTAAAAAACATAGAAAGTATTTTGTAAAGGCAATATTTGTTGCTAGGATCGATTACTACAGCACTTGAAGAGTACGGATTTATTAATAAATATCATGCTAGGATGAAGTCACGGGATATAGGTTTCTAGGTTAGAATGGGCAACAGTGTTGCCCAAAATTTGCTTTATACACCGATATTCCATGGAACTATATTATCCATGAATCAAACTTCATGGATTTATAGCGTCCATGAGCGGTTTGACGTGGATTTCTCGTGAAGTATCCATGGCTAAAATTGAAGTTACCAGGGTTACCCAAATAATCGATTCTATCAAGGTAACCTTACCTTAGAAAACTTTTTTGAACGCTCCTGCTGCGAGCCCCAGGGTTACCGAAAAATCGAAAGTAGCCCCAGGGTTAGGTAACTATCATGGTCACAGATTTTTTTTTGAACCGGGCCTAAGGGGTTCAAAATAGGGGTTGAAATTTTCAGATCGCCGTATCTCGAAAACTTTCGATTGAAGGGTATTGTTGGTTTATTATTCTGTGAATAATACACCTATGTATTCGCTCAGCAAAAAATTTTTATAACACCCCCTCAAACTTTTTTCTTTTACGTTTCAAGGTGCATAGATTCCAAAAATGCAATGTCCGTCCGCCGTACGCCGTCCGCCGTACGCCGTATCACGTGTACAGGCTTCATTTTCGGTCTAAAAAAAATCGTTCTTTCGCACACATGCTCCATTTGGGCCCTAGTTGTGTCCCGAAACTTTTCAGCCCGATCGGAATATACCCAGGGGTTTTATGAGTGAAAATGTGTGTAAAAATAGGTACTTTTTACGTTTTAGCAACATATTGGTAACATGAGCTTCTGAGATATCGTTTTCTATGTTTTTGGGGACGAGAAGACCGAATATGAGGTCGATTTTGACCGAAGAGTGGAAAATTGAGTTCTACCAAATGTTCAGCTCCCAGAATTGATTTTTTATGAGCGAAAAACCTGGGAAATCGTCTGAAATCACCACCAGTGTATAATAACTCTGGAAAAAGTGTCAAGACGTGGTTCAGGACGATTAAATGGCACTACCAATGATCAAAGATAGTTAAAAAAAAAAGAAAAAAAAGAGCGTACCTAATTTGTGTTTTGGGGGCCAAAATTAATGGAAACCATCAGAAGTAGCTATTTCGATTATTACGCATGAAAGAAACAATTAATGAACAGCCAACGTTTCTGTAGGTATGTCCAATAGAATAATAAACCCATGTGACAAGGACTTTGCAGCGTTTTTTTTTACGTTATTAAATTTGTCTTGAGCTAAACAATTTTTTGTGGCCACCCGGAGCATTGTACGTGTCCAGCCGTTCGTGTGCACCAAAAAGCTTCGTCAACACGATCGTGAATCAAACGGTATAACTCCGGCCCAGATATCATCACTAGGGAGCATCTGATTATAATCAAGGATGGCTGTATGAAGTAGAGTTGTTTGTTCTGCGATATTATTTCGAATTTGACAAGTGATGGACTACTGGATTTTGTTGATAGGTACTTCTGAAACTTGAACAAACGCTGAAGTATTATTGATGGGTAAATTATTACACAACGGCAAATTATGACACCACGGTAAATTATTACACAACGGCTCATCTACGCAGAAGGGGCTGGATTTTGTTGATAGGTACTTTTGCAACTTGAACAACCGTTGAAGTATTATTGATGGGTAAATTATTACACAATGGCAAATTATTACACAACGGTAAATTATTACACAATGGCTCATCTACCCAGAACGGGCTGGATTTTGTTGATAGGTACTTTTGCAACTTGAACAACCGTTGAAGTATTATTGATGGGTAAATTGTTACACAATGGCAAATTATTACACAACGGCAAATTATTACACAACGGTAAATCATTACACCACGGTAAATTATTACACAACGGTCAATTATTACACAACGGTTCATCTACCAAGAAGGGGCTGGATTTTGTTGATAGGTACTTTTGCAACTTGAACAACCGTTGAAGTATTATTGATGGGCAAATTATTACATAACGGTTCATTATTCTATCTCCGTAGAAGGGGAACCTATACAGGTAAATTATTACACAACGGTTTAGGTAGGTACCTAGTAACGAGTACGGGGTTTGGTACTAACCTACGGAGGGTGTAGAATAGTACATAATTGATGAATAAACGAACTTGTGAAGTTCATTATTTTGTAATTATATCTAGTGGGACACTTGAGAACGTTTACATGTAGTAGTTCCCCGGACTACCCTTCGACAGCCTGTTTTAGAGAAATTCGAATAAGAAAAATTCGAATCTCCCGCCAAAGAAAAAACTTCTCTGTGGGCCGAAGCTCCACGGAACGCTCCGCCAACGGCCGGCCCGCGCTGCTGGCAGCACTTGCGCTCCCCCCCCCCCCCCCCCCTAGCTCCTCACTCGTTGAAAGACAGAACCCCCAGCAACTGCCAGCCTTGTCCAAGACAAAGGGGTAGGGTGTGGTGGGTCCTAAACGTTCTCAAGTGTCCCACTAGATATAATTACAAATGAACTTCACAAGTTCGTTTATTCATCAATTATATCTGTGGGACACTTGAGAACGTTTACATGTAGTAGTTCCCCGGACTACCCTTCGACAGCCTGTTTTACAGAAATTCGAATAAGAAAAATTCGAATCTCCCGCCAAAGAAAAAACTTCTCTGTGGGCCGAAGCTCCACGGAACGCTCCGCCAACGGCCGGCCCGCGCTGCTGGCAGCACTGGCGCTCCCCCCCCAGCTCCTCACTCGTTGAAAGACAGAACCCCCAGCAACTGCCAGCCTTGTCCAAGACAAAGGGGTAGGGTGTGGTGGGTCCTAAACGTTCTCAAGTGTCCCACTAGATATAATTACAAATGAACTTCACAAGTTCGTTTATTCATCAATTATATCTGTGGTACACTTGAGAACGTTTACATGTAGTTTGTTTAAAGAACCAAACCAAGCCAGGCAGTTGCTCTAGAGAAACTGAGAACCAAACAAAAAGAGGGGAAAACCGAGCCCGTCATTGGACTGTGGGAAGTGGCAAGTACCGAGCCACCAGGGCCCAACCCATCACTCCTCAGACCCCCGTTCTTGGCCTAGCTAGTCTACTCCCCGATGTAGTACCCCGCCCCCCCCCCCCCCACTTACTGGAAGGGGAGGTTGATTGGTACACTCACCTCCCACCTGATATAAGGGGATAGGTGCAACCAAGGCCATAATGTGCCTTCAACCAAAAACATGTTCTTAATTTTTACGTCTCTGTAACTTCGGGAAAGAAAATAATACACATGGTAAACTGGAAAGGAAGAATTGTAATCAAAATTAAAACCCCAACACCACCGACAATCAATATTGCCACGATGAACATTGTGGCGCGTAATCACAGAATCAGTGAAACTAAAATAAAATTGTTAAATCAAACCCCTGACGAGCAGTCCGAGCTGGGGATCCGCAGCCTCTTCCTGTCCACCTGGAAAAACAGTGGAACAGATTAGGGACCCACTGCTTGAGCAAACACGTGGGAAATGAACGGTTCATCGTGAGCCAAAGGTCGATTGTAAAAATTGGCAAACACCGCGGAACTCCTTGTCCACCCTGCCGCCCTAAAAATCGTGTCTAAAGTGGCCCCTGCCCTATTTGCGGCCGACACTGATGCATGCCGCGTTGAATGTGGCGTGAAATGCTCAGCAACCCCCGACTCTCTTAACACCTTAGTCACCCAACCCGATGTTGTCTGGCGTGACGCTGCTGTGTATGGGGGTCTGGTAATAATAAAGAGCGCCTCTGTTCCTGGGGCCCTCAAAGGAGCCGATAACCTTAGATATTCAGACATGAGGGACGCTACACATATCAGAGGCCGCTGTGGAAAAAAGGGCACGGTGAGGCATGGTTGGGGCTTGTATGGAGCCGAAGTCTTCAACCGACTAGAGATCCGCATCTCCAGGGTCTGCCCTGGCCGGATCTGCACCTCCGCCAGTTTAATGGAGGCCATAGTCTGCAGCCTCTGTCCAGTCGCCAATAACAGAAGGGTAACTAACTTCTGGGACAGTAATGGCAATCCCTGTACGGGTTTCTCCAACCATTGTAGTACTCCCTGGGGATCCCAAGTGGTATCGTACCGAGCAGAAGGCGGGCGAACATGCGCTACCCCCTTGAGGAAACGGGAAATCAAGGGGTCAGAACCTAGCGGCTCCACCGCAATAAGGGACAGGGCTGACCTGTAAGTGTTGAAAGTTGAATACGTCACCAAAGTGGTCTGAAGAATGGTCTGTAGAAAATGAACTACAATTTTGGGTTTGGGATCCCACGGGTCCAACCCTCGATCCCTACAAAATTCCCACCATCGACGATAACATCCGCGGTACTGGGCGTACGTTGCCGGAGACAGAGCGGCCAACATGGTGTCCACCGCTGGCGAGGGGATCCCTTGTTTCATGAACGCCTGCCGGACAACCTCCCTGCAATCAATCGCAACCTGTCCGCCCGCGGGTGGACCCTGAAAGGTAAATATAACAATTTTCTGTTAGGGCCAAAATACTTGGGGGCTGAGATCAATAGCTCAAAAAAGGTGGGATACCAGGGTTGTGCAGGCCAGTCAGGTACCACAACTATTCCCGTGGATTTCTCCACGATGATCTTACGGAGAACTTTAAAAATTAGTATGAAGGGTGGAAAAGCGTAAAAATTCCAATCCTTCCACGAAAACGTGAAAGCGTCCACCCCCCACGCCCTAGGGTCTGGATGCCAAGACAGAAACCTGTCGCACTTCGTGTTCGCCGCAGAGGCAAACAGATCGATGTCGGAACTCCCTAGGCAGTCTGTAATACACTGAAATACATCATTACATAACGACCATTCAGTCTCCCCCGGAAGTACTCGAGAACATTCATCTGCCACCATATTATCCTTGGAGGCGATGTACGACGCAAAAATTACCAAATTTCTCTGTTCACACCACCCCCAAATTCTCTTAGATATGTCAAACAGCAGCTGGGAAGCCATAGACCCCTGTCTATTAATACAGCTGATGGCAGTAGTGTTGTCTACCCTAATAAGGATGCGGCGGTCCCTTTCCTGGTCACAGAAATGCTGGAGGGCTAATTCAACTGCCCTCAACTCTAAAGCATTAATATGCCAACCAGATTCGGCTACTGACCACCAACCGTTGATCGTGTTATCCTCAGTGGTGGCTCCCCAACCTGACAAAGATGCATCTGTAGCAATTGTCAGAGAGAAATCGTCATTATGCAGCCGATTGGACAAGGTCATAATATTGGTACCCCACCACTCAATATCCGGCCGAATGGATAATGGCAATTGAAACTGCGCATCAAAATCCTGATTGTTGGCCCTCAGCACCTCCACTTTGATCATCTCCAGATGCATTGTATAAAGTTTTCCGTAGGGATTTGCTGGCAACGCCGCCACTAGAGTCCCTATGAGACCAGCTAGATAACGTACCGAGCATGTTTTTAGTTTATAAAAACTATATAAAAACGCCCTGATCCGCAAGCACTTCTCCTGCGGCAGCGAAATCGTCAAGTTCCTAGTATCAAACAAAAACCCCAGGAAGACGAACTGTTGAGAAGGGACAAAACTACTTTTGGCGTCATTAATAACAAACCCCAAATGCTGCAACAGGCCTGATAAGATTGTAATGTTTCTCGTACATTCCTCCTTTGACGACCCGAGGACCCCAAAATCATCCAAATAGTTGACACACTTTATACTCCGCGACCTAAGCCACTCTACAATGGGGCGCATAAGCTTATGGAAAACATATGGCGATACCGACATGCCCATGGGTAAACACGTAAATTCATATAATTGATCCCGGAAGCAGAACCTGAGAAAAACTCGGGATTGGTCTGCAATTGGCACCATATAGTATGCATCCATGAGATCGATAGTTGCCCCAAAACTGTCAGGCTCAATGAGGTCCCGCATAGTGCGATGATCCACCAATTTGAAGTGGGGGGCCTCTATAATAGAATTTAGGTGTTTCAAATTTAATATAAATCGTCTTCCCCCTGACGATTTTTCGACCAAGAAAAATGGGGAAACAACTTGTCTTGGGTGAGAGCCACATCTTCGTACTATACCTCCACTCACCATCTTGTTCACAATAATGGACATTTGGCTAACAAACGTCCCATCCGAAGGATGTGGCCGCAAGTTTGGGTTGGGGGTTTGCGCCGTGTGGAAAGGTATCCCAACCCCCTTTAACCAAGAAAAAATTATAGGATTATCTATAACAACATGCCAATTCTCCGTGTAACGAAATAATCTCCCCCCCTAACGGGGTATCAATTACCTGTGACAACGTCAAGCTCAGCCCCTGCTGTACGGTCCGGGCGTCCCCCTGGACGGTCGGCGTTGAGCACGGCCGGAGGACTGACCCCCTCGGGATCTGGTGGCCGATCTGTGAGCTTCCCCCCCCCCCCCCCCACCCGACGGGCAGCTCGGCCCCTCTCGTTTCCCTGCAGACTTACAGGCCCTGAGGGCTGCTGAGAGCGAGGAGGCGCCGGAGGCGGTTTCCTCAAGGACACCAGGCCCTTGGCACTGGAGCTCATCCCCTGATATTCCTTATAACGCGCCGTGAGGTTGTCCCCAAAAAGCCATTCCAAGGGAGGGACATCCTTGGAGATCCTCTCCAGGGCTTGGGAACATACGCCAACAGTAGGCGCCGTCTGGTGCGATTAATATCGTAAAATAAGGCCGTCATGGCCCGCCCCGCATCAAACACATTAGTATAGCTGTTCCCCATCGCGGGGACGGCCGCACCGCCTCGATCTACAACGGATGAGAGACCCATTCCTAAGGCCGTGATGGCCGTGGCGCACTGTCGCTGGACGCCGACATAGTATGCGTCCACGGACTTATGGCTCGCCCCTACTGACGCCGCTATTTCCGGATTCATCTTGGGAGGCAATAGAGCCGGCAAATTTGCGGGGATCTGGTACTTAGCCCGAAGGTCATTAAAAACATCCAACGGGACACCATTTCGCAAATGGTGTTCCCATCTGTCCAATGCTCGGATGAATTCGCGGAGCTGGGGGTGGAGGGATGGTGGGGTTATCACCCAGGGCCATAAGCACCTGGGGGTCCAAACCGGCGTCAGGGCCTAGCTCCGAGACCGTATCTCCCGCAGGTGGGGTAAATCCTACAAAATCCGGCGATCCCGACGTCACAGGCGGCTCTCGGGTGAGATCTCCCGTCGACGTGGGTAGGTATATGGGGCGGAATATCCGGCCCCTCATCGCCAAGGTCCGAATCGTCCGCGGTGACACCGTGTAGCGATTCTCGATCGCTATCACGGTCGAGGTGCTCCCCAAATTCTCGATTTGGGTGAGCTCTCTTCGACTGACGATCGGAACCGATGGGATGCCCCCCAAATTCACGATCCGGGTGAGCATCCCATGAATCTTTACGCGAAACATGCGATCTCTCGACGAAGGTAACCTCGCGCCTCCAAGGCGATCGGGATCGCGGACAATACCTTCGACCCGAAAATTCGCCGGTATCCCGATCCACACGAGTACGGATGTACCGAGGTTCCTCTCCCTCATATTCGATTACCCCCCCGAGATCTCCGCGCGTCGTAAATTGGGTCGAGAACGTCGAAGACGGGACCATGTGGTCGCCGTGGAGACCGCGGACTAAACATCGTGAAAACGTCGTCCCACGAAAGTCCGAAGCGTCTAAAATATCTCAAACTGATAAACAACACGCTTACCTTGACGCAGCAAAACGCAGGAAAGTAAAACTTGCTGTAAATCTGAGAAAACATCACAAAAGGTGTAGAAAAAACGGACGAACCAAACTGTCGAAAGGAAGCCAAAGAACAAGTGAGGAGCTGGGGGGGAGCGCCAGTGCTGCCAGCAGCGCGGGGCCGGCCGTTGGCAGAGCGTTCCGTGGAGCTTCGGCCCACAGAGAAGTTTTTTCTTTGGCGGGAGATTCGAATTTTTCTTATTCGAATTTCTCTAAAACAGGCTGTCGAAGGGTAGTCCGGGGAACTACTGCATGTAAACGTTCTCAAGTGTCCCACAGATATAATATGTTATATAGAAGGGTTATCTATACTGAGAGCTGTGATCTGTAACAGAAGGGTATTCTGTACAAAATAATAAACCGTTGTGCAGGGATTTGCAGCGTTTTATTGCAGTTTTGGATTCTACATACTACCTTGAAACGTGTTACCATCAAATTTTGTGGGGGGGGGGGGTAAGATTTTTTTTTTTTCTTGCTCGATTCCAATGGTTCATTACTGAAAATAATAAACCAAAACGTAAAAAAACCCTTCTATTGAAAGTTTTTGAGCTACGCGTTCTGAAAATTTGAATCCACTATTTTTCACCTCTTAGAGATGACTGACAGTAACAACAAGCTTCGCGGACCAACTAGACCCCAAATGGGACCTACAAACCAAATTTCATTAATTTTGGTTCATGGTTATTAAGAAAACTGCGATGTATGGCGGGCAGACAGAAATCTTTTTATTCCATTTTCGGATTCTACATACCTTGAAACGTAAACCACCAGATTTTGAGCGAGGTTAAAATTTGTTTCGTGTTCTAGTCCAAAGGTTCATTATTGAAAATAATAAACCAAAACACGATATGATAAGCAGACACAAAGGAGGACACCATACCTTCAGGAGGAGTCCGTCGTCACTAGCTGGTTGAGTCGGACTCCTCCCTAAGGTATGGTAATATTACTTCTTACGCTACCGGAACTAACCCTTAAGATTTAATACCAAAGGAGGACACCGTTTGTTGCTAAGCGCCGAATTATTGCAGTTTGTGCAAGGGACGCGAGACAGTGCCGCTACCAGGCAACACCTATCCAAGGCCAGCCTCTCCTGACTTCTCTACATGGTTATAAAAAGTACCCATCTGTGAACCAAAAAAATCTTTTTATGAAACGTTGATGGGTTTGAATTAGAACAGAACTTCTAACTGTGGAAACTGAGCTGAAATGTTTACATCTGATTATTTGCTCATGTTGATGATCTTTTTCCTCGTCAAACTTAGGAAGCATAGCCCTTACGTTAAATTACATACAGCATTTTAGGTTGAATAAGAGAATCCCAGTGCTCATTTTTACTTTCGTGGCTTTATTTGACCAGAAGTTCATTGCAAAAAAAATTCCTTTGTTCTGTAATATTGCAATCTTCCAAGTTTATCTGCAAATGTTCACAGAGCTCTAAATTTTGTTATAGATACGCCCCCGAGCAACGCAGCAATAAGAGAATTCGTCGAAGCAGCCAATTCCGCTAAAAACGTTGTGCTGGCCACCGTCGACTCCTCGTTCAACAAGAAAATCACCAAGAAGTTCGACGTCACCAGGTTTCCATCCGTTAAAATTTTCAGGCGCTCCAAATTCTTGGCTGACTACAGCGGCGCACTGACTTCCGGAAAGATGCTCAACTTTGCCAAGTCCTACTCGAAAAAGGAAGAGCTGTGATGGGCTGGAACTCGAGAGCTGTTCCACGATGCATTTTTTACGTAACCAATTGTGATAAAAGGGTTTGTGTTTTTAACAATTTATTATTCTCTAATGCTGAGAACTAAACTTAGGCCTAGAATGAGGTTGGAAAGCGTTTGAGGATTGTTGTGGATCTACCCATTTATTACTTGCTTATATAGCTTTTTACAAACTTTTTTGGGATTCAGTTGATTTATTTATGGTTGCATGGCGGTAGTTGTGCCAAATTTTGCCAAAATTACTGTAGGTACAGTGAGGTTCATTCCATAATTTCTGCGATTTAATTTCTGTAATTCATTAGCAATTTGTGGCAGGTATGTGCTGAATTGCTTTGGGTTGAACCCATAGTTAGGTCCACAGTCAGGGTATGAATGATGTTGGTAATTATTAGTCTTTAAGGCAATTTCGGGTAGCCTATTGTTTTCCTGTGATAGTTTATGTATTTCTATGGAAAAAGATGAAATTTTGGATATAATGAACTGTAGAACTTAGGTGTGGAAAATCCAGCGGTTATTGAGAAGATCGAGGAAGCCGCTGGTAACAAAGGAGTTGCATTGAATGTTTACAGCATATTTTTGTCCTGCAAATTCAAAACACCCACTCGTTCTCTGGGTCTCGGTCCTTTCTCGCACTTAACAAATTTGGTACATATGTGTGTCGGGAAATCCTTACAGTGCGTCAGTGTAACTAATTTTGTATGAAGGCGGCAGAAGTCATAAAACATCTGCTAATTGGCAGTTGCTGTGTGGCGAGCTACTTGCCTTGAGCAGTTATGTCTTTAGTTCTGTATCGTTTTGCTGCTCTAGCAGACGAGGCTGGTGTGTGCGACCTGGTGAATATCGGATCATTTTGATTTGGGACGAAATACCCTGGCACAGAGCTGGATACAGCCAGCATCACAATTGACGAATCCATCCACGCTGCTACTGACCAGCACTTGCTCAGCACTCAGCCGTGGGCACTTACTTGACAAGGAAGTAGGACTAGGTGCAGCAACCTGGATCCAAGACAAGGCTGTCCATAGCTGCAGGGTGGGGGGCTGAGGGGACAATGGCTTCCATCTCTCATGAATAATGTGCAATTTTGTGTTTATGACAACAACTTTAAGTTTGTTCATTTCTTATTGTATCTCGTATGAATCTCTTTAAAATTGTTTTCACTTCAACCCGCTGCAACATTCTCCTTTTCCTTTATTGCCTAAGCTCCCCCACCTGCGACGCTTAATTTAGTTCAGTTCACTGAAAAATCATTGTTGACAATATTATAAATTCTAGTATTCATATTTCAATTATTATTGTGTTATCTAACCAGTATGGGTGGTATTTACTTCCATAATATTTGAGGTTCCATTTTCATATATTTCTTTGTATATAATTGAAGTGTTAAAAGAGATGAAAAATAGTATTTAGTTAATGTAAGTACCTGCAGTGTGTTAAAATGTTTTTAATTGGTGGTAGCATGCTTGTTTCTGGCTCTTTCATTCCATGCATTCATTATTAAGAATCTCTTCTTTAAAATTGTTTCTTGTGGTTTAGCAGATATTTTATAATTCATCTACTTACCTACCTGTAAATTAAATATAGACTGACAGTGAATTGTCACTTTGTGGGCCCTTAGGCTGGGGACACACATAGTTTTTTTTTCCTGTTTGGACGGACTTCAGAGAACAACACGCGCAAAAAAAAAAATCCGTCGCACGCACAACAGCGCTTTTATCTTGACGCCGCTCGTAGCAGGTACGTGGAGGGGTTGAAGGTGGGCTGTGTGACCCTTCAAACTTCAGCGTGAAATTCCTGCCTCCGACCGGAATCCGGCACGGAGTGGGCCCGTGAAAAAACCTACCATGGAGTGAAAAATCCGCTCTGCTCCGCTCCAAGCCGATGTGTGTTCCGTTCCATTTGACTGCCCAGCTGTCAGGTTCAGCGCGTGAGACGGGCGGAGTTCTTGGAAGGACACCCGCGTCGGAATCGGGATGTGTGTCCCTAGCCTTAAGGCGCGATTCAGACGCGAGCGTCCTTCCAAGAACTCCGCCCGCCTCATGTGTGGAACCTGACAGCTGTGCAGTTAAATGGAACGGAACACACATCGGCATAGAGGGGAGCAGAGCGGATTTTTCACTCCTTGGCAGGTTTTCCACACGCCCACTCTGCACCGGATTCCTGTCGGAAGCAGGAAAAAAACGTGGCTGGAATTTCACGCTGAAGTTTGAAGGGTCATAGCCACCTTCATCCCCTCCATGTCCCTGCTGCGGACGACGGCAGAATAAGAACGCTATTGTGTGTCACCTAGTCACGTGCGTGTGATGGATTTTTCTCTGCGCTCATTGTTCTTGGAAGTCCGTCGGCGTGGGAAAAAAAGCTATGTGTGTCCCCAGCCTTACTCTGTTTTTGTGTTCACGTACTGCTTTGTTATTTTTCCGTCCAGTGATATTTAGTGTCGTATTATTCAGAGCCCCCTGACCGTCAAGTTCTGTCTTAGCCGTTTACACCAGCGGACGAGGCTGATACCTCCGGGGATCTCAGCAAGTGTGTCCCTCCGCCTTGTCGTGTGAACGCTCCTCCGGGCCGGTTGTGGGCGTTCCCACTTGCAAGGGATGCCCGTTGGGAATTCGCAATAGTCATCCTGCTCTCCCCACCCGTTTGCCCTGCCATCCTGCATGTAAACGCGTGTCCTCTCAGGATCTTCTGTTCCCCTCCACCACACTTTCTTGTGTTTTCCTTCTCCACTCAAAGTCAACTGTTGCATGTATGATAAGTGTTTCATTTTGTTCTGTGCCCGTCTTTTTTCAGAATTTTTCTGTAAATTCGTTCCTGATAAATTCGTTTATTTTCGTTTCTGGCTTTATTGCGATGGAAGGGTCAACACCAGTGGGGGACCGTGAAAAAGGAATAGCTTCAAATTTGTTAGAAGTTTTTAAAACGTACCGCTTCATCACCCCAATATTTCAACAAAGACTCACCCGTCTCTTACCTGGTCGGGTCGTGTAAACGGCCGCCCGAGGGGAAGGAAGCCCCGCCCCCTCGGAGCGAGCCAGGGTACCTGGCCAGGAGCATCTCATTAAATCCGGCCCGGTCCGCTCGTGTAAAGCCCCCTTTGATGAGTTATTTGCTGTTAAATGCTGTTCATTATTTCAAGTAACAGGTGTATTTATCAAGTTATCAAGTGGTATATTTATCATGGTTTATTTATTTCAAGCGTACACTGATGAAAAAGTGTATGGTAAATCATACAAACAAGCACCACTGAGGAGTACCCAATTTTTTTCAAGTTGTCAACCAATGAGGAAATCCCATGCAGAAGCTTGGGATTGGCTCGAAACATTAAACGTCCCTAACATACAGCGGTTTCAACGTCTTACTTTTTTCAATTGATGCTCTGAAAGTGGTTGTCTTTGGCAGTATAACCATTCACCATCATGTGAATTATGCTCAACTTTGTCATGAATGGGCTGTGCGCATGGACATTTTCATTTGATAATGGGTCGGTTTGAAGCCAGGCACATGTTTGGCCAGGTCCTGGCACACCAATTTGTGTGTCATCACACACTTTATGTGATGTCCTCCCTGAAATCGAGCTCTTAGATACTGCAACGTCTAAATCTAGCATTAGCAGTGTCTTTTGCATGTTACCTTTTCTCTGTTTCCCTTTCGTTTTGGTCAGTTATTGCCGTATGGATACTGTAACCCCTACGAATCTTGAGGGTTCGTAATTTCGCCGCATGGTGAGCTCCAACCTAACAGAAGCTTCAGCAATTGATACGACTTTTCAAACATCTCAATTTTGTTTAATTCTCTTTTTAAAAAATCGAAAAGTTCTAAGTTTTTTGGATGAGCCCTTTCTTACAACTTCAAAGCTGTTCTCTTTCAATAAAAAAATAAAAAATAAAAATGCCACTGAAGATCATGCTCATAGCCTGTTTTATAATTTATAATATTATGTACGTCCCGAGTTCCCAGTGCTTGCCAGCAGCAAGGTCTTCGAATCTTCAATAAAGTAACGGCGAGTGTCTGGTGCAAAACCAAAATATATAGTTAACTACCATGATAATATGGTGGTTACCTATATATTTTGGTGAAATATATTCTTTCAAATTTGGGGAAGAAAAATGGGGGTACCTCTCATTGTGCTCTACATTTTTGGGCTGTTCTCCGAAACCCTCACCTCTAACTGAATTACTTAGTTTTTTTAATTAGTTTATTTTCAAACAAATATCTGAATTTAATGGGGAATAATGTTATTCCGATCCTCCCCGCCATGCATAAAAAATAAATATGTAGGTATTCTAATCTTATTCATAGATAGGTACCTACTTATATTATGTAAAGCTATGCGCTATAGTTGTGACACCTCCTGGAGCGTCCTGAGGTGTAATTGTATTAAAATCTAACAAACAGGTATGTACCGTTCTTTTATTCTTACCTAATACTTTGTTTTTGACCACAATCTCAAAAAATTGATGTCTGTTGAATGGATGTAAAATTTAAATTCAGTTTTTCTACACTTGATATACTTATCGATGCATATGACCCATTTCATTAAAATCAGTTGGTAAATCTCGAACAGGCTCACACCATGTTTTCATTAAATGAATCTGCCTGGTTGTTCACTGTCTATGAAATGTTTATGCTACAAAATCGAACCTCTAATATGAGAACTGTTTTCTATATATTATATTGTATCTTGAACGTTGTGCCTTAATAATATTATTAATTAAACTCGAACTTGATTTATAACGAACTTTCTCTTCCCAAATCCAAAAAACGAAATCTGTGCTCATTGTTGCCAACCTAAAACTACCTACATGTAAAGACTAAAAAACGTGGCTCTTGAAGTTCAGCATTTTAGGTTTTGGACATCATTGAGTAAATTTCGTTCCATGTCTGTGACCAGTGCCTCCACATTGTTGGAAGAACCTACTCCTTAAGATTTTGGTGAAAACTGAAAGGTCGTTAGGTATCACACTGGCAAGATTTATGAAAAGGTCGTAGTAAGCATATCAGATATAACAGAGCTAATTAAGTTTTAGCAGTTACCCAGTGGGGTCGCAGGCATAATGAGAGCCAAAAGGAATCTGTTGAATAAATTTTATTTTGTAGTAATATTTATTTTTTTACTAATATGTCATTCAAAACATGAATCATTCTTAATGAAAAGCATAGTTTTTATTGAATTTTCCTCAAAATTATTGATTGTATAACTGCATTTTAAATCATTTTTTTCTAATTTTGGATGCATTATTAATAATTTTTTTAGTTTGAGATAACTTCATCCAAATCAACAGATCATGTAACTTATTTTGAATGCAAATAATAATCCAAACTGACGTATAGGTTTGTTCACAGTGATTCTCAGGCTCTTTTCGGACTGTGTAGTATCCATGACTGGCTGTTCAGTGTTTTCCTGACCATCAAACCCCAGTATTCTGATTGCCATTCCAGTTCACAGAAGATAGGGCGAACGAGAAACTGACCATGCGCTGCCTTCTTGATTCCCAACCATTATCAAATTGGAACCTTTCTCAAACGTTTATCAAGGTGGTATGGATCCATACATGGTTTATTACGGTTTTCTAGGTGTCAGCTAACCGTTGAAAAAAACTGCAAACAAAGGTACTAGCGTTTGGATAACTCCCATGGAAGAAAAGGAGAGGAAGGAGCGTAACAACTTGACTTACGATGAAAGTATGCACAGTAGCTTGAATAGCACTCAAATATATTTTGTAATTTTACAGGAACTGTGTTCTAATTACACCTGCATAGCTACAGGTGATAATATGTACATGGAGTCATTATGGACTGTCCATCAAACAGGTGTAGTAGGCCTGAGTTTTTGAGTAGACCTCTACTGCCACGCTATCTAAGTAACAACCTCAAAAAACTCTAGTTATCTGCAGGACATCCCTACCACAGAACAGGAGACTATCACCATCCATGTTCCCAAATGTAGAAGTTTCATCTGATGCCATGGAAGCAAGGGAGAGGAAGGTCCAGTCAATGTAAAATGACGTGCATATGGATCCTACTCAACACTATAGTGTCCAGGGATAACCGATAGTAGTCTAGGCATCAGTCTAGTGAACTATAGTTACTTTCGCAGGTTTGCAACCAGTAAACCCAGCTGGCGTTCACCTGCCAAACTAGAACCACCCAAATTTAATAAATTACGAACTTATTAGTTACGTACCAAATATTCTTTCTACGTCTCTATTCCATAGAATGTTCTAAATTACGAAAAATCATCCACATGATAAATAGGTATACCATCAAAAGGAGGTTGGTGGACCTTTCTACTTGATTTTGAGCTGCATTGTCCACAAAGGATAAAACTCAAATGAACCTGAAGAACCTACCTGGAGTGCCCACACCGATTATTATCAATAATTTAAAGGACATGAGGAAAAGATGAGACTTGAAATTCAAATTATTATTGTCGACTATATTTGAATTGGTTATTTCAGAAACAACACATGTAACATTTTTGACGGTTTTGAGTTGAGAGTGGATCTTTGTGCATCATCCCAAGACCCAACTTTTAGCGCAGAAACAGCACAAGATTGATGGCTTCTTAATGGAGAAATCTGGGTTGAACGATTTCGTACAGAGCAGAAAAAACACAAGTGAACCACTTGTGCTGTTTCTGCGGAAAAGTGGTAAGAATATTGTTGTCATGTTGCTACCACTGTCACTACATGGAGCACAACAATCTATGGCCACCCTGCATCTGTTTAGGTTCATTTAAAAACAAAGCCTCCCTGTTTGGACTGTGGTCGGATGAGTTTATTTACATAGTATCTAGTTTTCACGTGAAACATGTCGAGCAGTGAGTCAGAAAGTGATAGTGTGCATAGAAAAAGAAGAAGAGGTGTCCCCACCTCTTCGTGAAGGAACCACGTTCCTTCATCTTCAAAGTGCTCTAGTTTGAGAACGGAATAAGATATCGCAATTCTGATTTCACCATCGTGTTCAGCGTACAAAAACCTTTAAAATGAGGTGTCACTTGTCAGACTTTCATTTTGGGAATTTATGGGTAATTTTTCCCCCATAAAACACCCCAAAACTCCCCCTTAGAGTGACCCGATTCTGCCCATCTACGAACTTAGCCTGTCGATTGCCAAGACAGATTTTTCGTGCAAATTTGAACTTTTTATCTCAATTCTTTCTAGAGTTATCGTCTGGAATGACATATTTATATATTTATATATATATATATATATATAATTTTTGGTGTCTTTCGGCAGTGAATTCAGGATGGTCTGAAACGGATTTTGGTATAAAAATCTTTCGGAAATTCGAGTTTTAAAAATTTTGGACCGAGAACAATAGCTTCCTTTTCTTCGAAAATTCGCTAAAAGAACATAATTAGAGAAGCTCGGGTGCAAGGTAAGGCTTATCAGTCCTATTCAAGTAAGGCAATTCTGGCCAAACGGCAAGACACAGATGATACCTGCATGTGTGGTTCGCGATGCTATTCTTCGATTTGCGAGGAAAACAAGTGAGTTTTGTGGAAAACTTCCTACTCTTTGGAGAGTAAAAACACTCAGGACATTGACAATGTCAGATGAGCCCAGGTACTTCGAGTACGGAGCCTCAGAAAACAAAACCAAAGCATAACATGTGAAGGCCAATGTGGACGACAGTTGTTGGAGTGAGAGGGAAGATGAGGAAGAAAATTCGTTCTAACTCGGCAACGGATTGATCAATTTTCAATCTGAAAAATTATTTGGGTTACTTTCAGAAAATCACTGACGGGTAGTGAAACTAAATTTTTTTTTTCAAATTTTTTTTAACTTTTTTTTAAATTGACGGACAAATTACACGAGTGCGTAAGAACACTTTCATGAGGCTTTATGGTGTAACCCATGAGCGAGTTCGTCCGTTCGTCGTCTGTGTAACTTACTGGTAGCTGAGCAAGTGCCTGAGGATTTGAGAGGTTTGAACAGAAGTGGAAATGACATAAGAAACTTGCGTCAAGATACAGAAACCGTATTTTGAAGTGTGAAGTGAAACAAACGTAAAATATTCGTGTTAGGTTTATTAATTTTAAAAAACAAGATACATTATTGATGGTCATGAAATTCTTTTCGAAATGGACATAATCTGACTTGATCTCTAAATTATTAGCACTTCTATCGTTCAGGACTGGAATATTGATGAACAGGGAACAGCAGCCAGTGTTTCCGTCTGAAAAGGAATAAACCCAGTGGTAATTAATGTAGGCACTTGGATTAGTTCCAAGTTTCCTGTATGCACTGATATCCTGTATCGTACTGATATTTCGACGTCAGAATCGGCTTTAGCACCGTCCAAGACCAATATGGGCAACTTTCACATAGAAAATCAGAGGCCGTACCTCAATGTTATGTGTAGAACGCCTGTCAATAAGTCTAGCACTTGGCCGGATTCATACCGTTTGATTCACGATCATGTTGACGAAGCTTTTCGTGCAAACGAACGGCTGGTCACTTACAATGCTCCGGGTGGTCTCAAAAAATGCTTTAGTTCAAGATCAAAAACGTAAAAAAACCATACTTCTATTGAAAGTTTTCGAGCTACGGCGTTCTAAAAATTACAACCCCTATTTTTCACCCCAAAGAGATGACTGACAGTAACGCCGAGCTTCGAGGACCAACTAGAGCCCAAACGGGGCCTACAAACCAAATTTCATTAATTTTGGTTCATGGTACCTAACTAACAAAAGTGCGAAGTACGGCGGACAGACAGAAATTTTGGTTTATTATTTTAATTGCCTTTCTGATTTCACACACTTCGAAACGTAAACCGCCAAATGGTGAGGGGTGGGGGGGGGGGGTTTAAATTTTTTTTTTTTTTTTTTCATGCTCGATTCCAAAGGTTCATTACTGAAAATGATAAACCAAAATTGTCACATGGGTTTATTATTCTACTGGACACACCTACAGAAATGTTAGCTGTTCATTTATTGTTTCTTTCATGTGCAATTATTGAAATGCATATTTTTTATGGTTTTCACCAATTTTGGCCCCAAAAACACCTATTTAGGCTCGGGGTTTTTTTAACAGATTTTTTAAAATCATTGATAGTACCTACCATTTAATTGTCTTGATTCACCTTTTGATACTACTTCCAGTGTTATTATACAAAAAATGTTATTATGGAAATTTCAGACAATTTCACATGTTTTTGACTAATAAAAAATGAATTTCGGGAGCTTAACCTTCGTTACAACCTCAAATCTTCATTCTTCGGTCAAAATCAACCTAATATTCGGTCTTCTCGCCCTAAAAAAAACATGGAAAACGATACCTCTCAAGCTCATGTTCACTAAAACCTCAAAAATCCTTCGAAAACCCCTATTTTTACACCAAATTTTCTCCATCACACCCATGGGTGTATTCCTATCGGGCTGCCGAGTTTCGGAGCACAACTAGGTCCCAAATGTGTTCCCAAATGGGGACCCAAACTGTGAGCGGAAGAACGACGATTTTAGACCAAAATTTTACGTAAATTTAAGGCTGAAACTTCGTTAGAACACTCACGTCTCGTTTCACTCTTTGGTCGAAATCGACTTCATATTCGGTCTTCTCGTCCCAAAAACATGGAAAACGATACCTCAAAAGCTCATACCGATACCCATTTTCACTCATAACACCCCTGGGTATATTCCGATCGGGCTGAAAAGTTTCGGGACACAACTAGGGCCCAAATGGAGCATGTGTGCGAAAGAACGAATTTTTTAGACCGAAAATGAAGCCGGTACACGTGATACGGCGGACGGAAATTGCATTTTTGGAATTACGCACCTTGAAACGTAAAAGAACAAATTTTGAGGGGGTGTTATAAAAATTGTTTGCTGAGCGATTACATAGGTGTATTATTCACAGAATAATAAACCAAAAGTCTGTAAAACTTAATTAGGGTACGCTAAGGTTGGGCCCGGACGTGCAGCGCTGCGGGTAAACTGGCTTGGAGGCTACTGATGTAGGTAGCTGCGTTATCCATTACATAAATGACAGAACGTTGGCTGCAGAGGTTCTCCATTACATATGTTCGAATTGATTTTGTAAACTGATACCTTCAGTCTACGAAAACGCAATTCGGCTTGCGAATGGAGGCGATCCCAATGTATCGGGTGGCAAGTCGGTCACATGGTAATCGTGCTGTTGGTAGTTCAAATAGGACAGTCATACAATACCTACCTACGCTACGTTTTCAAAAGACCTTTTTTCGCAATTTTGGCTGAGATATCGATCGGTAAAACATTTGGTCAAGTGTAACCCATGAATTACTTGGCTCTGCCTGGGACCACATACCACCCCCGGATTTCCGGTCTTTCCGGCAGTTGTTAAGGTGGTTATGGGCGTTACAAAAAACATCTGCGTACGCGCAGACGAAAAATGTAGCCTGTGCTTAATAAAACTGTCGTGATTCCCTCTCAGAATCTACTCCTGTAATACCATGCGGTTTTACCAAATAAACGCGGAGAACGCCGAGCTGGGGTTTCCCCAACCGCCATCCGCCTCAACCGACTTTAACGGTTGATTGTGGGCCGGGGATGGGTGGAAAAATCCTTATAAATACTCGCCCTTCTGGCCCAGCTCAGCATTCGACAACTCGACCCCCGATTTGCGACTTCTCTCTCAAACCTCTCTCCCTCAAACCTTTCCCTCCCAAACCTCTCTCTCCCTTCCCCTCTTCCAACACCTTAAAAGATCTCCTGCTGTTGGTGAAAACCGCGGGGAGCACGTCCCTAAAAGATCTCCTGCTGTTGGTGAAAACCGCGGGGAGTTAGTCCACAAATCCCATAGGAGCCCGTCCTCTCATTCTTCTCTCCTCATCCTTCACTCTCTCCTATTTCGTGAATTGTTCCACGACTCTCTGGTGGCCCCTTCCCACCATCCGGCCTTACTGTTGTGAAAACCCATCGTTCACGGCAAGTGTTGAACAAACCTAACCGCTCACCATAAAAACTAATATGGAATTACCTGGATATCTACCTGCACTTACACTCCCAATTTCAGTTCTTTTCGACCTTTTTCGTGTATGTACCTAACCACCTGAGGGCGTGGACTCACGTGGATGTCCCAGATACTAGCAACTTGGTACCTAACTACACTGGAGGGACACCAAGAACAGGGAGAGAATGCCGCGAAAAATGATCTATCGCTTTAGGAGGGTCTAAGTAACAAATCTGAATTTGTTTATGATAGACCAAAGAACAAGGCTCCATCACTCACTTTATATATATATATATATATATATATATATATATATATATATATATATATATATATATATATATATACTAGCTGTGTACCTGCGCTTCGCAACGGTAGATTTTAATATGCCTGTATCCCCCCCTCCTCAACTGATCAGAAACCTTCCCCAATGCCAACCCTAACTGCCTTTAACCCCCCCCCCCCCCGTATCCTATGAACCCTCCCTACCTGGTTGGAAACATTCCTCAATGTTCACACAACAAATTCCCAAAGTTGCACTCCAATTGGTCAAGTAGTTTTGAAATTTCTGTAGACCCCCCCCCCCCCCTCTCATAACCTGTACCCCCCTCCCACTAACATCCTGATTGAAGTACCACTTGAATGTACTCGTCGAGCTGAATCCAGAATCTAATTACAATCGGATTTACGTCCAACCGTTCAAAGTTATTATAAGCATAAACGTCCTCATAGAATGATTATAACACGTTTTTTAGTAGTATTTCATTCATAGCGTTTCAACGGATGGACAGATTCAAATGCGGATTTTTCATAAACCTTCCCAGATAAATTCTGCGTCAAATGGTACCAGCCGCAACTTTCTACGTTCAGCCGTTCTCAATTGATGCCGAGACAAACAAACAAACAAACAGACACTGTTTTATTATATGTATAGATGTGTGTTTTACCGTTAGTTATTATTCTATGGTACTTTCATTTTTTGGCCCGAATTCTTTTGTTCGTAGTTATTTTCAATTAACTTGTAAGCAAGGCCAGGCTGGCCGGAGGGAGCACAGAGAAATTAACGGGGGCCCCCTGAAGTGTAGCTCGACGTAGGAAAAAAAAGCGCTGCAAAGTCCTTGCCACATGGGTTTATTATTCTACTGAACATACTTACTGAAATTTTGGCTGTTCATTTATTGTATCTTTCATATGCAATAACTGAAATAGGCATTTTTGACAGTTTCTACCTATTGCAGAGTGTTATTCTGTTAACAGTAGAAGATATTGCACTGAAATGTCAGAAAATGGAAAAGTTGTATTTCTGAATTAAACTCTGAACGACGACAATAATAGAACTGGGGAATTTTGGCCAAAACACAATCATGATGTTGTCAATTTGGGTTTCCAACGAGTAGATCATCCAAACATCCAAGCTAGTGTAGAGGTCCAGTTGCTCAACTCTCAATACTCCCACTGCAGCTGGACTGGAACTCTTCTTTCTTGATGAGATTCAAATCAAAGGTTTCGTCATAATATCAGCAATTTGGCGATTGGACTCCACATACTGAAGAGTAAATTCTGTTCAAGTTTCTCCCGAATGAAGTGATACGAAACATCGATGTGCTTAGTTCTTTTATGAAATTCCGGATTTTTGATCAAGCGGATGGCACTCTGATTATCCACGAACAGCGTAGCATTTCCTTCCTCTCCAGTGAGCTCTGTTAGTAGTCTTTTCACCCAGCTTTCTTTCTTTCTTTCTTTCTTTCTTTCTTTCTTTCTTTCTTTCCTTCTTTCTTTCTTTCTTTCTTTCTTTTTTCCTTCTTTCCTCCTCCAAGTACCCATACAGGAATGCCGTCTTAACATCAAACTGAACTAGATCCATATTTTCGGCAGCAGCCAAAGCCAAAACCGTTCGCGCAGATTCATACCTCACAACAGGACTGAATGTTTCATGGTAGTCTTCCCCATAACTTTGTGAGAACCCTCGGGCAACTAGCCTGGCTTTGTACCGACCGCTAGGCTGCTTAATCCTGAACACCCACTTATTGTCTACTACTGACCTTCTTGGAGGCAATTCTACGAGTTCCCAGGTTCCATTTTTATGCAGGGAGTCTAGCTCTTCCTTCATTGCTTGCTTCCATTTGTCAGCATCAGGGCTCTTCACAGCCTCCTCATAACTCTGGGGTTCTGAATTGACTGCCATAGCTGTGCAGCACGTGAACTGTTTGGCTGGCTTGCGTTCTCTCAATTTGTAAAAAGATTCAGCCTGTCCCATCCTGTTGGTATCTTCAGACGAAACAGCTATTGGAAGTGGTAAAATTTCATTACAAGACAATTGTTGTACGGCTACAGGAACTTCGATTGACTCATTACTTGAAGGTTGTTCTATGGGAGTTTCGGGATGGTCTATGAGGGCTTCGGGATTAACTATTGCAGATGGTAGAGCAGTTTCGGAACCTTCAACTTGAGAATCAATGTCTATACTGACAACGCAACTATCAACACTGCTACTTCCCCGATACACCTGGTCCTCTAAGAAAAGTACATCCCTACTGAATTCAAATTTACCTTGTAGAGGATAATAAATTTTGTATCCTTTCACACAGCTATCATACCCGACAAAAATGCCTTCTTTACTTTTGGGGTCGAATTTGCTTCTCTTTTGTTTTGGTATGTGTGCGAATACTCTAGATCCAAACACCCTCAAATGACTGATCCCACAATCATTATTGTGCCAAAGTTCAAACGGCGTTTTGCCTTGCACAGAACTTGTCCCAGTCAGGTTAAGAACATATGCTGCAGTGTTCACTGCTTCAGCCCAAAGGCGTTTTTCCAAGTTTTTTTCATGCAGCATACTCCTAGCTTCTTCAACAATGGTCCTGTTATCCCGCTCAGCTGAACCATTTTGTTCGGGATTGTAGGGGACAGTTCGTTGGTGAATGATACCTCTACATTCCAACATTGTTTTTATGGTATTATTACATGACTCAAGTCCATTGTCTGTCCTGAGAACTTTTATGTCATGCCCTAAAGTATTTTTAGTGAGTTTCAAGAATGTCTCGAGCTTGTTATGCACCTCACTTTTGTGTGCTATAAAATAGACTGTTCTAAAATGCGAGTAGTCATCTTTAAACAACAGAAAGTATCTTGACCCTCCGACTGAATTGCACTCCATGGGACCTGCTAGGTCTGCATGAATCAGATCACCTGGACCAGAGGAAATAGTTTCGCTACTTCTAAACGGTGTCCTGTGTTGTTTTCCTAAGATGCACCCTTCACATTTTGGAAAACCTTGAATATTATTGACCTTGATGTTCTTACGTTCCAGAATTTTCTTGCAATGCTCGACATTTTGATGCGCTAGCCTGCAGTGCCACAGGTACAGTGACTCTACGATGCAGGCATGATGACTGGGCTCCAGAACTTTGAACTCCATTTTATAGAGCCTACCTTTCCGAAAACCAGTGGCGATTTCATTTCCTTGGTGATCTGAAAGAGCACATTTATTACCACTCATAAACAAATCCATTCCCTTTTCCATTGCCGCTGAGACAGAGAACAAATTTTTTTCAAGTCTGGAATGTACAAAACATTTTTCAGATACCTTGCGGTCCACGCCCCCCCTCCGAAAACCATGACGTTTATGTCACCTGTACCTGTTGCATGAATGCTTGACCCATCTCCAATCTTGACTGGAACCGGTTGAAGGGACTCAAAATTCGAAAACCATTCTCGAATGAAGCACATGTGATCAGTAGCCCCAGAATCTAAATACTACTCACAGTCTGCAGTGGCCTCATCAGAAACATTAACTAACGCCATGTTACTAGCTTGCGACTCATTTAGAGCAGCAAGTTTGTTCTGTAACTTCCTGCAGTCTCGCTTAAAGTGTCCTGGCTTTTTACAATACCTACACACTAAGTCCTTAATTTTGTGCTGTTGACTGTTGCGCTGAGCTGCTAATGCTACATCATCTTGCTTTCCTAAAATTCGTTTTTCCTTGTTAAGAAGTCGAGCAGTGAGATTTCCTAGATTTCTGTTAGCTGCTGTTTCTGACTCCCAGGCACTAAAAAAATGGTCAAACGTGGAAGGCAATGTTGTCAGTATTTTGGTCATCAGCATGTTTTCTGAGAGCGGTTCCCCTAATGTACGCATTTGGTTTGCTATGCTCTCCAACTATGAGATATGCGTAGATATGTTATCTTGAGGATTTTTTTCGTACTTAAAGAACCTTTCTTGTGCGCTGAACAGATTGTTTCCTGACCTATGTTCGAAAACAGACAACAATTTGTCCCACATTTCTCTGGCTGTTTGACAGGACATGATGAGCACAGTCACATTGTCACTTACAGTTGTTACAATGAGCTTACGGACTTTGGCGTCTGCCTTCTTCCATTCCTTCAGTACTCTGTTGAAGTCTTCAACTGCCGCTTCATCAGCCCCTGCAGCTAAAACGGGTTTTTGCGACTCACCATTAATCAAACTAAGCATGTCGTCCGCTTCAAGAAGAGTTTGAATCTTGAACTTCCATATTGCAAACCCATCTTCATCTCGAAGTTTCTCAATCGTGGTCGTAACTCTGTCTTCTGACATCTTCTTTGTCTACACTGGGCCCATAACCTATTGCAGAGTGTTATTCTGTTAACAGTAGAAGATATTGCACTGAAATGTCAGAAAATGGAAAAGTTGTATTTCTGAATTAAACTCTGAACGACGACAATAATAGAACTGGGGAATTTTGGCCAAAACACATGATGTTGTCAATTTGGGTTTCCAACGAGTAGATCATCCAAACATCCAAGCTAGTGTAGAGGTCCAGTTGCTCAACTCTCAATACTCCCACTGCAGCTGGACTGGAACTCTTCTTTCTTGATGAGATTCAAATCAAAGGTTTCGTCATAATATCAGCAATTTGGCGTTTGGACTCCACATACTGAAGAGTAAATTCTGTTCAAGTTTCTCCCGAATGAAGTGATACGAAACATCGATGTGCTTAGTTCTTTTATGAAATTCCGGATTTTTGATCAAGCGGATGGCACTCTGATTATCCACGAACAGCGTAGCATTTCCTTCCTCTCCAGTGAGCTCTGTTAGTAGTCTTTTCACCCAGCTTTCTTTCTTTCTTTCTTTCTTTCTTTCTTTCTTTCTTTCTTTCCTTCTTTCTTTCTTTCTTTCTTTCTTTTTTCCTTCTTTCCTCCTCCAAGTACCCATACAGGAATGCCGTCTTAACATCAAACTGAACTAGATCCATATTTTCGGCAGCAGCCAAAGCCAAAACCGTTCGCGCAGATTCATACCTCACAACAGGACTGAATGTTTCATGGTAGTCTTCCCCATAACTTTGTGAGAACCCTCGGGCAACTAGCCTGGCTTTGTACCGACCGCTAGGCTGCTTAATCCTGAACACCCACTTATTGTCTACTACTGACCTTCTTGGAGGCAATTCTACGAGTTCCCAGGTTCCATTTTTATGCAGGGAGTCTAGCTCTTCCTTCATTGCTTGCTTCCATTTGTCAGCATCAGGCTCAACTCTCAATACTACCAATTTTGGCCTCCCAAGAACACGTATCAGGCTCCTATTTTTGACTTATTATCTTTGATCATTGATAGTGCCATTTAATTGCCTTGATTCACCTGTTGAAACCGTTTCTAGTGGTATTATAAAATTTATGTTGATTTCAATTTTCCAGGTTTTTGACTCATAAAAAACGAATTTTGGGAGCTCAACCTTTGTTACAACCTCATTCTTCACTCTTTAGTCAAAACAAACTTCATACTCGGTCCTCTCGCCCTAAAAAAACATGGAAAACGATACCTCACAAGCTCATGTTCACTGGAGCCCCCACCCTAAAAAAAAAAACCTCAAAAGCCCCTATTTTAACACCCATTTTTGCCAGTGACGCCGAACATTGCGGCGTGTATTTTGGGGGTACCTACCTAACTGTCCATATTTCCATTCAAGACACTAAAATTATCTACCTACTATTTGTGGCGTTGTCGAGGCATGAAAATCTATGAAAATTCTGCATCCTGCTACCTATCCACTGGAGAAAAAACTCATTGTGAAAGTCAGTGACGATTGGACCGTCAAAATGAAGGTTGTGACTTGGGAGGAAGCCCACTTGCTGCCTACACACTTGTTTGGCATTTTACGTTTCCAGTCAGGGGGACGATTAAGTTTCCTCCTCATCGTATCTGTCATGATGGTTGAGGAATACGTCGTCATAGAGGGACCCGTGCTAGTGACCGTGGGTTAAGAGGGCGCGGGACGGGAAGGCCAGTAGCACACCCAACCACGATAGTGCGCTGACGATCGAGGTGGCGGTGATTTTGGCCCAATTTAAAATTTTATTTTTGTTCAAATCTGATGCATTTTTGTGATCGGTTGACGTAGGGGTTATTTCCAACTAATATAGTCAATTTACAATTTTTTTTTCTCCAAAACTGTAAGTAAATCACAGCCTGAGAAAACTTGAAAATAGTTTTCAACACAGGGTCTGCAGGCCCTTAAGAAGATTGGTCGCGAAGGCGAGATGATGTACCCACCTTTGACTGTCTGCAAACACCATTCGCTTCCTGCATTATCGCCTTCCTCACAACGCCCTTGCCTGACACACCTAATAGACTCGTATTTTTATCAACTCGTGTATTTAACAACGCTTGGACATCATCCCGGTCACTGGCCGATTTTATCATTCTAGAAATGACACTCGATGAATGAGAATGGGCAAGATGTAACAATAAAAGTCATTTTCTCAATAGCTTAACTGCAGAAAGATCGGCTACCTACCTACAGCTGTTCGAGTGATACCTTTCTTTGAATCTTCCTAATGGATTATGAATGATCTCCTACGATACAACCAAGACAAACTCAGTTGTTCAATCGATTATTCGACTTGTTGCTTGTTTGGACAGCTCGATTAACGCAAGATTATGAAGGTTTTACATGTTTTGAACGATTATATGACTTAAATCAGTCTTGGAGGGTGTAGTAGGATCTACTGAAGGGGGAAATCCGTTGGAAAATCAGTTTCCCAGTAGTAGGTACTTATTCCAGAGCATTTCATTGATAGTTTTCATCTTTCCAGACTACTGGTCGAAAATGTGTTTATGGTTTTTGTGGTATTGATCGTTGTCAATATTGTTCTGACATAATTCTTTGGTGGAGTGAGCGTTAACAGATTCTGCGCATGGGCTAAAATGGAAAAAAATCCTAGTTACGCTCATATATCATAGCCGGTTATATTCTACAGATTTTGATAAAATTTCTCTCGCATTTTATTTTTAAATCATGCGTTTTGATAGGGCCCTCTTCAATAGGTATTCCGATTAGAGTGACGGCAGATCTGCTCATTCGCACATTTGATATTTTATTGTTGCTGTTGATAGGTCCAAACGTTCAGTGACACGCGTAGTAAGGTTGGCTGGTAGGTCGAAAGCCTCATTCAGGCATTCGTTAATGAGACTAATACAGTAGCACTAGAATATGATTAACATCGGTAACAAACAAATAAATAGGTATGTACTTAATGCATAATGAATAGAATAGAATAGAATAGAATAGAATAAAGTTTATTCACAAATGATTTTACAATGACATAAGACAAATGAGTAACAAATACAATGGTACTTAGGCGCTAAACATTTAATTGATTCTGCCTAACGATAGGCTATGCCCGTGTTGTTGGGCAATCAGTTGCCAATTGCATAGTATTCTATCAACCATCGATAAAAATTCAAAACTCAACCGTTCAATAAAAGCTTGAGTTACATGATCACAAAGTTACAAGAAGTTACATGATCAACAGCATACACCCGCCAACATTTTTATTTATCATAGGTATATACTGCCGATTAAGCTATCAATCCCTCCCATTCCTCTCCTGACTATCCATGATAAAATTTCAGTTTTGTAATTAGATCTCGTGCAGTTCATAGGAGATTTCATGTTAGTGCTTATACTCCTGTGGATTATGTATATTACGTAAGATGGACTATGAGTAGTAAGAACCAGCCGGGGTCTAGGGGGAACAATATTTCCTGCAGACACAAAGCGTGTAAAGTAAATAGGTGTCCTTGTATCGTTTATAATGTTTGGGTGTTTGTGATAAAATAATAGCGAAATCTTCACATAGAGTTGACGAATATTGAAGACCTTTACCAGGTCAAAAACCTCCTCAGTTGGGGTTCGACGAGGAAGAGACATCATAGTTTTTAGAATAGATTTTTGTTTCAAATATAGTTTGTTTATATGAGTGGTAAAAGTACCACCCCAAGCTAATATTCCATACTGAATTACAGGCTGACACATGCTATAATACACTAGTTTAAGTTTCTCCTTAGGTAAAATTTTTCTTATGTTATAGAAGATATAGGAAAACTTTTTAATTTTATTACAACAGTAGTCTATATGGGGGCGCCATGACAACTCTTGATCTATTATAACACCTAGATATTTATGGTAATTTACCATATCAATAGTCTCTCGAGAATATACTCCAAGAAGACTGCTGTCCCTTTGTACTTCCAATATTAACTTCCTATCATAAATGTCAGCTTTGTTACTACCAAACACAATTAGCTTCGTTTTTTTAGTGTTGAGTGTCAGATAATTTCCATAAAACCAGTCATTTAAAAGTTTCATTGATATGGATGCTTGGGTAAATGTTTCCTCCCACGTATCGCCTTCCACCACCAACGCTGTGTCATCAGCAAATAAGTAGAGTTTGGATTTGTACATTCTTAGCTGCACAATGTCATTGATATATATTAGGAAGAGAAGTGGTCCTAGAGTGCTTCCTTGAATAACACCGAAATCATTATTCAGCTCATCACTCATACAATCACCTATTGAAACAACTTGTCTACGATTCGTAAAGTAGCTTTTAAACCATTGTAAACTGGAGTCTAAGATACCTACCTCCTTCATTTTCTCGAATAGATGTTGCCTATGTATGGCATCAAATGCTTTGGCAATATCTAACATAATAAGGGCTCCTTTCTTTTTTTGTTCTCGAATGTCATAAAGATCGGAGGTTAGGGCATAAAGAGCTTCCTCCACTCCAGCGCTTTTCCTAAACCCGAATTGTCTAGAATTGAGCACCTTATTACGTTCTAAAAATGCATATAAATGATCTTTAACATGTTTCTCAAGTATCTTTGATAGAGAGCTTAGCATTGATATAGGCACAATCAATTACTTGCTCAGATAAATCAAAACTAGGTACCTTCTACATCATTACATGCTTTTTAATGATTTAGGCAATCACATTCCAGGGAGTTTCCTCCGACAACCCTTTCTTTCGAGGGCTTAGACATAGAAGAATGTTACAATGTAGATGTGCTGTGTAGACCTGTCGTTCTCAAAACTAGATCCCGTATCCCCCCCCCCCCCCCCCCTACCTACTGTAACTATTTAGACCGGCTTTCAGGACCTTGCCATCCCCTCTCGACGGTCTGAAGAAGCCGGCGGTAAGTTTTCAATATTTATAATCAAAATCATAGTCCAAAATATTGAAACTATTAAAAAGAATAACAGCAAAACATCCCACTTGATAGCCAATAAGGTAGGTCACCGGTTCGCCACTTCGATCGGAAGTTCGGGACTATCTCTTTTCTGCTATAACGCTGAGCGTAGACCATATTATTGTTGGCGATCACTCTCCACTTGTGATTCCTTGCTAGCAATCCAGTGAATGTTGAGATGATCCGGGTGAAAGCAAAAGTTTTTTCTTCGTGCGTTTTGACCCCCCCCCCCCCCCCCCCCCACAACAATTCCTAATATAAGGAAACTTTGTGAATAAAGGAGCTCGTGAAACATATATAACTGAATATTTTGAACTCGAGTCCTACAGATCCATAAGCCTGCTCTCAGTGCTGGGGAAAATCTTTGAAAAGATTCTATTAAATAGGATTATCAAAGTGCTGCAGGTCACGCCGAGAATCCCAAATTTTCAATTGGTTTTCGGGCTCACCACTCCTCCACCCAACGAGTACATAGGATAGTAGAGTACATCGCCAAAGGATATGAAGATAAGAAGCACAGTTGCTGTGTTCCTGGATGCGCAATCTGTCTTTGATAAGGTATGGCATAAGGGCCTTCTGTTTAAGCTCAAGCTCTTCCTACCCAATTGTCTCTACTTGCTGATGAAGTCTTTTCTCAGTGAACGAAAGAAGAACCTTCCAGGTGAACGTAGGGGAAGCCTTCTCCTCTTTTAAAGATGCTTTTGCTGGTGTGCCCCAAGGATCACCCCTCCTATACAGTCTATTTTTTTTTTTTATATTTTTTTTTAAGGAATAATTTATTTTGATTTATACAAATCTTAAAGTGGGGAATGGCAGACCGGAGAGTGCGTGGACTTGGTGTCTTCTACTTCTACCACTGGGCGTTCAGGGGGTTCACCCCAGCTCCATCCTCCAGGCCCAGACACCGCATATAGGTTCGCGTTCCTCTCAGTCGAAGCGAAACCACCCATATTATAGAAAACTGCGTCCGCACCCTGACCCACCCCAGAACTTGGGAATACGGTTTCGACCACTTGGTTGATAGAGTGATGGCCATTTGCTTCAGGAATATGGAGTATTCCCTGTGCAGCGCTCCGTGTCGGTCGAGCAGATGAGGGGAGTGAATGACCCCCGTCTGTCCTCGGCAGCCCTGTCATATTTCCCGTGTTTTTCCCTGGCTGCTGCATTAGCCACGGTATCCCAGTCATTGGTACAGTGAGAGGCAGCGTCGGCATTCACAATGCGGTTATCAAAAATCTCACTGTCCCAGACCCCCTGGATTTTTATGTCCGCCACTAGCGCTGGGCTTCCATCTTCCGCCACTCGCAACACCGGTTCCGTAGCCACCCGCCCCCCATGCAAGGCTCGCCATTTTCGCGCACTCGTCACGGACATAGTCATGGCCTCTTTTTACCAGTCCCCCTATTTTACAATTCAGTGCGTGGTTAATATCATACATCACTCCGCACCCATCGCAGCTGGCCGGGAGGCTTCGGGGCGTGTGTCCATATCTCATGGCTATTGCGTCTTGAAATTGGGTAGGCGATAAATCAAAACCATCTGCCGACTTTGGAAGGACGGTCAGCCACTGGGGCGCCGAAGCAGCAACTATTCGCCGGAGCACCCTTTTTTGATTTGGCTGCAGTGATTCAATGACAGCTTGGCTCTGCTGGTGTTCCTGTTCTGTTTTTTGCTGCCTCGCATCTGTGAGCACCCGCTTCGCGTGCTCCCAATGTGCACCATAATCCAGAGGAGCACCCGACTTGATGGATTGGGCCAGAAGCTCTACCACTCGTTCGGAAGTGTGGAATGCCTGGGCTTGTGTGTCCACCGGGTTCTGGATAGCCAAGCCCCCTAGTTGCACGGGTAATTCCAGGAGGGCATGCTCATTTTCAGTCATCTCCCGACCCACCAGAGCGGGCATGAATTGTGATCGGATGGCGTCTATCAAAGGTTGGTATTCCTCGGCACAGCCCTGTATCACCCTCTGCACAAATGCCCACTCACACTGTAGTGACTTTGTGAATGCGGCATGGGCTGCCTGGGGACTTTTCTTGGCTGCAAGTGCAAAGATTTTCACATAATCCAACCACTTTTCTACTTTACCTCTTACAAACTGTTTCTTCTCTGAGGCTGGCCCAATCATCCCCCCCAAGAACCGCTTGGCTCGCACAATTCCCACATTCAGGCCTCGCAGCACATCCTCGGCTTCCTTCTCCAGCCCTGCTTTTATGACCAGGAAGCTCTTCTCAGGTTCGGGAAAGTATCCCCATTTAGGACCCTGTTGTCGTAGCCGATCGAACCACGCTCGAACCTGACGAAGATTTCCACAGCAGGCAGAATCATCGGCATACCAGTTCTGTTTATATTGGTCACTCTTCAGGCTTCTGATCAAGGGTAGGGTTCCAACAGCATTTCCGAAGAAGTCTTATAGAAAAACAGAAATTCTGGAATTAATCCACACAGATATTTGCGGGCCGAGTAAAGTCGATTGGTTCATTCATCACATTCATTGATGAGGCAACTAGGAGGTGTGAAGTAGAATTTTTGAGGAATAAATCAGATGCTCTGAAATGTTAAAGAAATTCAAGAACAGAGACGAAAAACACACTGGAATGAAAATAAAATGTGTACAATCTGACGCAAATTAAATCACTCGCGATGAAATCGTGGAAACCCATTTCAAAGTTATTGAAAGGTTGTCTATTTCCACTAATACACAAAAAACGCGAAAAATACACTGTTATACCGGTTTTGTGATCAAACCACCGTCATTAACAAACAATAACAGTGTACTTTTCGCGTTTTTTCGTGCATCAGTGGAAATGGACAGCCTTTCAATAACTCCGTTTTTCTTTACAATCTGACGATGGGCTCGAATACAAAAATAAGGAATTTGACAGATTTCTTCGGGAAGAAAGAATATTGAGAAGATTGACTATTCCTGATGTTAGCTGTCAGCAGAAAGGAATCTGTGAAAGAATGAACCGCACTCTTGTTGAAATGGCTGGATCCATGATGTTGGAGAGGAACATGGCACCAGCGTTCTGGGCAGAAGCTGTGAATACGGCTAACTACATTAGAAACATTAGAAACCAATGTTTTTCGAGTAGAAAACGACAAAAAAATGTTCGAAGTTCAATGATGGGCCTAAACGAACGTAGGTAGAGTACCCACTATTTTTGTACATAGGGAAAGATTGCGTGCGGTAACCCCACTTCTGCCACCTGTGTATAAGCTCGGTGACCCAGGCAACCATTGGGTACGGGGCTGAGGTCTGGGGTTGCTCCAGGATGGATGAGGTTGAGAAAATCCGAAGATTTTTCCTCAAAAAACTTTTCTGTGTGCCGAAAAACACGCACATACATACAGCATACATGCTGTACCTGGAAACGGGGTTTGAAACCATGTTTTCACACACTCTTAAATTGTGTGCGGACTATCGTCTAGAAGTTTTCAGACAACCAGCGCACCGATTTACCCAAAATAGTGCCGCAGTAGTATAGTAAAAGAACTGCTACTGGGCGTCTCAGTGCACAATCTGGCTTCTGAACATGGGGTGGTTGCAGGAGAGGGTTAGGATAGATTTTTTGGTGGGGCCGCCTTACAATACCTGAAGGGTGAGTAGTTCCAATTTCTCTCTCTTTCGCATACATTTTCTTTTTTCTTCTTCTCTTCCTTTTTCTCTCTTTTTCTGTCCTTTTTTCCCTTGTTCGTTTGTCTTTTAAAAAACACTTATATTGTAATTTGTCAGGAAAGCCATCCAGTGATTTTCATTCTGTGTTATTGTTTTGTACATATACAAGGAGGGGTCTAGTACCCTATTATGTAAAATCGAAAATAAATTGAATTACATTGAATTTGCGGGAGGAACTCCGGATTAGGGCGACTGCAGCGGAATTATCTGCTTTACAGGGACTTGAGTTTGGCCACCCCCCTATATTGTAGACTAGCATGACCGCTCGCTTCGCTCGCTATCCGAGATTCGCTGTACGCAGTATCGTACTTAATTCCGACGTTGCACAACTTGGGAGCCTACTGGATATTGGTGCCAAATTTGGTCGATATCCGTCGAGCCATTCAGGAGTTGACCATGGTCGACCATAGTTCCGCTATGGTCACGGAATTAAAAATGCGACGTTGCACAACTTGGGAGCCTACTGGATATTCGTGCCAAATTTGGTCGATATCCGTCAAGCCATTCAGGAGTTGACCATGGTCGACCATAGTTCCGCTATGGTCAGGTAATTAAAAATGCGACGTTGCACAACTTGGGAGCCTACTGGATATTCGTGCCAAATTTGGTCGATATCCGTCAAGCCATTCAGGAGTTGACCATGGTCGACCATAGTTCCGCTATGGTCAGGTAATTAAAAATGCGACGTTGCACAACTTGGGAGCCTACTGGATATTCGTGCCAAATTTGGTCGATATCCGTCGAGCCGTTAGGCCGTGGGAAGACAGACAGACAGACACACAGAGATTCGTTTTTATAATAGGTATACTAGCCTGACCGCTCGCTTCGCTCGCTATCCGAGATTCGCTGTACGCAGTATCGTACTTAATTCCGACGTTGCACAACTTGGGAGCCTACTGGATATTGGTGCCAAATTTGGTCGATATCCGTCGAGCCATTCAGGAGTTGACCATGGTCGACCATAGTTCCGCTATGGTCACGGAATTAAAAATGCGACGTTGCACAACTTGGGAGCGTACTGGATATTCGTGCCAAATTTGGTCGATATCCGTCAAGCCATTCAGGAGTTGACCATGGTCAACCATAGTTCCACTATGGTCAGGGAATTAAAAATGCGACGTTGCACAACTTGGGAGCCTACTGGATATTCGTGCCAAATTTGGTCGATATCCGTCAAGCCATTCAGGAGTTGACCATGGTCGACCATAGTTCCGCTATGGTCAGGTAATTAAAAATGCGACGTTGCACAACTTGGGAGCCTACTGGATATTCGTGCCAAATTTGGTCGATATCCGTCAAGCCATTCAGGAGTTGACCATGGTCAACCATAGTTCCACTATGGTCAGGGAATTAAAAATGCGACGTTGCACAACTTGGGAGCCTACTGGATATTCGTGCCAAATTTGGTCGATATCCGTTGAGCAATTCGGGATTCGACCATGGAGGGGCCCATGGATGCGCTATGGTCGACCGCGGGGGTAGTCCGAAGGGTCGATCGTAGATAGAATTTCACGTAGATTACGAATACGCGATAAAAAATAGGGGTTACCATTTCAATTAACGAAGTTAACCATGGTCGACCATAGTTCCGCTATGGTCAGGGAATTAAAAATGCGACGTTGCACAACTTGGGAGCCTACTGGATATTCGTGCCAAATTTGGTCGATATCCGTCGAGCCGTTAGGCCGTGGGAAGACGGACAGACAGACAGACTCACTCACTCACAGAGATTCGTTTTTATAATATATAGAGATAGAGATAGAGATAGAGATATAGAGATGGGAGGGACTTCGGTCAAGTTAAACTGATTTTTCGAGCGAGATGCGAAGTCCTCATTCTAAACCATAAACCATGGATAGAGGGAAATGTAAACCTGTGTTCACTGTGCAATATGGGACAAAATGAAACTGTGGAACATTTCATAGGGCGCTGCCTGATACTTGGAAATTTTAGGATGTCGTACCTAGGGAAATCAAGTCTCTGACTCGAGGAAGTCTTGTATTATTTAAGCGGGGTAGATTGGAGTTTATTGGCTCGATACATAAAAGCAGCGTGGAGCCACAGACAGTATCTTGTATCCCAATTCAACTACAATAACAGTGGATAAATCATAAGATTAAGAAAATGGTGGGGGGGGGAGGGAAGTCTGCCAATTCGAGTAGGCAATATAGGTAGCTTCCTCACTTGAATCACATGAACGTGTAGAATAGGTGGGTAGGTTCGTTTTGATACGGGATGATCTGTGATCCAACCCGCGTGTACCCTCAAAATTTTAGCTCTCTACGACTATTTTACGCGTAGTCAGAAGCGTTGCAAGGAAACGATCAACTTTTCATGTTCGCGCATGCGCAGACGAAACGATTTCTATGATTTTGATACGGGACCATCTGTGATCAAACCCGCGTGGACCCTCAAAATTTAAGCTCTCTACGGCTATTTTTCGCGTAGTTAGAAGCGTTACAAGGAAATGGTCAACATTAGCGAATTTTCAAAGAAAATGAAGCTATTGCAATGGCTTCGAAATTTAAATAATATAAATTTTTGGAAATTTTCTTCATAGAAATCCGTTTCAGACCATTCTAAAACGATTCCTGAAATTTAACACTTTTTTATATGTATATATTATATATTTATATATATGTGTGTCACTCCAGACGATAACTCTCGATAGAATTGAGATAAACAGCTCAAATTTGCACAAAAAATCTATCTTGGCAATCGAAAGGCTAAGTTCGAAGATGGGCGAAATTGGCCTACTCTAAGGAGGGTTTTGGCGCATTTAAAGTGCGCAAAAATTACCCAAAAATCCCCAAAATGTTATTTTCCAACAAGTGACCCCTCATTTTAAAGTTTTTTGCACGCTGAACACGATGGTGGAATCGGATTTTAGATATCTTGATCCGTTCTCAAATTAGAGCATTTAAAGTGCGCAAAAATTACCCAAAAATCCCCAAAATGTTATTTTCTAACAAGTGACCCCTCATTTTAAAGTTTTTTGCACGCTGAACACGATGGTGAAATCGGATTTTAGATATCTAAATCCGTTCTTAAATTAGAGCATTTAAAGTGCGCAAAAATTACCCAAAACTAGGATAATCTTTAAACTCTTACCCCCCACCCCCATAGAAAACCAAATTTTAGACCGAAGTTTTCCTTTATTCAAAACCATAGCCATTAATTCGAATATTTCTTTGAAAATTCGCTCATTAAGTCATGCTGCATGACTGGTTTTTTATGTTCACGCATGCGCAGACGAAAGTTACACTACGATTCCAATGAAATTCATTTAGAACTATTACAGTATTATTCCTGATCGACGCTTCAAGTTTGAAATCATTTCAACGACATTTAGGGTTATTATGGGCGTTTCAAGTATTTTACGTTTGAGCATCCGCGCAGACGAAAGTACTTTTTCAATGATTTCTGTATGCGACCATCTGCGACCCAACCCGCAGACAGACACGGAACCAAAAATGTTCCTCGGTGTCTGAAACGCAAAATGGTAGTGGACATTTTCATTTTGCAGAACATAATTTCTTTTTCCAAGGCTTCCCTACCTTCGTTAGTGAGGAAGCAATATCAATATATTATATACCTATGTGATAGGTAATATAAGATAAGGGTGTTCTTTAGTGCTGCCCCCCATTTTCAAAGCCAGATTTGAAACCCTAATCTCAACCGTTTTGAACAAATGTGTAGTGCTTTTGAATCGTCAAAATCTCCTCTTTCCGTCTATTTAAATCCGAAACAAAGAAAATTCGAATTTCACTGTTTTAAAAGCATTCGAAAAAAGTGCGTGGGCAGCACTAAAGTTTTTGACTGGTGTAAAACTTTAGTCCTGCCCCCCACGCTCTTGGCAGGTGGGATTGTGATAAATTCATCAGTTTTAGCGAATTTTCAAAGAAAATGAAGCTATTGCAATGGCTTCGAAATTTAAATAATATAAATTTTTGGAAATTTTCTTCATAGAAATCCGTTTCAGACCATTCTAAAACGATTCCTGAAATTTAACACTTTTTTATATGTATATATATATTTATATATATATATGTGTCACTCCAGACGATAACTCTCGATAGAATTGAGATAAACAGCTCAAATTTGCACAAAAAATCTATCTTGGCAATCGAAAGGCTAAGTTCGAAGATGGGCGAAATTGGCCTACTCTAAGGAGGGTTTTGGCGCATTTAAAGTGCGCAAAAATTACCCAAAAATCCCCAAAATGTTATTTTCCAACAAGTGACCCCTCATTTTAAAGGTTTTTGCACGCTGAACACGATGGTGGAATCGGATTTTAGATATCTTGATCCGTTCTCAAATTAGAGCATTTAAAGTGCGCAAAAATTACCCAAAAATCCCCAAAATGTTATTTTCTAACAAGTGACCCCTCATTTTAAAGGTTTTTGTACGCTGAACACGATGGTGAAATCAGAATTGCGATATCTCATTCCGTTCTCAAACTGGAGCACTTTGAAGATTAAGGAACGTGGTTATTTCTTCGAAAATTCGCTCTTATAGCCATGCTGCATGACTGTGGTTTTTTATTCCGCAACCCCGTCCACTTGATCTGTATGTCCAACTAATCTATATGGTACTAATCAGCCGATCGGTTGTTTTTGTTACGCTTGTAAAAACATGAAACGTGTCCTACATATCGCGTCTCCCCTTCGCCGTTTATCAGACACGTCAGTGCAAAAGACCCGTGGAAAAAGTTAGTAGCTTTGAAAATGGGGGGCAGCACTAAAGAACACCCTAAGATAAATGTGTTATAGGTAACATGTTAAACGTTATATGTGCTAAAATTATCTAAACCCTATTAAATGTAGGTAAATGTGTAAATTACTATAACTAAAATACCGTATAACTGACCTATAATTTATTATAATCTAGAGTGTATATACTATAAACCCATTTCCTTAGTATCTTCGTAATTCTCCTCTCCGTTTTAATTTATTTATTTATTGTTGCATGTGTTCTAATGTTTTCTGAATGTTAAATGAAGGAATTACCCGGCGAACTCCCAGTTCAAGGTAAATGTACCAAAAGTGTACCATGCTATTATTATTATTGTAAGTTTGTTGCATATATGTTACTCAATAAAGCATGTTAATCATCATCATCAACAAAGTTCGAAGTTTAATGATGAGCCTAAACGAACGTAGGTAGAGTACCCACTATTTTTGTACGTAGGGAAAGATTGCGTGCGGTAACCCCACATATGGCAGGTAGGTATAAGCTTGGGAGCAAAATTCAGCAGGAGAAAGGAATGCGGAAATTTAAAATATAATGACACAGCCAGCAACTTATTGATCTCCTTTGTTTATTAGGTAGACAAATCTCACTGGTCCGGAATTTAGGAATCCCAAGGTTCATAGTAACGTAGAGGCCGTGACGTCAAGGAACCCGTTTTCAAGATGGAAAAATAACAAAATAATAGCTAGACGTCATAAACAAAAAAATATCGAGTACCGTTTGTACTGGAATTGATTGATTTAAACCCAGCAAAGTAATCGAATCGTTCATAAAAACTGTCGGGAGAAAGTGGGTTAGGCTGTGTAAACCGAGTTAAGCGCCCTCTAAAAATAAACCAGTCATGCAGCATGACTTAATGAGCGAATTTTCAAAGAAATATTCGAATTAATGGCTATGGTTTTGAATAAAGGAAAACTTCTTCCTCCTACTGTTAGTACCTAAATTGAATAATTTCAAATAGATTTTTTCTTTCGTCTTCCTTCTAGTAATACGTGGGCCGGTACTTGTCTATCTATGAAGGTATCATAACAATAAATTATATGTCAAATGGGAAATTCAAGGAGTTGTACTAATCGTTTGCCTCCCCCTTTTTTGCTTCGAACTCTCGTCTTCAATTAATACTTCTCACATTTTTCAATCTGACCACTCTAAGGGGGTGGGGGGGGGGGGGGTAAGAGTTTAAAGATTATCCTAGTTTTGGGTAATTTTTGCGCACTTTAAATGCTCTAATTTAAGAACGGATTTAGATATCTAAAATCCGATTTCACCATCGTGTTCAGCGTGCAAAAACCTTTAAAATGAGGGGTCACTTGTTAGAAAATAACATTTTGGGGATTTTTGGGTAATTTTTGCGCACTTTAAATGCTCTAATTTGAGAACGGATCAAGATATCTAAAATCCGATTCCACCATCGTGTTCAGCGTGCAAAAACCTTTAAAATGAGGGGTCACTTGTTGGAAAATAACATTTAGGGGATTTTTTGGGTAATTTTCGCGCACTTTAAATGCGCCAAAACCCTCCTTAGAGTAGGCCAATTTCGCCCATCTTCGAACTTAGCCTTTCGATTGCCAAGATAGATTTTTTGTGCAAATTTGAGCTGTTTATCTCAATTCTATCGAGAGTTATCGTCTGGAGTGACACATATATAAATATATATATACATATAAAAAAGTGTTAAATTTCAGGAATCGTTTTAGAATGATCTGAAACGGATTTCTATGAAGAAAATTTCCAAAAATTTATATTATTTAAATTTCGAAGCCATTGCAATAGCTTCATTTTCTTTGAAAATTCGCTAAAAGTGCTGGTGCATACCTACAACTTAAGATGACATCGAAAGTTGTTAGCCTGATGTGAAATTTGAGGAGGAATGGTGAAATTAAATTTTCCTATTTTACCTACCACTTGGTACACCCAAGTACTTAAAACCAAGCCTCACGCGTTTCAACTTCGGAATCACTTCCCTCCGTCAAGTGCGCTTGGAATGGATGTCTACTTGGTGGCAAGTGGTGACCTAACCATCCAGTCTAAGCACACATAAAGCAGAGATAGTGATCCCGATGTTTACATGCGCGGTTTTGGTTTATTATTCTGTGAATAATACACCTATGTAATCAATCGCTCAGCGAAAAATTTTTATAACACCCCCTCAAATTTTTTTCTTATACGTTTCAAGGTGCGTAGATTCAGAAAATCTACGCCGTCCGCCGTTTTCACGTATACCGGCTTCATTTTCGGTCTAAAAAATTCGTTCTTTCGCACACATGCTCCATTTGGGCCCTAGTTGTGTCCCGAAACTTTGCAGCCAGATCGGATTATACACAGCGGTGTTATGAGTGAAAAATTGGTAGGGGAGAGAGGGGCAAGACGGGGCCCTTAAGCCATTTACAATTTTTTTCAAGTATATAAAATGTTTTAGAAAATGATCTGCTATTGCAACCTTACCGTCCACATTTCTACTGTTAATGAAAAAATTGAGAATAGTAAATATAACTATTTTCTATTTTTATTCAATTTTTTTCTAAGGTCCTACAAACTACCCCATCTTGCCTACATGTGGGGTAAGATGGGGCAATTGGTAGGGTAAGATGGGGCCTTTTTAATAATAATTATAAACACTGATAACAAAATTGCATTATTTATTTGTTACAAAAAGGAAGCTGTTTTTAGGGCCAGTGCCATATTTATGTCTATTACATATCATTATTTTGCTTGCAAAACTCGCGTATATGGTGTACCTCAGCATCCTCATCTTCTTCACCAGCGCAGGAACAATGTGCCCACTTCTGGCACATGATGCACGACACCCATCCCTCTGTTGATTGAGAGTAAAAATATCCACAGTAAAGGCAAGATGTGTAATCGTCTTCAGATAAGCTGTCGTCATCGATTGCTTTTTGTTTTTTTATCTTCTTTGTCTTTCCCAATGGTTGTTTCTTTTTTTCATTTTTGTATTTTTGGAGGTAAAAAGAGATTTCTTCACTGTGTTTGAGCATTTATTTTTTGTGGGCCTACTTTTCCATTGGCACTTTCTGTAACTTTATTTTTACCTTCCATCAGTTCACGTTTATAAGGGGAACTAGTAACCACCACTGTTTTCTGAAAATAAACCATAAAATTAGAGTACTGACATTATTTAATATTTATGTATAGCAATAAAACGCCTTATGCACTTAAAGAACCATTTTCTGTAAATATAGAATATAATTAGAGTACTAAAATTATGTCTAAAGTATGTAGGGCAAGATGGGGTATCATCTGTAGGTACCCCATCTTGCCCTATAGCTTCCAACCCCATCTTGCCCCCAGGTACAGGTATTAGGTTAGGCGTCTACAACAAATAAAGGATATTTTCAATCAGCTAATCTCATGCATCAATCTGTTCCTAGAAAAACACTTAATTAGAAGTAACAACTGAATAGTACAATAAACATGACTCGTCTTACCTGCTCAGAAGATTACAATAGCTTGAAACTACATCAGCGGATGTCGAAAACGCACTTCCTCTGCTCATCGCCAAATGGTTCGTCCGTAATGGCCGCCGTCACTACTGCAGACTTATATGTTAGTAACAAGTAGTTCTACATTTTGCCGCTAAGCTGCAACTCCTGTCAAGCAGAGTATTTCAAAAACCCCGTCTTGCCCCTCTCTCCCCTATAAAATAGGTATTTTTTGTGTTTTAGTAACATGAGGTTTTCAGGTATCGTTTTCCATATTTTTTAGGACGAGAAGACCAAATATGAAGTCGATTTTGACCAATGAGTGGACAATTGAGGTTCTAGCTAAGTTTCAGCCTTAAATTTACGTTAAATTTTGGTCTAAAATCGTCGTTCTTCCGCACACAGTTTGGGTTCCCATTTGGGAACACATTTGGGCCCTAGTTGTGTCTCGAAACTTTGCAGCCCGATCGGTATATACCCAGAGGTGTTATGAGTGAAAATGTGTATAAAATAGTTACTTTTTTGTTTTAGTAACATGTTAGTAACATGAGCTTTTGAGGTATCGTCTTCCATGTTTTTGGGACGAGAAGACCGATATGAAGTCAATTTTGACCAAAGAGTGAAAAATTGAGGTTCTAACGAAGTTTCAGCCTTAAATTTACGTTAAATTTTGGTCTAAAATCGTCGTTCTTCCGCACACAGTTTGGGTCCCCATTTGGGAACACATTTGGGACCTAGTTTGTGCTCCAAAGCTCGGCATACACCCACGGGTGTTATGGGAGAAAAATGGGTGTAAAAATGGGGGTTTACGAGGGATTCTTGAGGTTTTAGTGAACATGAGCTTGTGAGGTATCGTTTTCCATGTTTTTTAGGGCAAGAAGACCGAATATTAAGTTGATTTTGACCGAATAGAGAAGAATTGAGGTTGTAACGAAGGTTACGCTCCCGAAATTCATTTTTTATTAGTCAAAAACCTGGGAAATTGTCTGAAATCACAGTCCAGCAGAATAACAAACCCATGTGACAAGGACTTTGCAGCGTTTTTGGTGAATAGTGGGCAGGGTTGTGACTGAAAAAAAATGTTGACAGTGTTGTGGTCCCCTGACTCCTGACTCTCCCATATGAATCCCATATGAATTTCATGAGATTCCGGCTGTAAGTTTCGATGGGCATGCGCACACATGACATTCCTGACATCTGTAATTCCTATTCAACCGATTTCGATACAATTCACAAGGGTAACAGCGAGGTTGGGCTCCTGTGAATTTTTTACTGGCCGGACCTTTATGGGCAGACCTTGTTTCAACATCTCAGCTTCTCAGCTCCCTCAGAATATCGAGTCAGTCCATTGAAAGTGCAATAATATCATACTAATCATCAGCAGTACAGCCAAGTTTGATTACTACCAAGACACATTTATAATATAGCTAGCACTTTCTTCACACTATAGGGAGGTAGGTACCGACCCACTATAATATTAGTTATGTGCAAAGTGCAATTTGTAGATAGGTATTAGTAAGTATTATTTATTTATTAGGAATCTTTAAATTCCGTGTCATTGACTTGATGTAGCCCTAAAGATTGCTTACAACAATATGCCGAATTGGTCGTCCAACATAAATAGGTACTTAGAACTCATGTTTATTGATTCATAGGCCTCAACTTAACTTCATAAGTGGAACTGTTTTTTAATTTTATTTTATTATTTTCAATAATGAACCTTTGGAATCGGGCATGAAAAAAAAGTACCCCCCCCCCCCCAAATTTGTGGTTTCCGTTTCAAGTTATGTAGAATCCGAGAATGCAATAAAAAAAATTCTGTCCGTCTGCCGTATTTCGCTCTTTTCTTAGTTACCATGAACCAAAATTGACGAAATTCGGTTTATAGGTCCCATTTGGGGTCTAGTTGGTCCTCGAAGCTCGGCGTTACTGTCAGTCATCCATAAGGGGTGAAAAATGGGGGTTGAAATCTCCAAGGACGCCGTTATCTCGAATTTTTTTACGGTTTTAAATAGTTCTCGAACTTCGGAGTTTTTTAAGACCACCCGGAGCACTTGTACGTCCAGCCGTTCGTTCACAGTAGGCTGGCCCAGAAGTTTGCACCGACAGGCTTTTTCAACAGCAGGGTGAATGAAATTGTATACATTCAGCCCAGATATCATTGCTAGGGACGCGGCAACAATCAGGAATTGGCCCGAGATCATCATTGCTATAGGGAGCACCTGATTATATTCACGGAGTATGGAGTCGAGTTGGTTGTACTGTGATATTATTCCATTTGAAAAATTATGGCTCTTTTGGAGTTTGTTGATTGGTAGTGAAACTTGAACAAACGTTGAAGTATTATTATAGATGGGTCAATTATTGCACAACGCTTCATTATACCATCTACGTAGAAGGGGCACCTTATACAGGTAAATTGTTACACAACGGTTTATTATTTGCCTTATGCTTCATGAATAGCTACAAAATAATTGATGATTGATTTATTGAATCCTGCGCATTTGTAGGAAACTTTTAATTCCGGGGCCGGATCCAGTACTCGATTTTAGGGCTTTCCTGGGGGGGGGGGGGGGGGGGGGGGCTCGAGGGTATTGACCATAGAAAACAGTGGTCTACGCAGAAGGGGGGGGGGGGGCATGTATACAGGTAAATAATAAACCAGGGTGGCCACCGGTCAGGGAAGTCAGGGAAATCGAGAGGCGAGTCAGGGAAAATTACCGCATGTCCGCTGTGTTCGTGAGATTTTCAACTGACACACTTCATTTCCCGCTCTGCTTGTGTCCGGTCATTTGATAGGTTCAGAGTTTCAGTCTTAAATTTCGTTAAATTTTGGTCTAAAATCGTCGTTCTTCCGCACACAGTTTGGGTCCCCACTTGGGAACACATTTGGGTCCTAGTTGTGCTCCAAAACTCGGGTGAAAATGGGTGTAAAAGTAGGGGTTTTCGAGGTTTTTTCGTGGTTTTAGTGAACGTGAGCTTGTGAGGTATCGTTTTCCCTGTTTTTTAGGGCGAGAAGATTGAATAAGAAGTTGATTTTGATCAAAGAGTGAGAATTGAGGTTGTAACGAAGGTTGAGCTTCCACAATTCGTTTATTCCGAGTCAAAAACCGGGGAAATTGTCTGAAATTACCATAAGCTTGTATAGTAACACTAGAAGTAGTTTCAACAGGTGAATCAAGACAGTTAAATGACACTATCGATGATCAAAAATAGGAGCTTATTTCGTGTTTTTGGGGACCAAAATTGGTGGAAACCGTCAACAATGGCTATTTCAATAATTTCACATGAAAGAAACAATAAATGTATTTCCAGCATTTCTTTAGGTATGTCCAACAGAATAATAAACCCATATAACAAGGACTTTGCAGCGTTTTTTTGTACTGACGCAGCTTTTTTTGTGCTTCGCGCCTCTAAATCAGAAATTTATTTAGGTTAGCACATTAATAAACTAACAGACAAATCCTTCAGTGTAATAATATAATATTTAGTCAACTTACCCGTTTATTTGCCCTTTAGACATTTCAATTTGACAGGGAATATGCTAAAATTCAAGCAGGGAAATCAGGAAAAAAGGTGGAAGAGTTGGGCTTCAAAAATCTCGGAAAGTCAGGGAAATCGACAAAAAGGTCAGGGAAAAGTCAGGGAAAATGAAAATCCTGATCGAGTGGCCACCCTGTAAACCTTTGTGTAATAATTTGCAGCGGTTTTTTTTGTGGTTTTTTTTGTCAACTACATATTTAATACTTGCAAACTGACATGATGCACCTGCCTAATCGTTATTGCTCCTGGCTTCTCCAAAACCTATGTACCTACCATTACGTAAGATGTGCGGTATAGTAAGGGGGACTTGAAGCTTCGTTCTCGGCAGCCCCGGCACGTAGAGGGAGGCGGCCTTATATAACCTCCCAGCTTCTAAAACTTCTGAACAAGTCCAACGAAATGAAATACAAAACCAAAAGTAAAAATTTCATCCGTTTATTTGTTGTCGGTTTTTTCCCCTTTTTTTTTCATCGTTGAACCTGACTCTTCCCGTGCAAGGGCCCAGAGGGCGCTCGGGGGTCCTGGTTTGATGGAAGGTGGGGGACGCGGACCCCTGGCGGGGGTCCAATGCCTCATTTTCAGTCCAACCGCTCACCCAGTGCCTGTTTAACTATTTAATATCGCGTCAAGAAATCTTTCAGCTTTACATCGAAACATCGTCATTGACCCGTACGATGAGCTATCACGTAAGTTCGACCCCAATCATTTGTCTTGCAAGCAGTTCCACCACCAGCTACACCTCACGCGTACACTGGCATAACTGAATCAACGTTACTCGACAGTTCTGAACATTTCCTCTCACGTTAACCGATCCCGACCTCAAACCATTTATGCCGGCTCTCTCTCTTTTTATTTATTTATTTATTTTATTGTTTTTCAACTAGCTCAAACCCACCTTGGATGTTCGAAGCATTTCTTTTAAACTATCGCCAATCTTAAATAGCATCAGTTACGTAATGCCTGGTTTAATTTAAACCGGAGGCTTTTTACTCTGGTGACAGTATCGAGGTTGTTGTTTCACGCCCTCAATTCTCAACAGAACGCTGAAAACATGTAGAAGACACCTTACAATTGTTTATCTCCTAGATACCTATAAACAAAACCCCTAATAATTATTATTTTCCATTCTACTCATCCAAAGCATTAATTTGTAAATTTGTATTCACATCATCCGTTTATTTAGAACAATTTGTTTGTGTATAGGAGTTTTAAATACCATAAAAGGTCCCTACGTAACAATGCGTTCATACACATATCAATACGTGCGCATTCAACTTTTGGTTGAACCAAGTAGCAGTCATGTTCCCTGGTCGGCTTTACAATTTTTTTTTTTTTCGAACAGCACTTCGGTTGTCATTATTTAAGCCCAAGTACCGCTTTCTTTCAAAAGGCCCTATTTCCAATAGTTTGCATTCTACTTATCCCAAAAATTTAATTCTAACGTTTTAAAAATTCACTTAATTTATTTGCTTAAAATGAGTTTTGCGCTTTCAATGACATGGCAGGTCAACCTGTTCCCACTCACCATCCATACGGGAGGCATTCAACTCAAGTTGAACTCAACTTCAAGTTGAACCAAGTACCAGTTTGTCTGGCAATGTTTTTTTCAACTTTCCTTTAGAATCATTACGGCATCGAATTTCCGTACCATAACCGTAATCGATATATATTATAACTCCCTGATGATTTGAGTTTTTTTTAAATGTCCCAACAATTTTTATTTTCTACTCTTACCGATAAAATTAATCACCTCCTATTATAGATTTCTTTTTCCGTATTAAGTATATGTATATAATATAATATAATCTTATATAATTTATTGTCATCTTCTATTCCAGTAAATGTCCCCATCTACTATATGCAAGGGATCGCTTGATTTGAGCTTTAACCCCTTTGCATTTTCTTCACTGATAATCAAACAATTCGATCACCTAATTTTTCCAGTTAAAAGTTCAAAATACGTTTTCCTATTAAACCGTACTCTAAAACAATCAATTCTATCCCGTAATTACCTCTATACTCCTCCGCCATCAAACTGGGTTACCAGTTACATAACTCCATTTCCACTAATTACATCATTTTCATGTCTCCACTAGGTAGGTACAGTTTATGTTGATCATATCTCTTCAGTTGGTAGTTACATTAATCAACGACCTCACTACTGATATATAAGTATATTTTCAGTTATAATGAATTTAATAGTCAATTAGTTTATTGCAATTCTACAGTACTAACAGGTTACATAATTAGGTTGTACCTACCAATGCCTTAATTTATTCTCGTTACGAAAGGTCTTTTTGATTCACTCACTGCATGTACATTTCATACCCGGAGTATTTTTTTTTTAAATCTATGAAAAACGTCTTGTGGGATAAAAAAATTTCCGTAGCATTTTCTTGTTCTTCCATGTAAATCTTGCAGGTGTAATTATAACAGGTAGGTACCGACGTAGTTAACGATCGAATTTCAATACTTACAAATCACATCACATTTGATTAAATCACATTACACATTTATGTCAGTCACATTATATTGTTCAGTTGATCTCTAATCGTCTTGCAACGGTGAATAATTGTAATAGGTAACTTATTGCTTCGCGTTTTATAATTCCCTCTCAGTTTTTCTTTGCTTCCTGAGACCAACTTAACTCCGAGAATCCAGCGATGTTTCTAGGTGATCCGTGGTAACATAGGTAACCAGATCTCTGGCGTGGATTTGGCATTCCACAACAAGACACAAGGGTATTCATATTGAGCGTCTCTAAATGAGAGGAATATTTTTAGCCAGTGGCAATGTTTGCTTCCTGTATACAATTTTGCGAAGGTTTCGATACAGGGACAGGAGTTGAAATATTTTTTGTTGAAAACAGAAACACCGCCAATACTTTACGAGTACCGAAACCCGCGATCCGGTTTCATTTCGTAGGTAGGTATCTCTGGTTTCACCCGTAAATTAAAAAAATTACGTCCCGAAGTTTTTTTACTCCGTATTTATACCAGTTGTGAAAATATTCACATTATCGGCACTTGGTCTGTTTGGAGTCTTAAAATGATTTCAAATAAGAAAAAGATGTTGAGTGAAATCTCAAACTTGTTTGACAACTACTTGTTACCTAAGGTCTGGATTGGAGTTTGGCAAGTCTCTTGAGTAGGTATCTCGTTCTCCTTTTAATCACACTGATCGAAACATGCTGCCTTCATAGATTTCTATCGAGTGAAAATCAAAATTAATTAAATACAAATATTTTTGTAGTTGCTGTCTACTAATATAGGTAGTTCATGACGTGGACGCGGTCTGTTACTTTGAGCCCGGCCATCTCAATCATTTAGCTTGTAACTTCTTGCTAGGTAGCTGATGTGGGGAAATCAATATTACAGATTCATAAGGCATACGCAGACCGCACAGAATCAGTGATGTTGATTGGTTGAGTGACTGAATACCACCTACTTGAAGTTATTGAGCTATTGGCCTTATTATCATATCGGCGTAATATTGACCGCGTTAGGCTGTGATATGAAAACGGATCGAGGATGATATGGAAAAAAAACGTTGCAAATTATGACACAATGGTTTATTATTTTCCTGTATACAGGGTGTCCCAGTTAAGATGGTCCAAACTTCAGGGTTCAATTCTACGATCGATTTCCGACAAAAAATGTCTCTTAGCAATTTTTCGAAAAACGCTTTGTTTTTTGAGTTATTCCACTTTTAAGATTTTTTAGTTTCTTTCGACATTTTTTCAGTAATATGGCTATAACTCCCTCAAATATTGACTTAAAGTAAAAAAAAGGGTACCATTGGAAAGAGCATTAAATTTCCTATAAGATGATGCCCCACTCATGTTTCCAAACTGGGAGTTGGTTTGTTTTTTTCGAGCCCAAACTTGAAATTTTGTTTTTCCCTTATAAGTGATGCGAATTTCACTAAGGATTTTCACCTAAATCGTAGGGAGCAAAATCGATGCGGACCAAAGGAAAAACATTTTCAGATTCTTAGCTTTCCAACGATATATCATTTTTTGTGTTTACCATAGTTATTTGAGGAGAAAATGGCATCTGAATGCGAAAATCGTGAAATTTAAAAAGGATTCTGCACGCTACATGTCCCCCCCTCCTCATGCTAATAACAAGAGAAGTTGACTTCATTCTACTCGCTGAATCGAATAGTGTCGAATCTCTTCCAATTATTTACCTGTATCATCGCCACAAAAATATCATTATGTAACTTATTAAATAGAACTTACTGAAAAAGTCGTATTCAGGGTAATGTAATCGTAAAGTATGAAATAAAAAGAAGAATTGTAGAAATGAGGTCCTTTATTTATTTATTTTTTGTCAAGTAAAAGTCAATTTTTTTCATACATTTCGTACCTTTTCATACTTTACGATTACATTACCCTGAATACGACTTTTTCAGTAAGTTCTATTTAATAAGTTACATAATGATATTTTTGTGACGATGATACAGGTAAATAATTGGAAGAGATTCGGCACTATTCGATTCAGCGAGTAGAATGAAGTCAACTTCTCTTGTTATTAGCATGAGGAGGGGGGGGGGGGGGACATGTAGCGTGCAGAATCCTTTTTAAATTTCACGATTTTCGCATTCAGTTGCCATTTTCTCCTCAAATAACTATGGTAAACACAAAAAATGATATATCGTTGGAAAGATAAGAATCTGAAGATGTTTTTCCTTTGGCCCGCATCGATTTTGCTCCCTACGATTTAGGTGAAAATCCTTAGTGAAATTCGCATCACTTATGAGGGAAAAACAAAATTTCAAGTTTGGGCTCGAAAAAAACAAACCAACTCCCAGTTTGGAAACATGAGTGGGGCATCATCTTATAGGAAATTTAATGCTCTTTCCAATGGTACCCTTTTTTTAAACTTTAAGTCAATATTTGAGGGAGTTATAGCCATATTACTGAAAAAATGTCGAAAGAAACTAAAAAATCTTAAAAGTGGAATAACTCAAAAAACAAAGCGTTTTTCGAAAAATTGCTATGAGACATTTTTTGTCGGAAATCGATCGTAGAATTGAACCCTGAAATTTGGACCATCTTAACTGGGACACCCTGTAGATGCCCCTTCTGCGTAGATCACTGTTTTCTCTGGTCAGTACCCTCGAGCTCCCCCCAGGAAAGCCCTAAATCGAGTACTGGAGCCGGCCCCGGAATTAAAGTTTCCTACAAATGCGCGGGATTCAATAATTCAATCATTAATTTTTTGTAGTTATTCATGAATCGTAAGGCAAATAATAAACCGTTGTGTATAGGTGCCCCTTCTATGTAGATAGTATAATAAACCGTTGTGCAATAATTTACCTTTGAGTAATAATTTACCGTTGTGTAATAATTTTCCCATCAATAATACTTCAACGGTTGTTCAAGTTGCAAAAGTACCTACCTACCAACCAGCTCCGGCCCCTTTTACGTAGATCGTAATTTACCGTTGTGTAATAATTTACCGTTGTGCAATAATTTACCGTTGTGCAATAATTTACCATTGTGTAATAATTGCATTGTCAATAATACTTCAACGCTTGTTCAAGTTTCACTACCCATCAACAAACTCCAAAAGAGCCTTCATTTTTCAAATGAAATAATATCACAGTACAACCAACTCGACTTCATACTCCGTGACTATAATCAAGTGCTCCCTAGCAATGATGATCTCGGGCCACTTCCCGATTGTTAGCGCGTCCCTAGCGATGATATTTGGACTAAATGTATACAATTTCATTCACCCTGCTGTTGAAAAAGCCTGTCGGTGCAAACTTCTGGGCCTCACTGTGAACGAACGGCCGGACGTACAAGTGCTCCGGGTGGTCTCAAAAAACTCCGAAGTTCGAGAACTATTTAAAACAGTAAAAAAAATTTAAGATAACGGCGTTCTGGAGATTTCAACCCCTCTTTTTCATCTCTTAAGGATGACTGACATTAAAGCCGAGCTTTGAGGACCAACTAGACCCCAAATGGGACCTGTAAACCGAATTTCGTCAATTTTGGTTCATGGTAACTAAAAAAAGTGCGAAGCACGGTGTACGGCGGACGGACAGACATTTTTTTAATTGCATTTTCGGATTCTACATATCTTGAAACGGAAACCATCAAATTTTGAGGGGGAGGGGAGGGGGTTTAAAAATTTGCATGCTTCATTCTGAAGGTTCATTATATTATACATTAATAATAAACCAATAAGGATAATAGAGCTCGGTTGTGAAATTTTTGAACCTGATCTAGTCAAAAATTACTCTCAATAATACAATTTCGAAATAAAGTGTGGCGTTTTCAAGGAAACGTTTCACATGGGCAGGTCGCATTAGTTGGATATGGGTGTCATAATGATACCGATTGAGGACTAACCAGAATCTATAAATACGTACCATGATTCCGTGAATATTTTTAATTTTATGCGTAGGACACAACTTTGTGGTCATAATAATTCTTGATCATCATACTTGAGTAAATAGTTGGAGGTTTCAGCGATGACCATTGGATGAATAAACATTTTAACCATCGTCCAAATTTGATGGTTTCCGTTTAAAGATACGTAAAATTTGAAAATTAGATACCTAAAACATGTCTTTCCTTCCGCCGTACGTCGCACTCTCAGTTACTAACATGAACCAAAATTAACGAAATTTGGTTTGTAGTTTCCATTTTTTGGGGTCTATACCTCGTTGGTCCGCGAAGCTTGGCGTTACTGTCAGTCTAAGGGGTTGCAATTTTCAGGACACCGTAGCTCGAAAACGTTTGGGGGATTCAATAGAGTTCAAGGGTATGATGGTTTTATGATGTTTTTACATTGATTCGAAACTTGAGCATTTTTTGAGTCCCACATTCTACGTCCAGCCTTCTGTTCACAGTAAGGCCCACAGAACAGGAGACTATACGGTAAGGCCTTGAAATTTGCACCAAAATGCTCAAAGAACAGCGTTAGTGTTGCGTCAGCGTAATGCCGAACAGTGTCAACATTAGTGTGAATCAAGCGGTATAGGTTACATGCAGCCCAGATTAACATTGCTTGGAAACCAGATTAACATTGCTTGGTTATGAACACATAATATTTATATGACTTTATAAAGTCGAATTGGTTGTTCCGTGATATTATTTAATTTGAAGAAAAATGGTTACTTCGGATAGATGCCCTACTTTTGTAACATGAACAAAAATTTGTTTTGGTGTCTGGGTGTCCGCAAAACTTCATCAGTTCGATACCGGCATAGCTGAAAAATGTGCGGGTTGAGCCCCTTGTGGTTCCCTATGAATTATTACAGATCGATTGGATCACTGGGTCCACTGCCCATGCGCCAACGCGACAAAGTAATAATTTCTAACGAATAAATATGGCCCGATTGTTTTAAAATTCGTTGGGTAGTTAGGATGTAGCTTCTAGATGGTCTCCGATGAGAAAACCTTCGTATCACTGGTATGATCACTGCGCATGCGCAAACGCGAAATTTGTGGTAATCAGTTTCTTACGAACCAATGGTCCGATTTTGCTGAAACATAAAACAGTGATCTACGCAGAAGGGGTATCTGTACAGGAAAACTATAAACCGTTGTGTAATAATTTGCATCGTTTTTTCGACCCGGGTCGATAGTTGTCAGGCACATACTGAACTGAGATTTCAATAGGTTCCTACATCATCGGATTTTCATTAATAGCTCATATTATTATCTTACCTTCAAAGAAAAGTTTATGAACTAACACTTTTCATAACGTCACAATTTGCAGATTTTTGATCGATTTTCGCGAAAGCCCAATTATTCCGATTCCTTGCAATACTTCAATGAATCCAAAGACCACACAGTTATGTTGATGTTTAAAACGTTTTTAAAATTAGGTAGGTAGTATCGTTGTACCTAACAATCTTTCTTCCATCTGTCTGACCCCATTCGTTCGAATTTGGTTGGCTAATATATACTAATAGGTAGGTACCTATTCAGTGTGATGCTAATTTGGAACAGCGCCTCATTCTCAACTCCTAAGGCCTGGGTTGGGCCGCAGTGTTCAGGTGATATTGACTTAGGCAGTAGCAATTGTAGTTTTTTTTTAGTACATGTCAAAAAAATTGGCACACAGTGAGTAAAAGGCAAGCTTCTACCAATGTCAGATGACAGTCCTCATGTTTCAGGGAGGGTGGCAACCTTACACGCTTATTATACCTTATTACATGGTTATAAATAATTTTTCTAGATATATGTCGGTTTTGGGGATGATTAGATATTGAGGTTAGGTAATAATTAGTAAAGAATTAGTAATGTTTAATAAGTTAGTGCCCAAAATGAATTCTTCAGTCTGTGCCAAAATGTAGAGGTAGGTAATTTGGAACTGGCCCACTGTTGGGTTCTTAGATTTCTCAATCGGGGAGGTTACCTATTCATTCTTTTGTATTAGACAAAAGATTTCTCTTAGCAATGGAAGCCAATTATTACATCCCTACTTTGCCGTCAGTTTTTATCAGGAAGTACTTACCTCCCTACAAATACCCAATATCAGGTTCTCGTGCTTATCTTTATTACCGGCACGCTCCGTCTTTATGGGCCACATTTAGAGGAATCAATTTTTCGCCAACTTCCTTAATCCAGTTGAGCTGAAATTGAGCATTTTCATCTATCTTCGACAACAGCACAATTAATATGGCTCAATAATAAAAAAAGTACATTAATTAACTAAGCCTCTGTAAATGTAAAATATCTTCTAAAGCCCAACTTTTATTTTTAGTCAAAAAAAATTCCAATGTTCCTGGGTAGCATAAAAATTGAATACCTACAAGATTTGCTAAAGACTAAAAGGAGTAAAATTAAAATAAATTTTAAACACTTTTTAAAAACACGCTTTTATTTCAAAATGATTTTTAAAAATGTTAAAATTTGTTTTCTGAAAACATTGGAATTTTTTTATGAATAAAAAAGCGAGGGGCACCCATAATATATTTCTACAAGATATGAGTATGTATGTACCTTAAGAGTATGTTCAACCGTAAATTTTTATGAAATTTAAAAACCAACTATTTAAAAGTAAAATTCTCCCACCCCCCACGCTTTTATTTTTAGCCATAACAAATTCGGATGTCCCCGGGTTGCAGAAAGAAATTACATTATTCATTTTCGATCAGTTCGAAATAAAAGCTTGTTTTAACAAGTTTTTTTTTTTTTAAATCTTCTACAGAGCTGATGGGTAGAACTGTTCTGTTCTAGGTGTAGTAACGTACCGCTAACAAGGTATCCGCTTTCTAAGGAATTTTTGAGAAGATACAAATGAGAGTTGGTTATTTATGTATTCTCACGTTATGTAAGGGAAAAATCCGTCGTGACCTCTAATGTGTCGTATCCGTCTCCCGACAGGATTGGATGGGCATAGACACCCTCAATGGGAGCATGCCGATAGACATCAACATTAACATGGACTGGATCGACGGCCTCACCAACATGTTCTACCTCGCCCCACCCGAGAAGTACATGTTCTCTACCCAAGAACAAGTTCCCAACCTCATCAGACAGGTAGGTAAATAATCCATTGGTAGGTACACCTACATTATAAACTATTTCTCAAATATCAACCTCGAATTTCTTTAATTTGGGACTGTAATTTTCCATTTATTGTCCAGTTGGTTAGAACATCCACGCGTGAAGCAGAAGGTTGCATGTTCAAATCCCGCTGTTGTGAGAGTTTTTCACATAACTTTCTGATCATCCATTAAAAGGTTCCCCCTCCCCCCTATAGCTCTTCCTATATAAAGAGAAATGAACTATTCAATGAAAACAAGGCAATTTGCTGGGTTTGCTTAGCAGACAACAGGTCAGTTTTGGGCTATTTGCACTTATTTATTTTATTTTTTATTTAATGAAAGTAGAGTCCATCCTGAGAATTTTGAGACCAACCGCACGGTAAGTAATTCTTTTTCTGTGATTTTTCAAAGTTTCCGGAGGTTCCTACGCCACAGTGGCCGGGGGGGGGGGGGGGTGGGCAGACGAGAGGGGTGCAATGACGTAGGAACCTCTGGAAAATTTGAAAAGTCATACAAAAAGAATTACTTATTGTAGGAGAAAGCGGTTGGTCTCCAAAATTCTCAGGATGGAATCTACTTTCATTTGAAAAAATATTATATAAACCGCTTTTGTGACCCATGCACACAGCCCATTATTTACTGATTACGATAACATTTGTAATGAGGCATACCCTTGGTTCTGGAATTTTTGATCTTTTTCCAAAAAGCTGCCTTTTGTTTGTTATGAGAAAAATCCAATCGGCTCGTCGGAATAGCATAATATTCCTTGGATTCGAGCGGCATTCGCGCGTACGTATGTATATATGTCTGTACCGCGCTACAAGCCACAATTTTGGGTATTTCGACTTGAAATTTTGAGGGTAGACTCGCTGGGCCTTCCGAATTTGCTGTACTAATAGTTTTTCGTGTCTCGACGACGTCAAGAAGAGGCGCCATGATGCCGAGAGTGCCGCCGCCAGGTAATAATGGCATAAAGTCCTACGGCATAAAATTGTTAGGGCTGTAACTCATAGGACTGTCAGAAATTGCTGTACAGATTTTGAGACTATAGACTATAACGGCGCCAGTCGGTGTCGGCAATGGCCGCAATGTCTTTGGGATAGGTAGGGGTAGGGATAGGGGTAGGTTGTATTCGTTTTGCTGGAGATACGTGAGGCTACTTGTCAGCGGACCCACTAGTTGTTTAGTTCCCAAGATTACGTGCTTTAGCACAGAGGAACAGACCGCGACTTCTCTGGCTGGGTCAACACGGATGTGCTCACATCAACGTCGTGGACTATATAAAACAAGCTCTATCCATAGAAAGACGGCAATGTCGTCATCAAAACTTCCACATTTAATTAATAATCAACTCTTTTAGTTTCGTCCAAATGATAAATTATCAGATGAGTTTTTGGGATGTACATGTAACCCAATTGCTGCGATTATGATTGTTATCAGTGCTCAGACAACTTATTAGCTACTGGTTTCAACAATTTTCATAAGTTCTAGAGCACAGGTAGCGCTAGATAACTACTAATCTATTTCTATAGCAATCTACCTTACCTTTATCACCTTTATGCTCCCCTGTGTCAGTGATAAGTCCCATCAGGTAGAAGTTGCGCAATTTTATGGTAGTCGTTCGAACTCTCTGATAGCAAAAAATAGCTTGTGGGAAGCGCAAATCGAACTTCTTACATAGCCCAGTGAATGGAAGTGCCATTTAATTAACTAGGTTTTCTGATATGTTCATCTCAGAGACATCCTCCGGGGTGAGCTTCGTTGTTCATGGACTTGATTATGAAAAGCAGGTACATACCACTAACACTACGTACATGTGACACCAAGGTCGGATGGTTGACCCTTCACTAGTCGTTGACCCCCGTTGAGGTAAAACAGAGCAAGAGTCCTTCAACTGACATGAAATACCTTCAAGCACATCAGTTATCTTCTAGATAACAGTAAACAGATTTGTTGTCAGATAATCTCATATATTTTCCTCCGAACCACCTCACATCCTTCACTGAACGCTTATTATTATATATATATATATATATATATATATATATAGTAATATCTTAATTTGATGTAGAGTTCGTAATTAATTTGTCGTCAATTAGTTACAAAACGGAGTTAGGCATCCAATAACGTCAACTTGCCAAATTTGGCGATCGACGGTCGGGCAGATATAAATCAGCACTAACCTACTTCCATGACGGGTGAGGGCGTATTAATAACTCAGTCAACTCCAGAGTATTCTCTGCTATAGTACCATAATATAATCAATCAACTGATATGATAGTATCTGATGAATTATTCATGATGTTCATATTTGGCTTTTCCTTATGATACCTCATTCATGGCAGGAAGGTATATGTGCCAATTGATGTTTGGTTTTACGGACGTGGACCTCCTAATTCGATGTCGATGTGTTCAAGTTGATGCATAAAGGAGTGTGCGCTGATTCCGAAAACATAATGCACCCAATGTGGGTACATAAATCTGTACCTACAATGTACCTGAATGTCAATGCTTGGAATCAAGCTGATCACGAAATTACCATATTTTATGCGTCCCTGAATGTACCTCACCCTTTTTTAGACATACAAAAAAAGAAGAAAAAAACACCGTGTTGGTTGAGTGTTTTAAGGTAAAACGCTGCAAAGTCCTTGTCACATGGGTTTATTATTCTACTGGACATACCTACAGAAATGCTGGCTGTTCATTTATTGTTGCTTTCATGTAAAATAATTGAAATAGCTATTTCTGGTGGTTTCCAGCAATTTCGGCCCCCAAAACTTAAATTAGGTACGCTCCTTTTTTTTTTTAAATTACGATTGATTATTGGTTGTGCCATTTAATCGTCTTTATCCACGTGCTGACACTTTTTCTAGTGTTATTATACAAATTGATGGTGATTTCAGGCGGTTTCGCAGGTTTTTGACTCATAAAAAATCAATTTTGGGAGCTGAACATCTGGTACAATCTCAATTCTCCACTCCATGGTCAAAATTGACTTCACATTCAGTGTTCTCGTCCCCAAAAACATGGAAAAAGATACCTCAAAAGCTCATTTTACTAACATGTTACTAAAACACAAAAAGTACCTATTTTTACACACATTTTCATTCATAACACCCCTGGGTATATTCCGATCGGGCTGAAAAGTTTCGGGACACAACTAGGGCCCAAATGGAGCATGTGTGCGAAAGAACGACTTTTTTAGACCGAAAATGAAGCCTGTACACGTGATACGGCGGACGGCGTACGGCGGACGGACATTGCATTTTGGTTTATTATTCTGTGAATAATACACCTATGTATTCGCTCAGCAAAAAATTTTTATAACACCTCCTCAAACTTTTTTCTTTTCCGTTTCAAGGTGCGTAGATTCAAAAAATGCAATGTCCGTCCACCGTCCGCCGTATCACGTGTACAGGCTTCATTTTCGGTCTAAAAAAGTCGTTCTTTCGCACACATGCTCCATTTGGGCCCTAGTTGTGTCCCGAAACTTTTCAGCCCGATCGAAATATACCCAGGGGTGTTGTGAGTGAAAATGTGTGTAAAAATAGGTACTTTTTGCGTTTTAGCAACATGTTGGTAACATGAGCTTTTGAGGTATCGTTTTCCATGTTTTTGGGGACGAGAAGATCGAATATGAGGTCGATTTTGGCCAAGGAGTGGAAAATTGAGGTTGTACCAGATGTTCAGCTCCCAAAATTGATTTTTTATGAGGCAAAAACCTGCGAAATCGTCTGAAATCACCATCAATTTGTAGAATAGCACTAGGAAAAGTTTCAACACGTAGATCAAGACGATTAAGTGGCACTACCAATGATCATGGATAATTTGAAAAAAAAAAAAAAGATCGTACCTACCTAATTTGTGTTTTGGGGGCCAAAATTGGTGGAAACCATCAGAAATAGCTATTTCAATTATTTCACATGAAACAAACAATAAATGTAGGTACAGCCAACATTTCTGTAGAATAATAAACCCCATGTGACAAGGACTTTGCAGCGTTTTTGGAATCTAGGCACCTTGAAACGGAAAAGAAAAAGTTTTGAGGGGGTGTTATAAAAATTCTTTGCTGAGCGAATACATAGGTGTATTATTCACAGAATAATAAACCAAAACCACAAAAAGAAATCCTCAAAATGAAAACCGCCTAAAAATTAACGTTGTGGCAATTTTGATTTTACGTCGAATGAAATTAATTCTGCCCTTTTTGTATGAAATTAATTGTTTTAACGGTTTATAGGAATTCGGAAAAATTGACATTTTATTATTTGTCACAGGAAAACTATAACTTAATCCGATGAACCCAAATTTCCATTTCCTTAGTGGTTCAATTACCGTCTCTAGCAATCCCTCGGAATTCCTAGCTTTGAAATACATAGGATGTCACTTTTCCCCTATTTCATACAGAGCTTTAACTCATTAACTTATTAACAATCGAAAAGTTACGTAGTATATTCTTCAAGGGCCGAATTTGGTCTCATTCAACGCAGAATTTAATTCGTTACAACGTTTGTTTCCATATGGTTTTGATTTGAGTGTTTCTTCTCGTGTTTTTTCGGGGGGATTTTCTTCCCTCTGGGCTGTTACGCGAATATTGGCTCATAAGGAGTGTGGTAGCAAACAGTGGATTGGAGAAACATAAATCCCGGATTGGATTGCGTAATGAATTTACGTCCAGTGAGATGCCAAGTACCTACTTTGCTTATCTCGCAAGCCCTTACATTTGGGAACTCATGAGACTCCTAAGGCCAGTGGTTGTTACGTAAACGGAATCTTCTATTATGCTGGAAATGGGTTCTGATGTATCAAGAATGATGCGTCGCCAAGGACATATTACGCCGTTTTGAATACCACTCACTTTCCATGTCACTCCAAACACGTGTGAAAGATGTTTTTGCAAGTAGGTAAGGAAGCAAAACTATTGAAACAAAACGAAATAGATGGCTGGTAGGTAAAAACGCTGCAAGTCCTTGTCACATGGGGTTGTTATTCTACTGGACATACCTACAGAAATTTTGGCTGTTCATTTATTGTTTCTTTCATGTAAAATAATTGAAATAGCTATTTTTGATCCACAATTTTGGCCCCCAAAACACGAATTAGGTAGGTAGGTACGATCTTTTGTTTTCCTCATATCTTTGATTATTCGTAGTGTCATTTAATCGTCTTGATATACTTGTTGACACTTTTTCTAGTGTAATTATACAAATTGATGGTGATTTCAGACAATTTTCCAAGTTTTTGGCTCATAAAAAAATCACTTTTGGGAGCTGAACATTTGGTGGAACCTCAATTGTCCACTCTTTGGTCAAAATCGACTTCATATTCGGTCTTCTCGTCCCCAAAAACATGGAAAACGATACCTCAAAAACTCATGTTACTAAAACACAAGAAGTACCTATTTTTATACACATTTTCACCCATAACACCCATGGGTATATTCCGATCGGGCTGCAAAGTTTCGAGACACAACTAGAGCCCAAATGGAGCATGTGTGCGGAAGAACGGCTTTTTTAGACAGAAAATGAAGCCTGTACACGTGATACGGCGGACGGACATTGCATTTTTGGAATCTACGTACCTTGAAACGGAACGGAAAAAATTTTGAGGGGGTGTTATAAAAATTTTTTGCTGAGCGATTACATAGGTGTATTATTCACAGAATAATAAACCAAAACGCGAAAAACACTGTTATACCGGTTTCGGCACTGTTATACCATCGTCAGTAACAAACAGTACCTAACAGTCATTGTTTGTTACTGACGATGGTTGGATCACCGAAACCGGTATAACAGTGTTTTTCGCGTTTTTTCGTTGGAAATAGACTATTTTTTCAACAACTCCGTTTTGGTTTATTATTCTGTGAATAATACACCCATGTATTCGCTCAGCAAAAAAATTTTATAACACCGCCTCAAACTTTTTTCTTTTCCGTTTCAAGGTGATTAGATTCCAAAACGCTGCAAAATCCTTGTCACATGGGTTTATTATTCTATTGGAGTTCTAGAGATTCTTGTTGGCTGTTAAATTTATTGTTTCATTCATGTGGAATGATTGAAATAGATATTTCTGATGATTTCCACCAATTTTGGCCCCAAAACATGAAATAGGTACGCTTTTTTTCTCTTTTTTTTAGATCATCTTTGATCATTGGTAGTGGCATTTAATGGTCTTGATTCACCTGTTTACACTTTTTCCAATGTTATTATACACATTGATGGTGATTTCAGACAGTTTTCAAGGTTTTTGACTCATAAAAAACCAATTTTGGGAGCTGAACCTTTGGTAAAACCTCAATTTCCGCGTCTTTGGTCAAAATCGACATCATATTCGGTCTTCTCGTCCCCAAAAACATGGAAAAAGATACCTCAAAACCTCATTTTACTAACATGTTGCTAAAACGCAAAAAGTACCTATTTTTACACACATTTTCACTCATAACATCCCTGGGTATATTCCGATCGGGCTGAAAAGTTTCGGGACACAACTAGGGCCCAAATGGAGCATGTGTGCGAAAGAACGACTTTTTTAGATCGAAAATGAAGCCTGTACACGTGATACGGCGTACGGCGTACGGCGTTCGGCGGACGGCGGACGGACATTGCATTTTTGGAATCTACGCACCTTGAAACGGAAAAGAAAAAATTTTGAGGGGGTGTTATAAAAATTTTTTGCTGAGCGAATACATAGGTGTATTATTCACAGAATAATAAACCAAAATGCAATGTCCGTCCGCCGTATCGCGTGTACAGGCTTCATTTTCGATCTAAAAAAGTCGTTCTTTCGCACACATGCTCCATTTGGGCCCTAGTTGTGTCCCGAATCTTTTCAGCCCGATGGGAAAATACCCAGGGGTGTTATGAGTGAAAATGTGTGTAAAAATAGGTACTTTTTGCGTTTTAGCAAGATGTTGGTAACTTGAGCTTCTGAGATATCGTTTTCCATGTTTTTGGGGACGAGAAGACCGAATATGAAGTCGATTTTGACCAAAGAGTGGAAAGTTGAGTTCTACCAAATGTTCAGCTCCAGAAATTGATTTTTTATGAGTGAAAAACCTGGGAAATCGTCTGAAATCACCATCAGTTTGTATAATAACACTGGAAAAAGTGTCAACACGTCGATCAAGACGATTAAATGGCGCTACCAATGATCAAAGGTGGTTAAAAAAAAAAAGGATCGTATACCTAATTTGTGTTTTAGGGGCCAAAATTAATGGAAACCACCAGAAATTGCTATTTCGATTATTCCGCATGAAAGAAACAATAAATGAACAGCCAAAATGTCTGTAGGTATGTCCAAAAGTCCAAAATAATAATAAACCCATGTGACAAGGACTTTGCAGCGTTTTTTGTGTGAATCAAGACAATTAAATGGCACTATCAATGATCAAAGATAATTTGCAAAAAATAGGAGCCTAATTCGTGTGTTTGGGAGGCCAAAATTGGTGGAAACCATCAAAAATAGCCATTTTAATAATTGCGCATAAATGCAATAAATGAACAACCAAAATTTCTGTACGTATGTCCAGTAGAATAATAGATCCATGTTTCAAGGACTTTGCAGCGCTTTTTATATGAAACATGAACGTAAAGTATCAATTGCCCCGAAACAAATCAACTTTCCCAATAATATTTCACAATGCTATGAAATCCGTTGGATTACAGCCACGATCGAGTTATTTTTTCGACAACAGGACATTGGTTGGGGGGGTATTGATCCTGGGGGAAGGAAAACCTTCGAGGGAAGCTGAGTCTGGCGCCTGGAAGTCTTCACTTCCCTTCCCGGCCGACTGCAGCGGCGGGGGCGTCCGCAGCCTCACTGACTCCAGCCGGATGAAGGCTCGGTCGCCGCCAGGTCGCATCCCCCCGCCGGCCCGTTCAGCTCTGACGGGAGGTCGGAAATGTTTTTTCTCCGGCGAACTTGTAAAGTGCGATAAATTCATCTGACTGTCAGCTACAACTCATCCTGGCAGGAGGCCGCAGTGATTGTTCTCGGAGGCCGCCGCCGCCGCGCCGTAGTAGCGGCTTTTTAACGAAGAAAATTAAGGCAACTACACTGTGATAGGCTGGATACCGTTCTTCAACTCAGTCCAGTGTTCCTTCAGTGAAATCTGTGGTCGATATTCCGTCAAATGTTAAACGTGTAACATATTATAGCATTTACAAATTAATTTAAACCCTTTACATAATAATTTAAACCTTTTACAAATGTATTTAAACCTCTATACGTAATCGTATTCATTAGAAAGAAAACATCTATAGGTTACTCGTGTAAGGCAAACAGTAGTAATGGTCACGAGAAGGGGATTGATTTACCTCCCCCTCCGACGTACGAGTAGGTTCGTGGTATTCCTTCTGAATGTTGAGACCAATCTCCACTAACTTCTCCCACGTACCTTATGTCAGTGAGCTTCTAATCTTCCTGATTAGAGCCTCTGTATTCTTCTATGTTGAACCCTTTGGAACAGGCGTTCTCAAAAATAAAGACGAAAGCAAGAGAGTTGTTAAGCTGCCGAGGTGAGCAACAGCTTCCAGAAGTTATTCAGCAAAGTTTGCTTTCGGTCACACCTCAAGATTGTGCGACGCAGCAGCAGGCCGTCCACTTCATTAGTCCGTTAGAACTACTTTCATATTTAAGCACATCCTTCGAATGTTCAGACTTCAGTAGTTGAATTTTCTTTATTGCTTATTGCAGATACCACTGTATTTATTAAATGAGTTTAAATAAATTTGTAAAAGGTTTAAATAATTATGTAAAGGGTTTTAATAATTTTGTAAAAGGTTTAAATACATTTGTTAAAGGTTGAAATTATTTTTTAAAGGGTTTAAATTTAATTTGTAAACTTTAAATAATTTTTTAAATGCTATATAACAACTGTATTTCAATTTATGTAAGAAATTCTTTTTATTCGCGAAATTCTGAAGAAAATTAGCTAAGAAATTAAAAATTGTTCAAGACGAATCCGTTTCTGAGAATCCCGGATCTATACCTAGATTTTAATCAAAATGCATGTAGGTATGCATTTATCACATAACTATACATTATGTATAACGTATTCAAAGCGAAATCCAAAAATTGCTGAAAAATCACCAAAACGTCTGCCAATTCGAGTGGGCAGTTTAGCTTCCTCACTTGAATCACATGAACGTATAGAGTAGATGGGTGTGTAGGTTCATTTTGATACGGGACGATCTGCGATCCATCCCACGTGTACCCTCAAAATTTCAGCTCTCTACGACTATTTTTTGCTTAGTTGAAAGCGTTCCAAGAAATGGTCAACATTTCATGTTCGCGCATGCGCAGGCGAAAGTTACATTACGATTACAATGAAATTCATTTGGAACTATCAAAGTATCATTCCTGATCGACCCTCCAAGTTTGAATTCATTTCAACGATATTTAGGGTTGTTATGGGCGTTTCAAGTATTTCACGTTTGCGCATGCGCAGACGAAAGTCACCGTACATTTTCAGTGATTTTTTATGGAACTATCTGTTACCCAACCCGCACCTACCCTCCAAATTTCAGTCCATTTCGACCATTATTTCGTTTAATTATGGGCGTTTCAAGGAATTACCACAGACAGACGCGGAACCAAAAAAACGTCCCTCGATGTCTGAAACGCAAAATGGTTGTGGAAATATTCATTATGGAGGACATACATTTTTTTTACTCATTCACGAATCCAAGGCTTCCCTACCTTCGGTAGTGAGGAAGCAAAATATGTCAGAATGGCCACTTTAGAATCTAACCATGAAAAGATTTTTTCGAAGTCCAAATATATTTTTGGGTCAAAACATTAAGAATATTGAAGTTCTTTAATTGGAAATAACTTTGAACTGGAATAAATTCCGTGGAGTCAACAAGAATATGGACTAAGAACCTAGTACTCCACAGTAAGCAATAAACTATTTAATCAACCAAAAGTTTGGAGGACGAAAGATTGTTCATATTTTGATTTGCATGGATAAAACAGTTGAAAATGTTTGGTCATTTTGAAGGGCTACCTACTAAGCGAATAGGTCAAATCTAAAATTCAGTCATGCCTAACGTCATGCTGCATGATTGGTACTTTTCAATCAGGTTTTAGTTAACTGGCAATGCCACTGACTTTGGTGCAACTACTTATAATAACTGGATTATAGTTTTGGTTTCTTATTCCCGAAAATAGATCTTTTGGAATCGAGCATGACAACCCCCCCCCCCCCCCCTCCTCAAAATTTGAGGTTTTGTACGTTTCAAGGTTCGTAGAAAACAGGTCATAGAAAAAGAACTGTTCATCGTAGGAGAGAGCGGTTGATCTCAAAATTCTTAGAATGGAACCTACTTTCATCTAAAAATATAAACAGAAGTCATGGATACTCCTCGTTGTTGTTTACCTAGGTACCTCAAGTTATGGAAATGCCGAACAAATTGCAACTCATTTCCGTGCACTCTCCTTCAAGGTCCTCAGTGGCTGAGAAGGTAAACCTGGTATAGATTTATCAAAGGACGCTGATTTAATCCCCACCGTAGGGTCCTTTTTTCGAATTTTTCTTATCTCTGCTTTCCTAATTTTGTTTGTCTCTACCAAGATTGTATAATAGAATGAATTGTATTCAGTACTGTATGAACAGTATTGTATGAATTGTATTCAGAAATTTACAGAAAATTATTCCCCAATATGGGCTAATTGCCCGTGTTAGGGGAAGCGTAGCGTCACTGGCCGTATTTTTCCATTACAATAAAGTCGTTGAAACAAAAACAAAATGTAAGAAATACACCTTTTTCGTATGTACAGTATGAAATACATGGTTAGGTATTTATCGTTCTATTACATTATTTTTATTTACAAAAAAAATTAAAATAAGGTATATTTTCTTGTTAATTACACGCCGCCATACTTTGAGGTCAGAACGAAATTATACAACTCTTTTATAACCCTGTGCAACGCACGGGGAATCCTGCTAGTACACTATTAAATAGATCTCGAAAAACTTTGCGATTATCATCGAGCAACTTCATTGCCCGAAATCAACCAAATAAATCGAACTTTATGGTCGACTTTATTCGAAAGCCGACCAAGGGTGGTCCGAATCCAACTTGCCTTTCTGGTAAAAGGTTTTACGATCACCGGAATATAATTATTTAGAATTCCTAGCGTCGCCGCAAACCTGACATTTTGTTTTCTTCGCGACTTATTTTTACTTATTCTCTTCTCGCTTTTTCCTCCTTTTTTTTTGTCTCCCGTCGTAAAAGATTTTGAAAAACTGATATGTAACACATTTTTAAGTTGAAGCAGGAGGGTTTCCTATCCTTGCAGACGGGATCCACCTGTTACGTAACAGCTTCCCCAAGTAAGGCAGGTAACGGATGTTCACATTCTCGGATCCGTCCGACTTACTAGAAATCAATCGATTATCAGTTGAGTTGGTATTGATTGGTACTAGCGCATTATAGGGACGATAAACGCGACTATCGAGCGAATGTTGCGATTATATAGGTATCGATTACTCCTGTCAGAAATGGCCGGAACGGAAAGGAAGGCTACTACGACTGCTACAACCAAATATCGAATGAAGTGAAATCTATTATATAATCGCAACATGCTATTATCTCGATAGTCGCGTTCATCGCCCCTATAATGCACTAGTACCACTAGATTATTTCTTGTCCTGGTGGGACTCGAGTAAGGTTCACTTATTGGTGAAATCCTGGTTGAGCCTCCTTACTGATAGCAAACCTTAGTGCTGTGAAGCCAAAACACATGGGGAAGAAGACTGTTTCAATTGCCAACAAATATTTTTCTTGAAAAAAGTGAAACAGATTCTATTATTTGGTGGTGGTCAAAAATCGTTAATAATTAATAGTCCAAGTTAGTCAAAAGTAGTCAAATTCGAAAATTCACTCTTACGGTCATGTTGCATGACTGTAACTTTGTCTACTTTACACGTTTTCTAACTATGATTTCAAATACAAGACTGTACAGTTTTTACATGTATTTGAACAGTTACCGCTCCTAACCAACAGGAAAATTTAAAAAACTAGTTCTAGAATATTTTGAACTTGAAAATAACGAGTGGTTTTATAAACAAGTTTAATTAGGATAAAAATACAAATCAGCCTTCGTAGCTGTATATATATATTAATTGCTATGCAATTTTAACGCCGGGGGTCATGTGAAAAAAATGTCCTGTCACAATATCCTGTCACAAAAACGCGTCACGCAAAGAGGAATGTGATGAAGATGAGCACAAAGAGGAATGTGATAAAGATGAGCACAAAGAGGAATGTGATAAAGATGAGCACAAAGAGGAACGTGATAAAGATGAGCACAAAGAGGAATGTGATAAAGATGAGCACAAAGGGGAATGTGATAAAGATGAGCACAAAGAGGAATGTGATAAAGATGAGCACAAAGAGGAATGTGATAAAGAATTACCAACGTTATCTTTGTTGGGCGTTATTTTTTTGTGTGTTGGTGGTGTGGGGGGGGGGGGGTAAATTGCATAGCAAATTCTCCTTTGTTATACGAAGTATAAGAACACATCCTTCGGGCGTGAGGAACGGCTAAGCCGGTTGATAGATATATATATATATATATATATATATATATAACTCTCGAGTTATATATATATATAACTCGGCCCTTCGGGCCTCGCCAGGGGGCAAGCCCCCTGGACCCCCAAAGGGGGCTCCGCCCCCTCGGAACGGCTTCGCCGTTCCTCACGCCCGAAGGATGTGTTCTTATACTTCGTATAACAAAGGAGAATTTGCTATGCAATTTACCCCCCCCCCCCCCCCCCCCACACCACCAACACACAAAAAAATAACGCCCAACAAAGATAACGTTGGTAATTCTTTATCACATTCCTCTTTGTGCTCATCTTTATCACATTCCTCTTTGTGCTCATCTTTATCACGTTCCTCTTTGTGCTCATCTTTATCACATTCCTCTTTGTGCTCATCTTCATCACATTCCTCTTTGCGTGACGCGTTTTTGTGACAGGATATTGTGACAGGACATTTTTTTCACATGACCCCCGGCGTTAAAATTGCATAGCAATTAATATATAAATTGAATAATATTGAATATAAATTAATCGTACCTGTAAATCCTGTTAGTTCTTGATCAATGTAACTCATTCGCTAAACACTTTCGGTGTGATTTGTCAACGAAACTGCTTATACATACATACGCAGTAATAAATAGCGGTGGAAGAGACGAGCCTGTACAGGTCATTGACCTTAGGCTCATAAACCAACTTAAGTTTAGAACTTGTATTATGTATGTAGACTCTAAAAATCATTGTATTTGTTGTATAAAGTATTTGTTGAATAAAAAAATTGAAAATTGAAAAAATTGTAGTCTGGTACCTTTGGAAATTGATAGGTACAGAATTAGTGTATCAACGTGTATTAAAGATTTGATTTTACCTGATGTTTTAATCAGTTTCTCTAACACACCTTGGTACCTACTGATGTATAATCTGTTTTCCTGAAAGGGTGAGATTAAGTAATAACAGTAGTAGCTACATAATTATTTTCGTTATCCAATGTTACCTGCTAATGTATCGTGAGTACATGGAGAAAGGCAAAATATGTTATTGCAGGTAAGTACCTTCATAAGCTTACCATAAGTTGGTAAGGGGGGGATAATCTTTCCTTATGATGGAAATCTGTAACCTTTCCTTAAATACAGGGTGTCTTGCTAATAATGTAGTCCCCGATTTAACTGTTTAGGAAAGGAGTTTTCGAAAAATTATGAAAATGGTAATCCTATTAATTTTTCGTGCAGGGAGTATTGGAGATGGCCAAATACGGTACAACCTGCTTTTTGCGCAATGCTCACTAAATTTGTTTCTTTCAAATTAAAATCCATCAACTGGTAGAGCCAGTTTCAGCTTTTGGGACAGGAAGTAACAAGCCATTTTAGGTCAGTGTAACAGGGGGATTGTTCCGACTCCGCCAGAAGGACCAACTCCGCCGTTATTAACATTACCTTCATTGCCTTGACCAACTCCGCCAATGGTCCACTCCGCCAGTACTCTTAATATCGTTATTTTCTTGATTTTTCTTCAGAGGGACAAATAAGAAGGATAAGAGAGACGAAGAATAAAATAGGGATCAAAAATTTGTACATTTATCCTGTACTACAGTGTAACACATAATATCGTCAAATTCAGTTCTTTTGAATCAAAATTTGAAAGCCATTTTACGCCACTGAAGTTCGATTCTTCTCACCGTTGTGGTAAGACGCCCATTTTAAAAAGTGTATCGCGTCGGTTTTGCCCTCACAATCATTTTCAAGTCTAGCACAATGTTTGGGCGTCTAAACTATTAGTTACAAGACTGTTTAGGCACATCCGCTCCGTTAATTAATGTTATAGAGTCAACTTCTTTTTCCTTTTTGACATTTTTTTATGTCTTTACGAGTACTTTGCTACATAAACTCGAAAATGAAACGCGGGACATGCAACGGAAACAACGTCACGAAAATATTTCTGATGATTTTCGCTTACAACCGATTCGTTGCTACGGAACTTTATCTTCGCCAGTTATCATCGTACAAAAATCGTTCACCACTCGTTGGATAGCTCTCGATTTACCTAACCATACTACGTTAACCACTGCGGACTGCGTGGCCAACAAGCTGCGGTATGAGCGTGATTGTTTAAATGAATGTTTACGTACATAATACAGTGGAGTCCGGCTAATCTGAACTAATTGGGACTGAAGGCTGTTCGGACTAGGTGACCAAAACAATTAAGTACGAAGTACTTGGTGTGGGTGCGGGAGGGGGCGCTAAGACATAAAATGTCCCTCGTGGTTGCGTACTTCTACGGAAGCTGTACCCACCGTTTGTGTTTTTTCTCTAGTTTTCGAATAATTTCATTCCAGTCTTGTTGATACACGATCGTTATCTTCATTAAGTTTGGTTAACTCAGAAACATTGCCATAGATGCAAAAAAGATCGTCGACATAAAGTAAAATATAAATTGTTGATTTCTTTGTTTTACGATAATAAAGACAAAATTTTGTTATAATTTGTCGTTTTCTCTATTGACGCCATTGTGGAGTTTTCACTCCTCATCAACAATTTCTTTTCAGAACTTCATTATGTGTGTTTCTTTTTGTTAGGTACTGTTTGTCATCGGCAGAATTATTTTAGCAACATTTAACTCGTGATTTAGGTAGGTACCTAGTAACGAGTACGGGGTTAGGTACTAACCTACGGAGGTTTGAGTTTATATAAATGAAAACGTCAGTTTATATAAGTGAAAACGTCTCCTTCTACATAATAAGTGGTGGGGGGTCCCTACTCGGCCGAGTAAATAGAACATGGTTCTGCCCAATATCACTCGCCCGTTACTAGGCCGAGTACTGTCTGGGCCGACCACACTGCGGTTAACTCGGCCGAATGCACTGTCTCGGCCCAGTTCTCGGTAGGTGTAATTGGGGTCCCATCGAAGTAGCTCGGCGGAGTGCTCCACCGACTACTCGGCCGAGCTACTCGGTACGTGTAATCGATCGGTTGGTGGAGCCTTTGAGGCAGTGGACGTCTGTCATCCTCAGTAGCTCGTCCATAAAGGGTTCACGGTAGATGGTTACGGACCCTTGACGGACGATGACGGAGGGACGTGCACTGTAGAACGACATGTAGAACACGTCTCGCCGTTGATCGTTCATAAAGGGCACGTATGTTTCTACGAGTGGCCTTCCTCAACAGAGAAGCAATGGAGGGTTGCGCTTCCTTAACCAGTCCGTTAACCATCCGCCATGATTCCCTCGACCGTCAGTCAAATATGTGACGGAATAATCACGGATCATTGAAGGAAGGGCATGGAAGCATTTAGGATGTATAAAAGTTTGGTGCAGCCAGTCATTTCATTTGGAATGGTGGCATGGGGAGGTGCGTTTAAATCTATATTGGATCCTTTGTTCATTAGGCAGAAAGCCATGTTAAAAATAATTGCTGGCAAGCACCATAGATTTAGTACTTTGGAATTATTCAAACTGGTTCCAGTTTTCTCTTTATATCAGTTGTACATCAAGACGGCAATTTTGTTTTATCATAAGCACGTGGAATGGTTTGATATGTCGAGCAGCGTGTCGTACTCTGTTCGACTGACAACGAAAGCTGTGTTACCTGTTCCAAAAGTGAACCTCGAAGCATCAAAAAATTTTTTGTCTTTTAAAATTCCCATTATTCTAAGAAGAATGCCGGACACTTTGCGGGATCCCTATGTATACACCAGAAGTAGATACAAAAAAATGCTCTTTTCGTGTTTGATTAGTGGGGGCCACGAGGAGTGCTTCTCATTCCTTGGGAGTGTTTACGAATAATAAATAATTTACATCTTAATAATAAAAATGGGCAATGAATAATAATTAATAGCTTACTGTTTCCTAAAGAATTTTATACTGTGATATGTTAAAATTATTTTACTATCTTCTTCCAAAATATGTGTACATAGCAGTGTCTGTGTTTATATTCAGTGAAATTGTGAGTTTTCTCCTTATTTTGAGTATCATGTTTGTGGATCATGATGTTGTTGTCTTTTCCTCTAAAAAAAACTCTCTTTGTTGCTTTATTCTGAATGTCTGATTGTTTATCTATTCTGAATTATATATTCATGTGTGTGGCTGGTTGACAGCATAATGATGCACTTAGTACTCCCCATCCGCAACTCAAAACCCTCTGGGTTTTAAAGCGGATGGGTAATTTCCACGAAGCACGTTACAAAAAATAACGATGTAATTAGTGTATTTTATTTATGTTTCTGGAAATATATTTATATTCATTTCATTTCATTTCAGGATAGTGACGGGTGGGCTACAGAAAATCCACGAATCCTTCATACAGTGGCGGTAAGTCACGGTATGAAGGAAGAGCAACATTCAGTGAAGGGTGGGCTACAGAACGTCTTGGGAGAGCCCACGGATATTCACGGGAAAATCATGGATGGGCTACGGGGAAGGCGAAGGAGTGTTACGGGATAGTCACGGATGGGGCTATGGCTATCCGTACAAAGGTCACGGTACAACCACGGGCGTGCGACGGAACGTTGGAGGATTGACAACGGAAATCACTACACTTATACGGGGATTTTCGGGGGGTGCTTCCGTGAAAATGACCATCCGTTGATTTCGCCTAAATAGTACACCACGGAAACCGCGGGTGTTTCCGTTGACGATCCTTCAACAATACAGAGGTTACGGATAAATTTATACAGTGCATCCGTGACCGCATGATATTTACGGATGCACCACGACTGAGGGCGGTTCCGTGACAAAGAGCATCCGTGAACTATCGTTTAGTGCAAATCTACGGCGGCGCCTCCGTTGTTTTTTTAACGGAAAACGGGGTGTTATAAAATTCGGCTTGGTCCCTGTCATGGTACCTCCTGTAACTATGTTAGATTGATACCAATAAAGACGCGGAGAAGTCGAGCTGCGTGATACAAGGGACAAGGCCTAGGGATGTGTAAGATCCGTTCAATTCCGGGAGTTAACTCCCACCAGTTCACTCTTTTCTGGGATCAGTTCTTTGGGATCCGTTCACCGTTCTTCAGTTCTTCACTCTCAAGTTTGACGCTCCAAAGCCCGTTCAGGTAGAAGGTAGGTGAAGGGAGGGTGATGTGAACGGTAAGGGGTGTAGGGAGGGGTGATGTGAATGGTAAGGGGTGTAGGGAGGGGTGAAGAGAACGTGAAGAGTGAAGAAGGGAAGGGAAGGAGTTGAACTTGCAGTTCTGCAGTTTCTCAAGGATCATAAGTAGCCAAATAACTTTCTCTCCTCTTCCTTTCTTTCCCCTTCTCTCTTTTTGGTTTATTATTCTGTGAATAACACACCTATGTATTCGCTCAGCAAAAAATTTTTATAACACCCCCTCAAAAATTTTTCTTTTCCGTTTCAAGGTGCGTAGATTCCAAAAATGCAATGTCCGTCCGCCGTCCGCCGTACGCCGTCCGCCGTACGCCGTCCGCCGTACGCCGTATCACGTGTACAGGCTTCATTTTCGGTCTAAAAAAGTCGTTCTTTCGCACACATGCACCATTTGGGCCCTAGTTGTGTCCCGAAACTTTTCAGCCCGATCGGAATATACCCAGGGGTGTTATGAGTGAAAATGTGTATAAAAATAGGTACTTTTTGCGTTTTAACAACATGTTAGTAACATGAGCTTTTGAGGTATCGTTTTCCATGTTTTTGGGGACGAGAATACCGAATATGAAGTCGATTTTGACCAAAGACGCGGAAATTGAGGTTTTACCATTGGCTCAGCTCCCAAAATTGTTTTTTTTTAGTCAAAAACCTGGAAAACTGTCTGAAATCACCATCAATGTGTATACTAACATTAGAAAAAGAGTAAACAGCTGAATCAAGACCATTAAATCGAACTACCAATGATCAAAGATGATCTTTAAAAAAAAAAAAAAAAAAGCGTACCTATTTCATGTTTTGGGGGCCGAAATTGCTGGAAACCACCAGAAATAGCTATTTCAATCATTCCACATGAAAGAAACAATACATTTAACAGCCAACAAAAATCTCTAGAACTCCAATAGAATAATAAACCCATGTGACAAGGACTTTGCAGCGTTTTTTTTCTCTCTTTCTAATCCCTCATTATTGTCTCCTGTGACAAGTCTATAAACGACAAGAAAAACGATGTACCTATTCTTTAAGTAACAACTTTTTGTATCCGTTTTTGCCTTTTTTTAATGTGTTTAAAAAAAAAAGTAATTATATTAGCGCCATCAGCAATTTGTATTTGTAATTGTGTTGTACAGTATCTAAGTGGGGCCTTGAGCCCTGAAGCTGTGAAAATTAATAATAAATAAATTCTCAATTCTCAATTCTCAACTTGATTCTGTTATTCCGTGGAGTTGATGAACTGGTCAGTCAACTCTCAGCTCAAGGGATAAGGGAAGGGAGGAAAGAACGGTAAGGGTTGAAGGGAAGGGCAGAAAGAGTGGTGCGGCGAGGGGAAGGGTAAAGGAGTTGAGAACGGGTGGCGACAAGAGAAGGAATGGGATCGGAGGAAGGAGTGAGGACGTCACAAGAGAGAGTTCATGAACTGGTGAACGGCAACTCTTTGGGAACCCGTTCAGTTGGGATACGTTCAACTGAAAGATCCGTTCAGTTCGGATCCGTTCAGTGCTGAACGCCACATCCCTAACAAGGCCAGGCAGCTCTCCCTCCAGACGGCTTCTAACGGCCGTCGGTGCACCGCGGGAGGGTAGAGGCGCCTTTATAAGGCCCCCGGCTTGCCCAGCTCGACATTCTACCGACTTCTCTCGAACCACAGCCTTCTCACTCTCACTCTCTCTTACCTTGCCTCGCCCTCTTCAACTCACCCTTCTCCTCAACCCTATATTCTCAATGTGGTGAAAACCTGAGGAGGATTTCCTTCCCAGCACAACGTGAGATGTGAGAACCGGACGAGTGATTTTTCCAAATATCCAACGTGGTGGAAACTGACGGTTTTTTTAATAGTATAAACACAAAAATGTTGGGATGAGAACTGCAAAAAAGTGCATTAAATTTTCTCTGAGTTGTTATGACTTCGAATGTACGCTCCATAGCGATACCAATCCGGTAACTGAACTGGCGGAGTCGGTCCACTGAGTTGAAAACAGCCTCAAATATGAGTGTTCAGAAGAAAGGTCCATCGGCTCATTGGAAATATGAATCCCTCCCTTCCCAAAGAACCCTGCTGTAAAAATTTACCCGCCAAAAATACCTCCTCAGCCGCAAAAAGGCATGATATCCATTTTGCCCGCCAAAAATAGAATGCTCGGTGCTTCGCAATTCGCTCTTGGATGTTGATATAGAAACCTTTTGCGGCGGAGGAGGTTTTTTGACGGGTAAGTTTTTACAACGGGGTTCTTTTGTGTTGGGGGGGGAGGGGGGGGGAGTATCACATCTTTTCACATTGATGAAGTAAAAATTTTTTCCCAGTAGGTACCTAAAAATGTTTTTCTCCTTAAATACCCTAAAGGGAGCCCAGTGTTCAAGTGTGCCAATTTGAGCTCCTAAAACCCTCTCTAGCCTACCTCTAGAAACTAACCCCCAGGGATAAAATGTTGCTGGCGGGGGGGACAAAAGGCATAACGACAGTGTGCAAAATTTCACCTCGATCCGTTATTTCTGTGAAGCTGTAGCCCTATCAAAGAACGAGATCGACAAGAAGAAGAAGAAGAAGAAGTAGTAGAAAACGCTGCAAAGTCTTTGTCACATGGGTTTATTATTCTATTGGACATACCTAAAGAAATGTTGGCTGTTCATTTATTGTTTCTTTCATGTGCAATAATTGAAATACCTACTTCTGATGGTTTCCGTCAATTTTGGCCCCCAAAAACGCGAATTACACTTTTTTTCTTCAAATTATCTTTCATCATTGATAGTGCCATTTAATTATCTTGATTCACCTGTTGACACTTTTTCTCGTGTTATTACACGAATTGATGGTAATTTCAGACAATTTCCCAGGAGTTTGGCTCATGAAAAATGTATTTTGGGAGCTGATCCTTCGTTACAACCTCAATTCTCATTGTTTGTTCAAAATCGACTTCATATTCGGTCTTCTCGCCCTAAAAATCCTGGAAAAAGATACCTCAAAATCTCGTTTTACTGAAACCCCGAAAACCCCTTTTTTTACCCCCATTTGTCACCCATAATACCCCTGGGAATAGTCCGATCGGGCTGCCGTGTTTCGGAGCACAATTAGGGCCCAAGTGGAGCCAAGTGTGCGAAAGAATGAACTTTTTATACCGAAAATGAAGTAGTTATGCGTGATACGGCGGATGGACATTGCATTTTTGGAACCTACGCACCTTGAAACGTAAAAAAAAATTTTGAGGGGGTGTTATAAAAATTTTTTGCTGAGCGAATAAATAGGTGTATTATTCACAGAATAATAAACCAAAAAAATTGGGATTTTCAAACTTCCATAACTTCGGCACCGGGTGGTCCCGAAGGTTGAGATTTGGTACACGTCCAACACCGCAGACCCCCAGGGGGCCGTTTTAGGGGGGGGGGGGGGGGGGACTTCTTCTGTCGTGTAAACAGTGGCTTGGTCGCCTTGGAGGTTTTTGGTTTTCTTACGCCATCACTCGTAACCCCTTACCCCTGCCTTCCTTTGTAACTTGACCGCTCCATCATAATACAGCAGACATTATAAATGAAACATAATCATGGTTGCAGACTTGGCCGTTCATGTTCATGCTAATCATCCTGGAAAACGTCGTCCTCTGGCTCGAGAAAAAGCCAACGCTACGAATCAACGATGGCATCACGTCGATGTCCCACTTTCTTCTAGTTGAAATGGCTAAGTAAGTTTAAATTTTGCTCCTAGTAAAGTTAGAGGCTGTCAATAATTTATTTGAACTCCAATAAATAAATTGGTAACAATAGGTGATTTGTGTATAAATTGATTTGGATGCTCAAAACGATAAATATGTAGGTAATGAAAAACGTTTAGACCCCCCATATTATGCAGTATTGCTTATCACTACAGATCGCACCGGTATACAAAAAATATGCCAAGTGTGTGGGTAGTACAGCTTCCTCATATACTTTCAACATAAAACAAAACTCTAGATACCAAATTAAAAATAACCTTTTCTGGTAGAACCATTCGACAATATCTTACGCGCGAGTCTTTAAATCAAAATAGTGCATTTCGTATAGTTTAGCGGCAGTTCGTGTGTCTTTTGGTGGCTTTGCAAGGCATACCGAGTAGGTACAGCTTGTGCTGCCGTCCAAAGCAAGAAAGCCGTAGAGCAAGGAAATCTAGTTTTGAGAAAAACGCAGGTGGTTTTTAGGCTTTAAAATGGGCATTCTTCAATATTTTCCAATAATTT